>JAFBJZ010000828.1:0-322775 GCA_016785225.1 Psettodes erumei | reverse complement strand
TTTTGAACTTTTATGCCTTTTTAACACATAATGTGCTATCAGGGGGCTATGAAAACCCGCTTTTATATGATTTTGAGGCATTTTTAGGGAAAAACATTTTTGGACATTTTTTGCAAAAAAACGACATAGTATAGTATGCCGTTTTTTTTTTTTTTTTCAGGACATTCTACAATGTGACCTTTTTTGAACTTTTATGCCTTTTTAACACATAATGTGCTATCAGGGGGCTATGAAAACCGCTTTTATATGATTTTGAGGCATTTTAGGGAAAAACATTTTTGGACATTTTTTGCAAAAAAACGACATAGTATAGTATGCCGTTTTTTTTATTTTCAGGACATTCTACAATGTGACCTTTTTTGAACTTTTATGCCTTTTTAACACATAATGTGCTATCAGGGGGCTATAAAACCCGCTTTTATATGATTTTGAGGCATTTTAGGGAAAAACATTTTTGACATTTTGCTATTGTCTTAATGGTCACAATGCCATTTTTACTATACAATACAATAACAAAAGAACAGTGATCCAACCTTGTCCAAACATGAAAAAATTGGAATTAGTAAAATTACTGCACTTTTATTTGGTACTTTGTTATCCAAAGTATAGGTTTATAATGATGCCATCATTTCTTCTTCCCTGTGCATGCCTTTAGATTCAAGGAACCATGGCCAAATCTGAAACATTAATTAACACATGAGAGGTGCACCAGCGTGCAAATGTATTCCTCAACATGTTCCCCAATATTTTATTTTACAATTATGATTTACCATGGGATTTTTTAAATCATTGGTAAATTTACATTTTACATCCATAGAGTATTCGAAATATTATAAAGGTTTCTTTCAGTACTTTTTAAGTCAAGTCAGTTTTATTTTTACAGCACTAAGTCATTTTTTCTGGGTGCTTTACATACAGAACAGGTCTCGGCGGTAATCTTTATAACATGAGCACTTATTCAATCCTACCTACCCACTCTGGAGTTCTGGGCTCATAGCTTGTGCTATGATGATGTGATGGCTCTTCCACCTTCTCAGTGTCAGCAGCAAGCAACAGCTGCTGCAGAGCTACAAGGCATATAGTTATTACTGTAAATACTACTTCATTGACTAGATTTATTTACTTGAGCAGTGCTCATTATATGTTGTATTTTGTTTTGCATATCTGGTATCTTGGCCTTGCACTGCTCACCTGTGCCATCATCTCTACCCAGCGATTTGTCCGACGTTTTTACATTGAGCCACATTTCTATTTAAAACTTACACACATTTGGCCATGTCAGCTTCTAAAACTTTATATTTCTTTAGCCAGGCCTTCTCAACCTGGCATTGCTCATTATGTTATCAATTTCAGATTTGTTTTGTCTCACATCATATCTTGACTTGGCATTATCGTCTTTTTTTCCAATGTTGATATGAAAATGAATTATTTTGGACCTTTATAAGAATTCTGCACTGGTTTGCTTTTAGAATTAGCAAAAATAAAGCACAACTTCAAATATAATATAAACACCTTCAAAATAAATACCATAGTGTTTACCCTTTGACTGTACTGCACACTCTCCAATAAAGAAGAGGTGACTCCTGACCCCTGACCTTAACAATTCAAAGAGAAACCCCTAAACTTCAAATTTCATATAAACAGTTTTTTATTCCCTTAGTGGCATGTTACCCAAATAATAATTCAAAAACAACACCGTTGTACATTCAAGCTATATATGAAATACCTTCAAAGTGTGTATGTTTTTGACCCTTCATATTAAATATGAAATGTTTGCGGTGTGAGGGTTTTTCTTTCCTTTTTTGTAAAACCTTTTTCAACAGTTCAAAAACAATGACTTAGGTATGTGGCAGATGGGTCTGGGCATGGAATTATGAATGGGAATTCAAATGGATGAGACATTGCCAGGTCTTCTCTCTCTGGTAGTCCTGGATGGGATCCTGGACAACCTCCTTCCTCGTAGGCTACTTGAGGTGCCACTTGTTCATCGTTGGACTGATTCTGATCCATCTCATTTTCATTTTCACTGTGCATTCTCTGCTCTGCATCCTTACTTTGTGTTGTCTGGCATGGCGCAACTGGTAAAGCATTCATGTGTAGCAGCAGGTTTCTGTGCAGGGTGCTAAAGGGGCGGCCCCCTGTCTCCAGGCTCATTTTGTAGACATGGTTGTCCCCAACCTGCTCTTTCACAATGTAGATGGTCTGGAGCCTGATCATTGCCTGTTTGCATTTGCTATGCGATATGCTTCAATCATTTTTCTGCCCATTTTTTAGCATATCTTCCAGGGGTCTCAACTTCGTAGGTTGACTTGGGACTACACAATCCATCTTTCACCAGTAACTCCTGAATGTGCTCTGTGAAAGCAGTTTTAGGATCGACGCATAAACTTCTTGCACTGGGATGTCATCCTTGGGCCTGATCTCCATCTGCAATGAGGTTAAATCAGATTATATCACGCATATGTGATTTAATCAAAGTTTTCACTTTTAGTAATTTAAGACATTCAACACTCATTTGAGAACACTCAACATGTCAATTAGGTAATGCAAATAAACTCAAAAATCGCTTTAAATCCACAAAGCTGAGAATTCACCCTTTAAACTGAATGTTTCTCTGCAATAAACTTATTGACAAATAATACAAGCAGCCCACCAAAAGAAATAATTAATACAAAATATCTGCCAAGTGTTCAGGGCGCTGAAATTGAAAATGACACTATAAAATGTAAACATACACAATGATGTTCACTGCTCACAGTGTGATTGTCGTCTTTTTTTCCAAACTGATTCACTTCTTTTAAGACTTAATATCAACCGGTCAACATGTGAGCTCTTTCTTAACATGCTAAAGTTTAACTTTAAAATGTAGCTGTCTTGATTTTTAATGTTGCGAATTGAAAATCGCAGAAGTGTGCAGAACGCTGAAGACACAAGCCCGGCTTTTCTCCCCCAAATTTTGCCCCTGAGAAGGGGGCGGAAACCCCCTTGTTTGGAAACCGGGCGTGTCGCTACCTGCGCTCTTTAGTTCCGATTTGCTCTAAAACTCTTCCTCCAAACCCATTCGAGAATTACAACTTCAACATAAACACCATAGTGATCAGCTATGTTGAATCTGCTCTACTTGCACTTACACTTTCTGCTCTTGCCATTATGTTAATAAATGTGTAATGTATCTGTTATATATTTGCTTTTTCTTCAATTATAAACGCAGATAACCTACATCATGGAAGGTTAAACAAAAGTATATAGGCTATTAATATATCTGATTGAAGTTAATGGATACATATATGCTATTAAATGTGTATGAAATGATAATAGTGATTAGAATACGTTACAATAGTCTATTTATTCTTCTGTTAATTTTATTTCACCCTCTGCCTCTGATAATGGTACAGCCCCATCATCATGGACACGCCCAAAGTCCAAAGTAATTGGTTGCTTAGGCGACCAAGCCTTCACTCACCGCTGCTCATTGGAGCTTCACGCCGTCGCACGGCCTGGATGCTGCGAGCTGCATCAAGTTAGCCGTAGATATACGGAATGCTTCCGGAAAAAACAGGGATTTGCCTACAAAATAAAAGCATAAAGTAATTTACACTCGGTACAAGTGGAAAAACCCGAATACTGATGATCGGATCAGTGATGGTTATGTGCTGCTGTGCGGCTTATTCAACAAGAGTAAACACGACTGGAAACTAGTGTAATACATGCATCTGGAATGATTATTCTAGATGAATATTTAGCCAACTCATCCTGCATTAAATAAATTATAGTTGAAACAGCACATGTGAGAGAAATGTCACCATACACACATTTCCTAAACCTATAATAATCAAAATAAAGGTTTCCAACCTGCTGAGCAATCTACTTAACTCTTAATTTTTTAAAGATATTTTTATTTGATTAATGGAAAAAACTCAATGTAAGACCTAAGCATCCATTAAAGTTGAGAATAATCATAATTACGATAACATTTATGTATATGCACTATCAGGCAGTGGCTAAAACCTTTTTTCTGATTTGTAACCTCAAAGGACAAATTTTGCAAAAGACATTTGGGTTATTTGAGTTTTATCTTGAGAGCCGTAACCGGAAGATTTGCCTGTATCTCTTTGCTGACTTGACGGTGATGATGCTGCGGTCTGCTGGTCCCGGACCGGCCAGGAAGGCATCCATCTGGTGTGTGTGTGTGCGTGTTTGTGTGTGTATCTTCCTGGGAAGTGCCAGCCACGGATTGTGTTGCCTTCTGTTCCTGTCAGAAAGTAACAAGAGAGCCGAGTGGAGAAGCGGTAACAGCAGGCCAATAGAGGAGGTATGTGGTGCACATCATAAGCTTTATCCTGACTAGTCGGTTGCAGTGGTTCTGTCTGGGGAGGGGGGGGGGGTCTTCTGATGGAGCCTGGAGACTTTGTTTCCATGCCCCCCCCACCCTCCGTGGCTACACGTCTGGGTGTCTGCCCTTCCTGCTGTTCCTGTCACCCCCACGGGACATATATGCACATAGCGTAAAGAACAACTAAACCATTTCACCTGGGGTAGGAGGGCTGCATAAACGCGAGACTGTTAAAGCAGTAAGCCGGGTCACCGTGGAGGAGGGAGAGGAGGGACTAGGATGGACCGGGAGCCGGGAGGCGGTTTCTAGGTCGATAAGGAGCGCTGTGCGGGCGTTCGTGCCGGATGGAGACCGGTTTCTTTGTGTCAGGTCGCACAAGTGGAAGTGTCATCATTTCTCTTGCCTTCACACTCAACCAGCAAAAATCACGTGTAAAAAAACAACATCAAAAAACCCAAAAAACAACAACACATGTACCGGTCTAATCCTTGTGGGTGGTGCTAATTTACAAATACTTGGCGTGCGATTTATATCCAGAGATTTCATCAGATTTTTTTTACAGACACACCAAATGTGGAAATTTAAAAATAAATTTAAGCAAGTACCAGGGCCTATAGTCTTATATCTTTATTCAGTTTTAAAACACCGTAGCTCGTACTGTACTTGTATTATCTGAAATCGATTTGTGCCTTTATTTGCTTCACTAAAATGTTTCTTTACAGATTCATTATGCAAGTATCAAATCAGATAAAATACGCTCATCCATTTCTTATTATCTAACCGGCATCTACTTCCATAGTGGTTACTGGGCTATAGGCCCTATAATATAATAATAACAACAACTTTATTTTAGCCTTTAGCTGTTCCCAGGCTTTGGGGAGATGGAGAGGGATTAATGTACGAACGTGTAGCCGTTTTTACTTGTCGCCTGTTAGTATTAATGCACGGGCATTTAAGAATGGGCCCACCTCCACATGTATCGCCCGTCAGATCTGGATGTGGGGAACGAGTCCATGCCATGCAGTAAAGTTGCCGCACCCTCATACGTACGCATCCTGCACGCACACATACACGCAAGCACGCAGGACACACACAACCACACACACACACACACATCATTAATACAGTTGTGTGATAGGGAAGGGAGGAGGCAGATCAGAAGGAACGAGATTGTTTCTTTGTTGTTTGTGAATAGTTCATCGCTGCCAATAACTGATTTGAAGAGTATGATTTTGTGTTATTAGAGTAGAATAGCCATTAAACTGTCATTGTTACATTTTTATTTATTCAGTTCAGCAAATTTAATCTTAAACATCATAAAGATCTAAATGCCATTTCAACTCTCCCCACTGCCAGGAACCAGTTTCTGAAAACGGAATATTTGAAAAGTAGCCCAATTTAAAAGAATCAATTCGATTGCCCTCGTTTGACCCATTGTGAGCGTACTGACCCACTTCATAGGCATGTATGAAGTGTAAGGGAACCCACTTCAATTTACTTAATTCATATTTTTCAACCGCTGTAATTCCTACCACGCAGTTTCACAGTGCATGAACATCATTGTTAGTAGCTTTATGCTGCCTCACTTGTTTCAAAAATAATGGCCTTATTGTCATCCACAACTGGTCTGGGCTTCTTTCTGTTTACCACCACATCACGGCCCACTGGGACGTCAGGTCACAGGCAGTGACTGACACAGCCCGCTCAGTCGTGTCGCTGATGTCAGTCACAGCCTGACAGACTGGTGTCAGAGCAGCAGTGATCCCTCTATAGCCTTACCACACTGTCTCAGAATGAGGTAATGTAAGATTCTGCTGTTTTTCTCTAGTTTCTTGTAGAAATGCAGATGTTTGTTTGCCCACATGTGTCTGGGATTATTATGTTGCATCCTAGGACCAAATGGTTTCAAAAGTTGTGGAAGCTGTAACCTCTCTTTTGTTTATGTGGCGTAGTGGATGCCTGATACAACAGGCTTAAATCCCCATCAATCAAATCTATTTTTCCCTCTGCCTTACAGAGCAATAGCCATGTCTTCCAGCTCAGCGATGGTGCGGATCCTGATAAAGGGCGGCAAGGTGGTGAATGACGACTGCACCCAGGAGGCCGACGTCTACATCGAGAACGGCATAATCCAGCAAGTGGGGAAAGAGCTGATGATCCCAGGTGGGGCCAAAGTGATCGACGCCTCAGGCAAACTGGTCCTCCCGGGGGGCATTGATACGAGCGTCCACCTGGAGGAGAGCTTCATGAACGCCACCACGGCAGATGACTACTACAGCGGCACCAAGGTAAAGTCCTGCTGGAAATTGAAAGATGGAAAAAGAAATAAGGGTTTTAGACTGGAAGAAAAGCAGGTGACATTGCTGATACTGTAGAACAGGGTTAAAGCACATAAGACCCATGTTTTTGCAGATTAAGGGCTCAAATATTCATCTATCATAAAACGAGTAAGTGCAGGTGTAGTACCAGATTCAATTTGCCTTCCCTAATATCCCTCTTATTTTGATATTGCTGATTAACGCAAATGCATTGCTTTGTCTCCATCAAACAAAGACAAACAGCCACTTTTCACTGATGTTAATTTTACCCAAGATGTCAGTGATGCTTCTTGTTTTGGGCTTTGATGCGATGAGGCCATTTTCTTAGTATTTTGGGATCAAATGTGGTGGTTATTTTAGACAGAACTACTTTTGCAAAGTACAGCAGTGAGATGTCAAAGTGAGAAACAGGATGTTAGAATGTAATAAAAACAATAAAACTGCAACAGTAAAGATAATATAACAGAGAAAGCATCAACATAGCATGAAAACAGCATGTTAAAATTTATGTAAACTAGGCAGCTGATGGCAACAATTTGAAAAGTTTGAGAAGGTTGTATTGGGCATAGAGTCAGATATCTATTAATTACATACTATGGATGAGCTTTATGCCATGGCATCAATCTTGGAACTTGCCATAACTATTAGTTGATTAACTGATTAGTCACAGAAAAGGATATTAATCAGATTAATTTGCTGTATTACTGTAAATTTCATCTTAGATTTTAAACTGAATATCTTCAAATTTTGCACAATTGGTTGGTCAAAGCAAGACATTTAAGAACAAGCTGCATCCTAAAAAAACAGACCAACAGGTGCAAACGCTGCATCTGGTTTTTCACGTTTCTTCGATATTTTACAGCCAAAATTATGAATTGATTATTCCAGATGATAAGAAGGATTTTTAGTTGCAGCCTTGCTTGTATCTTTTTTTCTGGAAGGTTCAAAAGGTTGTAGAGTTCGTCTTTCACCAACGTCACACTAAGATGATTCTGCACTTTACTGCCGGCACCGTAGCTCAGCAGTCGAGGCTAACGGCTGCCAGATAGACAGGGATGCAGTCATCATGGCTGCTGAGAGGACTGGGATACCCCCACTCTGCTTCGGGGCACCATGATGACTCATCACCCTGTAGCACTTTGGTGATGGGAGCTGAAAGAGGATGGACTCTGGGATTCAGATGTTTTAGAGACTGGTCAGTGGTGACAGACACTGTCTCCACTGTTTTCTCTCCTCGCCCCTCATTCCTCTCTCCGGCCTCCTCCCCGCCCCTCCCCTCCCAAACCAACTCCGCTACTGCCGTGCTCCAGAAAAAGTCTAAAGAGAAATGCAGATGAGTATCTGTCTCCATGGCTACCAGGGGGCTGCCGCGAAGACTGCCGCAAAGCCTTTTCACTCACACCATTGTGCTTGGAGACAATGGTTCTCAAGCGCACGCATGCACCCACACACACACACACACACACACACACACACACACACACACGCGCGTCTTCCCTCCCACTACACACTACTCGACTCTCTAGGGTCAGCTGACAGATGCTCAGTGAAGCATGCACTTACGTATGCACAAAAAACACTCTGTCTGCACTTGTTTGGGTTATCTAGATTTACTCCAGTTTAAAACATCTAAAACTGTTTTTGGGGGATAAAAAAGCAAGAAATGCTTCATCAAACTGTAAATAGTATAGCTATAGCTTTAAACGCCTTTTGATTATACTTTGAGGGGGCAGTCAATTCTCTATTTGAACTGCTGAAGGATAAATATTTCCCTTAGCAGTCGTCTCCAAATAACCCTTAAGATAAGCATTAATAGCAATTGAGGCTTTATGCTTAGAGAGGGAGCTCTGTTGATTAGTAGAATAAAATCTCTTCTGTATTTATGAACTTCATGAATCAATATGTTCCTCTTCAGTGTCATTTAATGCCTAGGTTTATTGTTCATTGCTTTTCAGTTCACGTCAGGTCATTTTAGCCTTACGTTGATAAAAACGTGGGTAAAATGAGGACAATAGAGCCTACACACAGCAGATAATTTGCACCCCAAATGACGGCAGCGATACAACACAATTACTTCTGCATATTAACAGAATTACATCCTACATTTAAGCGGCTGGCTGAGTGCTCTCTCTGTATTTCTTCCAGGCGGCTCTAGCTGGCGGCACGACAATGGTGATCGGACACGTTCTGCCTGAGAAGAATGAGTCTCTACTGGAAGCCTACGAGAAGCTCCGCGGCTCGGCGGACGCCAAAGCCTGCTGTGACTATGCTTTGCACGTGGGGGTCACTTGGTGGGGACCCAAGGTAATGTAACACTACCCACGTGATTGATTTTCTTTTTCCACCTCAAGATTTACTTTTATTAATACCATTCATGTCGAATCTTAAACATGATCAGTCATGATCAGTCAATGCTCAGGAGACAGTATGTGTACGTAAACATGGTTATAGTGAGAACAATACCTAAACAAGAGGGTTCCTGAAAGCAGGAACATGAAAGCAAGAGTCCTGTTATACTTGAAACATAAAATGTCATCTGGCCATGTTGCATTCTGGCTAAATGAAGTTGGGTCCAACAGCTCTACGGCTGAATTTCCCTTGGTTTACACCAAACCTGCTGTTACAATTTGTATATTTTGAATAGGTAGAAATGCTCAGCCCTTAAACTCTACTTACACAGCAGACGAGCACTTTTTCAGGTGAGGAGATTGACTCTGTCTCTTCCCGCAGGTACAAGCTGAGATGGAGAAGCTGGTGAGAGAGAAAGGAGTGAATTCTTTCCAGATGTTCATGGCCTATAAGGACATGTTCATGCTGAGAGACAGCGAGCTTTTCCAGGCCCTGCAGCACTGTAAGGACATTGGAGCCATAGCGAGAGTCCATGCTGAGAACGGGGAACTGGTGGCAGAGGTGAGCGAGGATCATTTCACCATTTCATTCACAGAAATATAATTGCATTACAGTGTGTAGTGGTATACACAGATTAAATGTTTTATAAATCCATTTATATTTTTATGTTATCTATAGACTAAATTGTTTCCAAATGTCTCTTGTACCAATTAGCTCTACATGCACAATTCATGGCATTCTCTTGCCTCTCTCCAGGGTGCGAAGGAAGCGCTGGACCTGGGCATCAGCGGGCCTGAGGGGATCGAAATCAGCCGGCCTGAAGAGGTATGATAGTGAGGTTATCTACGCTGCCCTCTCAGTACTGTCTGTCAAACTAAATTAAATTACTGTAATTATATGCAGAGTCTTGTTAGGAGTAGTAATATTATTTCTGTCCAGAAATAAATCCAGTCTATCTCAGCACCCCAGGAATACTCACTGCTGTTTCTTTACAGCTGGAAGCAGAGGCGACCCACAGGGCAATTACCATCGGCAACAGGGTGAGTGAGAAGTCATTAACATACATAAAAACATACAGTATGTAATGTACTGTATGATCAAGTTCGTGTTCAGCCATGCGGACTTGCTGACAAAATAACCTAACAGTACAGACATTAATGGTTCACAGAATCATACTGACTGTAGTCACCCGCTAAATTTTCCTGCCCTTCTCCTGTAAAATATTGCACAGGTTGTTTTCTAATGATTTTGGTAATGCCCTATCTCTTCCTCGATCACCACAATGAGGTTAATTATTGTGGTTTTGAGTGAAATATTTCATTTAAGATTGGATGGGCAGTCATGTCTCCCTTGGGATGCATTCTAATAACTTTTGTGATCCCTTAACATTTCATTTAGCAGCATTACTGGGTCACAGTTAAATCTGTGCAACACTTTGGTTCATGACCAGAGACCTGCAAAAACAATGACTTTCCCTGTCAGCCTCTGCTGCACTTTGTGTTGTCAAAAATTATTTTATACCTTTTTTGTGTGTGCGTCTTCTCTTAGGCCCACTGCCCGATCTATCTTGTGAATGTGTCCAGTATGTCTGCAGGAGATGTAGTGGCTACAGCCAAGATGCAAGGTGAGGCCTATTTTTAGGATGTTAACATCTTAGGTGTAAGTCATGTACATTTTTAATACATCTGTATCTTGACTAAATTTAGAAAATTAAAATCTAAATTGAATTATAGGACTTATGAGGAACACTCCTCTCACGGACATTTGATTCAGTGCGTGTCCATATTCTGCGGTCCGACCACAGGTAAGGTGGTCCAAGGGGAAACGACCATAGCCCACGCAGTGCTGAACGGTATGCAGTACTATCATCAGGACTGGGTGCATGCTGCTGCCCATGTTACCGTGCCTCCTCTGCGCCTGGACCCCAATACTCCGAATTTCCTAATGAGCCTGCTGGGAAAGTATGCACAAGACCGTAAAATCTCACATGAAATGCAATATAATGCGGGTGTTTCTGTTTTTGTCCGCTGCTTTGAAATCTAAATGTGACCCCCCCTTATACCGTCCCGCCTGCAGTGACACTCTGAATGTTGTGGGGTCTGACCACCGCCCGTTCACCATCAAACAGAAAGCCATGGGCAAGGATGATTTCACAAAGATCCCCCATGGGCTCCCTGGCATTCAGGACCGCATGAGCGTCATCTGGGAGAAAGGAGTGGTATGTGTAGCTCTTTTGTTCCTGTCGGGCTGCCAGAGAACTTCCACAAACAGGACATCTGTTTTGGTTGGAAGGTTATCGGTTTGAATTTTCAAAAATATACATGCACAGACAGAAGGGGCACAAAAACATCTGTGCCTGCTTTTACTGCATCAGTTGATTCAGGTTCTGTGTATGAATTTATATCCCTGAGATTGTAGACACATTTCTTGTGTTTGTTATAATTCGCAGATTGGAGGTAAGATGGATGAGAATCGCTTTGTGGCAGTCACTAGCTCAAATGCAGCCAAGATCTACAACCTCTACCCCAGGAAAGGGAGGATCATCCCAGGAGCAGATGCTGATGTGGTGGTCTGGGACCCCGAGGGATCCAAGTATGAAACTGGATCCGTCCATTCATCGACCAGCTTGTCTCACAACAGCTCGCATAGCCCATAGCTCAGAGGCTGAGGTCTTTGTCTGGCTCATCTCTTTCTTTCATCTCTGTCTGCAGGACTATTTCTGTGGATAACCAGGTCCAGGGAGGAGACATAAACCTGTACGAAGGCCTTCGTTGTCACGGTGTACCCATAGTCACCATCAGCCGTGGGCGCCTGGTCTATGAAAATGGCATGTTCACATGTGCCGAGGGCTCTGGAAAGTTTTGCCCCCTGAGAACCTTCCCAGATTACCTTTACAAGAAGATGGTTCAGAGGGAAAAGGTATCAGACAGAACTAAATTACAATAACTGCTACTGATCCAACTATCATGGCGTGCATTAGTGAATTACTACCTGTAATATAGATGCTCCTGCTACTATATTAGTAACCACTTCTATTATTTCCATAATACTGGGGCTCCATGGTCAGATGTGACTAATTAAATGTTCTTTAATCCTCCTTTCCATTACAAGTTGACCTATGAGAACACTTTTTTAATAGAGCAAAGACTGGCATCCTTTGTGGAAGCATCACTGGACTGGAACAAATTATGATTAGACAATACAGTGTGTGATATCTAAACTTTTACAGTCACATGTGTCTCAACGTCACATTGGCCTCTCAGCGTGGCAATATACATTTACTATTGTGCATTTTTTAGTTTTAACATTCTTCTTCAACCCTTCTTCTTGTGTGTGTCTGTGTATGTGTGACGTTGGACCTACCAGTGCCAAGCGGTGAAAGCTGTGGAGCGGGAGCCATACACAGGTGAAGTTGTTGCAGTGGTCAACTCAGGAAAGAGGGACTTTGGGGCTTCAGACCTGGACACTCCCACGCGCCCCTGCACCAGACACGGGGGCATGAGGGACCTCCACGAGTCCAGCTTCAGCCTGTCGGGTGAGGACCTACAGAACCACGCAAGAGTCAGATGATGAAATTAGTGTTTCATGTCATGACATTGTGCTGCATTTTGGCACTGCTGTTGAGGCCTTTAAAGAAATCCAAAGATTAGCCTGATGAGGGTGCTGTAGTTAAAGTAATTTGGATGGTTAAAGTGACACCGTCTGTGGTTGACCCAGTAGCTGTTTTAATTTGGCTACAAAGACGACACAGTTTTTTCTGTTTGAGAAAAGTATTATTCCAACCCCAGAATATCAGATTTTATGCCAAACAAAGTTATAAATTCATACTTAACACACAGTAAGTTGGCTGTAACATTCAATGGCTTGAGCAGCATTTTAAATGGAATGAGAAGAATTACTTTGATCTTTTGAAGTATGTTGCAATCCTTAAATCTGATTGAAACTGCTCTGGACCAGCTGTAAGCTGTTAAGCAAACCCTTTACAATACCACAAGAAAACATGATGAAAAAAAATAGTCCCTTGCGTTTCAGCACTAATACCAAGTGATCTCGTCCCCCCCGTTTCAGGTGCTCAGATCGATGACAACATTCCAAAGAGATCCTCGGCCAGGATCCTCGCTCCTCCTGGAGGGAGATCCAGCGGGATCTGGTAACTAATCAGGCGGTCGTCACATGAAGCAGAAGAATGATACCTGAGGGGAACATATGGCCCAGCAAGATGACTTGTTTTTTTTTCTTTCTGGAAGCTTAGAATATGTGTGGGGTGATGGAGACATGTTTTCATTTTGAACTCAGCACAGTTATTTAGCACTGCAAAACATTAAACTGTATGACATTACTGTAATAATACTGGAATGTGAAGTAAATCAAGGTAAACCTTTGTTAAGTGATTGAAGCTACCAAATTTCAGTCCAAACATTAACCAAAAAATAAACAGCAAAAAAAAGCATTACCATTGAATAACTTTGGCTATCGGATAACGGATATCGGATTAGGGGAAATATCTTACTAATAGTTTTAGGATTATGAAGGTGTGTCATGGTTTTTATGATGCGATTGTGTTACCTCACTGTAAAATACGATTTTGCACTTGTATCATGTACTATTTAGATGCCTTTTTACATGATTTAATGTCACAAATGTCACAAATGTCTTTTACCTGCGAGTCATGGTGAATGAAATGTATTAAATTATTACAGGGGTGTCGGCATGACATTAATATGCCAGTTACAAAATAGCTGCGATTAACCGATTGATGAAAAACAATATAATGCAAGCTAAACTTTTACATGTGTTTCTTTATTTATTTTTTATATTGCATTACTTGAGCTATTTCCCTTTGATGATACTGTGTTAGAATTATTTGTTGAGGGAAAGAAGGAGGTCTTTGTTCAGTAGCTCATCATTGTCAGATTAGCATTTCAGATCATGTTTACAGCCTTATAGCAGAATAGACTTCTGTTCCACCCCTACCAAATGTGAATGAACCTATGCTGTGTGTACTGTGCATGGTGACATAGTTAGACCTACTGTAGTAAGCACTGTTATTGCATAATCCTTTGTGATAGTGTTCATTTTCCACGAAGAGCAAAAAGTCTCACCCAAACTGCCTTTTTCTCACCTGAGAACACCGAGACCCTCAAACACACCTTCCCATACTGCCGCCACTGATCATGACCTCTGATTTATAATCTGCTGTCATTTCTTTTTCTTTTTTAAATTTGTTCCTGAAACTGTAATGTTTAAACCTTTCCTCTGACTGACACTTCCGACGTAACATACCACAGTGAAGCGTAGAGATGGTGAAGTGATACTCCTGAGCATTCACGCTCAACTTTTAACAGCAGGAGATATTAGGCAGTGAATGCTTTTTCTTCAGGGGATCAAACGCTGTCACATGCCAGTGAAGGCTCAGCATCGTAACAGGAAGGCATGCTTGTTTCGCGACTACACAAGAGCACTGATACTCTGTCAAGTTCTCAACTGCTGTATTTTTGATTTGTTTGTTTGTTTGTTTTTAGTTACCGAATATTTCATTGTGAATAATTGTCTTTGTAACCGGTTGTGTTGTATTTTTGTCCAAAAAAATGTGTATGCAGGGATGCACACAAGGTTTAGCTCATGTTTAGACCCAGTTATTTTCAGAAGACCATAGAGTTACAGTAAAAATAACATTGTTTTTTAAAACAGATTTCACTTGAACTTCAAAGGCTTGGGCAAATGTTGTTGTGTCTTCCCCCTTTCCAAATGTACACTGGTGCTGAACAATGTGTTGTCACATTGAATTCTTATTATTTCTTTATTTTTTCTTGCAGCTCTTTATCACATGATTTGAGTGCAAATAAACCACAAAGAAATCCTCAGCTGAGTCTGGTATCTAATTATTATTTTTTTTTAACTCAAGTACTGCACTAAAATACATTTTGAGGTACTGTTGCTTGATCTGAGCACATCAAATTCATGCTACTGTATACATTTACATTACATTCGGATGGAAATGGTGGTGTTTTTTATTCCACTAAATTTAATTGAAATGAATTGTTACTGGTTATTTTAAAACCAGTGGTTTCAAACCTTTCTTGGGCTTTTGAACCCTTAGATAAAGACCCTTACATCTTCTAAGATCTACAGCCACGTGCAGTCACCCTTGAGTCAACTCTTCTTGGATAACCATAGCCTGGATGAAATGAGAGATTTCACAGATTCCTCAGATGGTTTCATTTCAGTAACTATTTGAATGCCAGAGAGGTATAACTCTCCAATATTACACAAATACTGAAAAATCAATACAGTTTTATAACAGAACCTTCTTTTTTTCTTCTTTCCTACCCAATCAATCATCTCAGAAATCCTTTGATTTATTCTGTGACCTGTTGGGGGATAATTGATTAATCACTCAGGTCATTCTTTAAACAGAACCTCTCCCTCATCTGAGATGCCAGTTTTCCCAATATGAGGATGTTTCTCTTTCGGTTCTTAAATGTCTAAATATCTTTGTGTTTTGTTCTATTGATCATTCGAAACAAGGCAACTGGAAAATATCACTTCAGCTTTCAGAAACTGGCGATGGTTACTTTCACTTCTTAACCAACTAGTCGATTGGTAATCAAGAAAAAAGACTGATCAATAATGAAACGAATGGTTAAATGCAGCCCTAATTATTATATCTGCTCTTGTGCTCAAGTAAGGGGTCTTTGCGCCACATTTCTTCTGCTGGAGCAGATAAAACATTGGACATGAGGCATTTTTGTGCAGGCCCGAGCTCCCACTAAAACCTTAGTCACAGGCAGGCCTAAAATCCAAACACGTCATGTGTCTCTTAGTTGGAACAGGCCGAAGTCCTATTTATAATGAACCTTTAACAGCATGGAGTCGGGCGCATGCGCGATCGGCGCTGGATTGTTGCAGCCCAGACAGGGCGGCCCGTTACCAAGCACTGCACCGCGCAGGGTCTGACAACGACGACAGCAACGGGGCACTGACATAAGGAAGGCTGCCAGCGTGATAACAACACAAACGCTCCAGAATACAGTGAGTATGAAAACGCATGAAGGAATCCCTCCGTTCCCGTCCACTCCTCCTACGTGTGCGCGTAAACGTGTTTTGCAGTGGGTTGGTGGGTGGGTGTGTGTGTGTGTGTGGGTGGGGGGGGGGGATGATCGGCGTTTTATTCCCATGCAGTGAGGGATATTTCCCGTGCACTGACAGTCCTGAGGTATTCGAGGAGGCCTGTAGAGGGGGCCGCTACAAGACCAGCGTTGCGGGTTTTTAAACCAGGAGGCACCCAGCAAAACGGGCACATTTATTGTTCTCAGCCCAGGCTTGAAATGTCAGACCCCCGCCCATTTGGTCTCGTCGGACTTCGGGGTTTTGTTGCACACGGGATTTTTTTTTGCTGCAGTCATTATCGGAGCTTTCGCAAAGGCCCGGTAGATTTTTTTTTCCTGTATATTGACTTTCCCTTGCGTGCGCTACCCTCGACGCAATAATCCATATTTATTAGGGATTACACCAGTGTAACCTGCGTATGTTTTGTCTCGGGAACTGGTTTGTTGTATGTGTCGTTGTAGGTTATAATCATGTTACTGAAGGCTAGCCACCCCCCTCCTCCTCCTCTCCTCCCCCATGGGAGAATGCTGGTGTAGCGTGCGCTACTGAATGTGCATTACTCAGTTGTTGTTGTTGTTGTTTTTTTTGCGATTTTCACCAGACAAATCGGCGCCGTGCAAATTGCAGGTAAACTTGACTCAGTTAGTGTGAATGCAAGAGCCAGGCTTTTTACTGCAGGGAATGTCAAGGTGTTAACGGTCCCGTTTCTGACACAGATCAAAAGTGAGCATAGCGCAAGCTGGAGCTGTCAGATGTGTAAAGCTGCTCAAACACCAGGGTATTTCTGTTTAATCTAGGGGGGGGATTATGCTCATAACACATCTGTAGATTAAAACTAAAACTAAAGAGGCCTCTCAGGCTCTATGTTTACGGTCAGAGATCAGATGTACCATTCCCCCAGGCCAATATTGCCGGTTTTGGTGGGCTTTACAGGCCCAAAACTGCTTTCTGACCCAATCCAAGACCTTTAATCTTATAAAGCAAGGAAAAATTCCCCCTCAAATTCACGACAAAAGGGAAAAAAATATTAGAAACAAGAAAGAGACCCCCTCCGCAGATAGTTGTCTGCAACAACATGTTAATGGATATTTGTAACAGATGGATCGATAGATAATATGGTAAATACTAATGCACTACATTCTGTATAAGAAATTCAGGATGATAAGACCAAGAAATGGGTTCGGTGAAATTGGTCCAATAAGTTGCACTACTGCACTAAAAGAACATAAATAAACTTAACGACAGAAAATTAATAAGACACTATTTTGATAGTGAACTAACTGTATGTCGTTCACAAGCTAAATGTGAAACATTTTCTTGTTCCAGCTTCTCAGATGTGAGAATTTACCTTCTTACTTCATTTGTCTCATGCGACAGTAATGAATGTGGAGGTTTTTGTGACTGTTGATCACTGTGGTGACTCTTATTTGAAGACATCAACTTAGTTTTTAGAAAGTCAACTCGATCATGTGGTAACAGCACTCGGTTTACTTTCATGGACACGCAGTGGGTAATCTCTGACAGATGAATCAATAAAGTTGAATTACTTAAGTATGTTTTTGATGGGGCATGCAGTTTTCTTCTTTTTTTGTTATTTGGCCCTTGACCAAACTTTCCACCAAATTGCCAAATGGTTTATTCATTTTTTTTGATCCAGCTAACGTAACAGACGAAGCCAGCTGACTACAGCGCCTCCCCACTTCTTTCTCTGTGGTTTGTTCCAGGTGGGGGATGGCAGTGAATGTGTACGCCACATCTGTGTCCATTGACAACCTCAGCCGACATGACATGCTGGCATGGGTCAACGACTCTTTACATCTCACCTACAGCAAGATTGAACAGCTCTGTTCAGGTAAGGTGAGAGTTTGCCGTCCCCAGCGCTCAACTGAACGCTGTGCGACAAATCACTCCTGCAGCAAGGCGGCAAATGACCGCGTCTCTGTGTTTTCCAGGGGCGGCGTATTGCCAGTTCATGGACATGTTGTTTCCAGGTTGCATCCTTCTGAAGAAGGTCAAATTTCAAGCCAAGCTGGAGCATGAATTTATACACAACTTCAAAGTTCTTCAGGCAGCTTTTAAAAGGATGAGTGTTGACAAAGTCAGAATCCATTTCAATACACATTATTATGCATTTTACTCAATACTTTTACCCAAGATAATTCTTTCTGTCGTCTCCTACTCCTGCCGAAGATACACGTTGTATCACGTGGAACTAATCAAGCGTTTCCCGTTTCCATCCTCCAGATAATTCCTGTAGAAAAGCTCGTAAAAGGGAAGTTCCAGGACAACTTTGAATTTGTGCAGTGGTTCAAGAAGTTCTTCGATGCCAACTACGACGGGAAGGAGTACGACCCTTTACTAGCCAGACAGGGGCAGGACGTGGCCCCTCCCCCCAACCCAGGTGATCACTTTATCCACAAACCAAAGAGAAACCCAGGTAAACCAAACAGTTTTGCCTTTGCTGCACGGCCTTGCTGAGCTTTGGATGGCTCAAAGGCGCTCCCTGCAAGCAAGCGGTGTGAGCAGCACGATTCACAGAATGACTGCTGTCCTCTTAGCTCCATCTCACTGCCCAGCATTCACAAGCAACATGACACTGTGAGTCACCGGTGGGATTGCAGTAACCACCATAGTGCATTGCAGGATGTGGCAGTGGTGGGGTTGCAAATTCACCTCGTACAACTTCAGTTTCAACTTGCTTTCCCAATTCTAATTGATCACAATGAGTAATGCCAGAGGAGCTGCAGAAATATCAAATGCAACCATTTTCTGCAACGCAGTGCGTTGCGCAGGTGATGCCGCGCTGCTGCAGCTTCATCTCTCCGAAGGCTGGACTGACAAACAGGAAAGTGTGTCTTATTTTACTAACAAGAGTAATGTTGGCCCGACCAGCCTTGCTCCTTCTCTGTGAAAGCTTTTTGCTTGAAGATCATGGCGAACAAGCTAATATGATTTGTAGCGTGTCATAAGCCTGCTCTGTGACATTGTCACTGGCAAGCAGTGTGGTTGAAAATGGGAAGGATGACTGCAATTATTTTAAAACTTTAACAATGCGTGCTGGCATGTTCTATCTTTTTGTATTTATTTGAAACACTTCTGCTGAAGCACTTATAGAGGTTTGGCAGTTTGTCTTTTACAGATTTGGACTCAAAGTGCGATTTTTGGCCATTTCCAAGTCTTCATTTGTAATTTGGCTTTTTGAAATCTGGCAGTCTGAATTTGTGCCTTTTATATTAGTTCTGTTCTAAAACAATTTGAATTCACAATTCCCGTAACATGGTGCTAAAAGCTGATAACATCAGCTCTCTATAATGTGCTGCATCCATCGCCACAGTTGCTACGAAGCCCAAAAAAACAACAAATGCAGCGGTTCCATTTTTATTCAAATGCTCACCATCTCTCCCCCTCTCTCACCAATGCAGGACCACAGAGGACATCGCCGACAGTTCCCAAAAACATGCCAACACCGCAGCGGGTCCAACATAACACTCCGGCCTTGAGGAAGAATCCATCTTTGTCAAGAAATGGAGGCAGCGATGCTGAGATCATGGAACTAAATCAACAGGTAGAGTTGCATGAAGAGGAAGAAGCTCTATGGTCAGAGACTGAATCATTTTTATCTTACTATTTTTTATCCCATGTCTGTAAATTATCATATATCGTTATATTTCTATAGCACGTTCAGCACATCCAGGGCTCTGCTGCTGTGTACATTGGCAATGTCATGGCTTATTATTATGGATGCCTGTGCTTTTCTTACTCAATGTCAAAGTCATCATATATTTTTCAGCTGTTTCTGTTATTACCACCAAAAAAATTCTCTGTCTTGAGTTTTTTTTTTTTTTGAGGCCACCTGTGTGAACACGTTTTCCTCTTTCTCTCCCAAGTTGATGGAGTTGAAGCTGACCGTCGACGGACTAGAGAAGGAGAGAGACTTCTACTTCAGCAAACTACGGGACATCGAGCTGATCTGTCAGGAGCATGAGAGTGAAAACAACCCCATCCTCAGCAGGATAATCGACATTCTCTACGCAACAGAAGTACGTACGCTTCCCTAACGACAAATCCAGGCTGCAACTGCATGCTCCTTTTTCAGAGCTGATTAGAGCCGAACAAATATATATGTCATAACACAAATGATGAGTGAAACAGAGGCTAGCCTAAACATGAAAGCATTACTTCATCTCTCTGTGTAGAGGATATCGTTTATTTGTTTCGATAACTGTGATCAGGCAAATAATGAGGTTAACAGAAAACAAAGTAAAGCAGAACACCTGAACATATATATATTTTTTCCTTTTCCGTATCTCAGGAAGGCTTTGCGCCTCCAGATGACGAAGACCTCGACGAACAAGCTCACCTGGACCAGGATGAATACTGAACCATTCATCTCCCACCCCCAAAACATCTCCACCCCTTTCCTTTTCTTTTCGCCCTCATTTGTTTTCTACTCTCTCTGCACGTGCTCTATAAATACTCACCGTTATCCCTGCTCTCTGTCCATCTCTTCCTTTCTTTCTCACATGAATATCGGTTTGTAACCTCCCCCCATCCACCCTCTGGTCATGTACATACTATACGCAACTACTCTGCATCATCATTTGCTGCTCCTCCCTGCCTCCACTTACACAGTAACAACAACAACAGTAATGTATGACATATCCCAGTTATTTCAGCATGAGTAACGCAGAAAATTGAGCCAAGTCTGGCATGGAGGTTGTTATGGCAAACAGTGAGTTTAAGTCTGTAAATATTACTGACGTTATGATTTCTGAGAGAGCCACGTCTTTGCTCATTATGGAGTTATTTATTTGCCTTTGGTGCGCTGTCGATACTATTAGAGCACAGAACAACATTGTTCCGATGTGCCATCAGGACACTCCCAGAGCTACTAAAACTGTAACAAAAGTGACTTTTTATTAACAGTTTCTTATTTATTTAACTTATATTTCATTTAGATTAACTTTCTGTAGCAAAACTGGTGCAAAAACTACTGTACATGAACTGAAAGCTGAAGGCCCTGTGTGTTATTTTTGCTTGAGTCTGCAGCAAGCTTTTGGTTTCTTTTACGATGGGTTCATGGCATGTAGAAACACTGAAGGAAATTTTTTTGGTGTAATGACTCAAGGCATATGATCAGTGCTCTGCGATTATCCATTACTGATCTGCAACATATCTGAGCATGAGAATGTTCCACATTGACTGTGAATGAGTGATATTTTGTAAATGTATTTAGTGTGGAGACTTTGTCCGACGTCGCACGACCCTGATTAATTGCCGTTGTATCTTTTATGCGGACATGCAGTAGCCTTTAAGTTTAAAATTTAGAGGTGGAGAACCACCTGCCGACTGATGACACGGTTCTAGATTGTAGCAGTTCTAACGTTTTACTCTAAAACACAAGGGAGCCTGAAACTGTATGGATACAGATAAAAATATTAATTTGACAGCTGTTGTCATGTTTCTACTGTTTATCATACTGTATTTATACTTTTGATGTGCGGTACAGGGTTGCCCAGGGCGTATGAGTTGTAGGTTGGTAGAAAGTCAGTACTGAGTGCTTTGTGACCAGTTGACTGGTCATAATTAGCATCCAGTTTAACCAAGGAAGTCTCCTTGTCCTTCCCCAGCTATTTTTACTTTGCAAACTGGCTGCTGTCTGCTCTGGAACTTGCATTCATTGACCACATAAACACCTACAGAACACTCATCTTTTGAGTTTTGAATAAATAAACAGTTGTGAAATAAATCGTTTTGCACTAGTTGTGGTTTCTTTTCTGTGAGGATGGATTTCCAGTGCGACTGTGTGTGTGGATGCATAGACAGTGGAAGTTACAGTAAAGGTCAAATGACAAACACAATTCCCCAAGCAATATCTAATTTATTTTGTGTAAAAGTAATTATATTGTACAATAATCAGTGGCTATAGGTCTTCCTCCTAGTGTACTATCTAACTTTTCGAAGGGGGATTAGCTCAAATGGTAGAGCGCTCGCTTAGCATGCGAGAGGTAGCGGGATCGATGCCCGCATCCTCCAATCCTTTTGATTAACTATGCCAGCCTTCAACCGTACTTCTAATGCGTGTGTCTGACATAATACAAAATGAAGAAAATCAAGGTTTTTAGTATTCTGACGTCTTCCTGTGACCTGCAAATTGTCTGGTGTACCGTGTAAATATGAAGGCAGTCAGGCAAGAGCTGAGCGACTGCTGCATGTCACAGGAGGAAAGTATGTCAACTGCTCTGACGAACAGTAGATGGCAGCGTAGCATCATATACCTGTATCTGCAGGACCTGGCCAGTGAGTCACACAGTTCTGCAGACTACCATGAAGTGTAAGTCACACAATGTAACAATTCGCAACAACGGCACAAATACTATACTATTTACCTGTGAGTTCACGTACTTCAGGTGGCTCTTCAACCGGGGGATTAGCTCAAATGGTAGAGCGCTCGCTTAGCATGCGAGAGGTAGCGGGATCGATGCCCGCATCCTCCAAGCTTTTTGATTAACCGCTACGCTTCATTGTTTATCGAGATACGTTAATGTCTTATGTCGTCCAAACAGGTTATTTAGAGTGATCAAACACTAATAAAATTGTTCTTCCACACTGAAACATTTTTAGACATTGGAGACGGTAAAGTTTAGTCACATTTTCACTAAGCGAGCCTTCAACCAAAATCGTCCAGTAGATGGCAGCGTAAAATCATATACCTGTATCTGCAGGACCTGATCAGTGAGTCACACAGTTCTGTGTGAAGTGTAAGTCACATCTGATATAATATAACAATTCGTAACAACAGCACAAATTCTGTACTATTTACATGTGAGTGCACGTACTTCCGGTGGCTCTTCAACCGGGGGATTAGCTCAAATGGTAGAGCGCTCGCTTAGCATGCGAGAGGTAGCGGGATCGATGCCCGCATCCTCCAGATAATGTTCTGTTTTTTTGGATTTACTCTTTTTTTCATATTTCGACATAACTCACCTGCACCATTCTGTAAACTCCACGCTCGTATGTCCAAAACGCCAGTTCCGCAGAAGTTGCAAGTGTTTCCGCCATATGGGTCCCTCGCAACTTTAGGTGTACTTTCTAAACAGCAAGCCACAGCGTTTCCATAGCTATGATCAGATACAAAACTGTACATTGTTTCACAGTGCTTAACGTTATCTAGCGGGTTATACAAACAGGCTCGGCACGTGGAGTTGGCAAGCTGTTTTCAGCAGATAATTGACCAATACACTAGTTGGCGTCCATTTCCGCATGACGAATCATTAGGGCGCAGTCGCATTCGTGCCATTCATTGTCACAGTAGGTAGCCAATCACATCGCAAGAAAAAGGAGGCGCGGACGCACCTGCAGCTCGTTCCCTAAAGGTGGTGTCGTTGTAAAAGCGTTTCGCATTTCAGGTACAACCATACTGTATAAAAAGGTATAACTTTTCATGTCAGCACATCTTTGATGATGAAGCGATTGCTTGTTACTATCATTCTTTTTGCAGTCACATCTTTCCTTGTTTTCTTAATATAAAAAAGAAAACATGCTGTATGTGAACAGGTGACCATAAAAGGTGATCCTTGGATTACAAATGTTTGTTGGTATCACTTTATTGACAAATGCAAAAGTCAGATAGATGCGCACACTGTTGAAAAACTATTGAGATCACAATAAGTCAGCACAAAGGTGACAACAGTAGCAACCACAACAAGAACGTCAAGAACAACAGTAATAACAATAATAATGATAATTTAAGGTAGACAGACGAGACAGATGAAACAAAACTTGGAAGTAATGGAAATTTAAAAAATGCATAGTAAGGGATTTTAGCAATTACACATCAATATGAGACTAAGCTTGCCTTATTTTATACTGTAGGTATACTAAAGCTTATAATCCCAAACTTGATGGTATCTTTTGTCAAATGGCAAAAATCAAAAACAAGAGAGAAACACGCAAGCGAAATGATTTCTTTACAGTGTAAAATAGTAAATTTAAGCAGATCTTTCAAGCCCCCAGCATCTTCTTCACCATGTAACCAGGCATGTTGTACAGGAAAAGAGCCAAGATGGCCAACACCAGGAGAGCAAGGACGATCTTGATGGTGAGCCACCTGTACTGGTCACACACCAGGTGTTTCGCAGCTTTCAGAGGGATGAGGAACCAGAGGAGGGCAATATCTGGACGGCTGGTGGAGTGAAGATAGAAATAATGAGTTGTAATGGTTGCTGTAATGTTGTAATGGTTACAATAAAGACACATTGAGAAGTTTTTGAAAAAGTAATTTGACATCGGCTTAATTCTATGATCTGAAATGCACAATAGACCGAACCCACACATACACAGATGACAGGACGAGCAGAAAACTGATTATTCAGAGGTCAATTTATTCATAAATTTGAAATATAATACATTGACAGAAACAGAACATGACAAAACAAAGTTGAATCAAGAAAATCCAAACACAGGCCAACTATGCTACAAATCCTCACCATTTTGTCAATGAAACCTTTAACATCCATTTGATGGTCATCAGTTTTCATAGGAAAACAATGGCCATTGAATGGTTTTAACAGGAATAAAGAAAACCAATAAAGAAACATTTGAATGAGTAAAAAAAACTGCATAGTTATCACACCTACAGAAGCAACCTGCTGAGATTTGTACATATTAAACTACACTGTGAATGCACTCAAAATGTAATATTCTTACTGTTACAACTATTGTAATAGTGCACTTTTAAGAAGACAAATTATATTGCTGAATGGCAAATTGCCAAAACATTCACAAAAAATACAAATTATTACTGAATGCACGTCCTCTGCTGGCTTTTGCTCAGGCTCCTAACATCTTCTTCACCATGTAACCAGGCATGTTGTACAGGAAAAGAGCCAAGATGGCCAAAACCAGGAGAGCAGTGACGATCTTGATGGTGAGCCACCTGTACTGGTCACACACCAGGTGTTTCGCAGCTTTGAGGGGGATGAGGAACCAGAGGAGGGCAACATCTGGACGGCTGGTGGCGGAGCACAGACATGTAAACAGATGTTAAAAAAGCCAAAGCTCGTGAACGATTCATTCTTGCAAACATGATTGAAAAGGCGGAGGTACCCACGACTGATATAACCTGAGGTGAAACCTGCTTACCTCCACACCAGGGCCTATATTCTTGCTGGTGTGGAGGTTGGATGAAGAAGACACATATACTAGACAATCTTTCATTCTCAATTTTTTTGCTATAAAAAGATAAATAATATTCTTCTTTGTAACATTTTTCCTTAACTAAAGCTATTTTTTGCACACTACTAACCAAAATAAAAAAATAAAAAATACAGGAAGAAAATTAAAAAGAATACTCACCTAAATAACTCATCTCAAATGCAGAAATCCAAAACACCGCAATGCACAATTTGGTATTTGGTTTCATACACAGTCAGCTTTAAGGTTAAATTACTGTTTTGTGGAGATTTGGTTCCAAGCTTCTGCTACAGCTGCTTTCAGTTGTTGCATGTAGTCAGGAGGTGATGATGTCATGACAAAGTGAGACACCCACTGGTTTAACCAGGACATGATGTTTTCCGGACAGACTGCCTTAATAGTTTACCTGTTAAATGAGTTTGCATTTACAACTATTTTTGTGGGAACTTTATTTAGAGTAACATTTCTGGTCACATTTTATTTGCACAAATGCTGAGCTAATTATAAACACAAAGTGTTGACAAGTGGTATGTTAATGTTGAGTATCTATTAAGGATCTACTGTTTGCAACATGATGGCAGAACATATGTTTTAATAAACCTATTCATAATATTGAGGAGAATTAGCTTTTTTCGAAAGCATTCTCAAAGTACTTTAATTTTATCTTAAATCGTTAAATCACTTGTCGTCTGCTTAAACAATGCTATTCATTCTGTTTAGCTTTTGAGAGGCTGTGAGTGAAGGGAAATAGAGAGTGAGCAGGGAAGAAAGAGTGAGTTAGAAGGCATCTGGTTAGTGAAATTGCTGGAACCTTCTGCAGAGGTGTCTGAGCAACATGTCAAGCTCCCAGCATTTTCTTGACCATGTAACCAGGCATGCTGTAGAGGAAAAGAGCCAGCATGGCCAGCAGCAGGAGAACAGTGACAATCTTGATGGCCAGCCACTTGTACTGGTTGCAGACCAAGTTTTTTATGGCTTTGAAGGGTGTGAGGAACCACAGAAGGCTGGTGTCTGGACGGCTGGAAGGACAGAAACGCACGTGTTCAGTAGTACAGACTTCAAGCTTCTCTTTTTCTGACTTAAAATTAAATGTTAAGGTAGCTGGCATTACTGAAACATAGATGAAGCAAAGGGCACGACAGAGTAACAATTTCCAGTATCTCAGGAACTTAAAGATGATTCTAGGTAGAAAAACACAAAATATATGAAGAAACGGCAACTTACCATGTAAAGAAAGAAGATCCGAGGTAAAAGTCCAGAACTTGGTTGAAGTAAATGAGTATAAATGGTTGGAATAGGTTTTGCCTTGTTTTATTTTCTTTGTAAATTTATCTTTCTTTATGCTTTTTTAAATATATGTTTAAGATTTCATGTTTATGAAAGATTACCATTTTATTTATAAATTTATTTGTTTGTTTATTGTGGTTAATTTATCAGAATATCTATTTATTTTTTATTAGTTTAGTTTTTTAAATTATTTTTGAACTGGACTGGACTGGACATGCAGCTGTTAAAGCTACACGTGCTTGGTTGTGTACTGTGCACATAAACTTTTATATTCCTGTATTTTGGGGGTTGGTTCTGGTTTTGTGTTTATGTAGGAATGGTAAAAGTAGAAGCCAGAGAATAAACTGGACAGTAGGGTGATGGCAAAACATCCTTCATACTTGGGTTTCTCCAGCGGCTCTGGTTCGTTGCGTCCTTCACCGACTGGACTTTTCTCTGCTTCCTCTCCTGTCAGAAGGTGTAGCTCTGCTTCCACTTTTCCCTGCCAGGACAAAAGACAAAACACAATGTTATCCATTTTATGTCTTCAGGTCAAAAATTTAAATTGTCAAATTTATGTTTCGGTTATTTAGGATAATAAGGTTTTTGATCTGCAAGGCAAAAGACATTTTGCCCTAAGCAGACCGTGGTAAATATTATAAATGTTAAACGTCTGCTAAAATTGTCGTTGTGAGCATGCTGTCCCTGAGTACACTGTTTTAGTTAATGAGTCGCTCTTAACTCTGACTTACCGTCAGTTCAAACTCGTCATCTTCATTTCTGGCCACGAATGGCCACCAGCCTTTGATCCTCTTCTGTTTGAAGATGGACACCGTGGGCATCGCCGCCTCATTCGTCACCATCTCAATGGTGCACTGCTTGGCAGTCTTTGCACCACGTGGGAAGCGGTTCAGGTCCAGTTCAATAGCACCTACAAAGAGACATTAGTAACATCTGTAGTAGTTAGTAACAGTGACTCGTGAAGCCAGTGGATATTTTAAATGATTGCCCACTGTACCCAAGAAGTCGTCTGCAGAGAAATGGTCAGCATCCCACACTTGCAGGTTAAGGCGAGCAGGAATCTTGTACTCGGTCTCATCCCAGGCGAACATGGACTCTTTCTTTGAGATGACGATCTTCTCCTCAGCCATGAGGTAGTCGAAGGGGTAGACGAAGCGCCAGTTGAAGTTGCCCTCCCCAGTGATGGAGTGGTAGTGGACGTCAGTGTCCTGCTTGTCCTCCTGCTGCCCTTTCAGCCAACTGTTACAGGGAATGATAAACTCACAACCCTGAACAAAGTATTCTTTTCCATCCGAATTAGAAGTTAAAAACTAGAATAGATGCTTTATAAGAAACAAGCCTCTGCCAAGTTGTGCACTTAAAAAGTAAAGAGAGAGAAAAATGAACAAATAAAGTAAAACATGTAAACTTATCAAGCACATAATTACCCTCGCACAAATATGTCACTCGATTTTTCACCAGTAAAGATGTCATCATCCTCGAGAACGACTTCATCTGTGTTCCAGATGATCACCCTCAGTTCAAACCTAGGCACAAGTAGAAATGACAAGATACGGTATGACAGTATACAAACACTGTTTAATATTACAGTTACTGATGACAAATGAAAAGCATAGCATTCATATTAATCTTTTATTTAGATAAAAGTTCAAGTAGCACACTTCTTTTTGGTTCATATAGTGTAGAATTGAAGCTGCAAACTAACTATTTAACCCAGTTCTGAAAAGCGGACATACTTCTTTGGTTTCCTTGGTGAAATGTCAAGTGCAGGGCCTGGGGCAGTCATGTCCTTTGGGAACATATCCACCCACATCTCAATTCTTCCCTAATCAGAAATTGACACGAGGAAACACAGTCTTCATCAAAGGTGCCTGTTTAAAAATGTGTAGTCGGTTTGAATAGAGCTAACATGAATGTATTGACATACTTGCTCGATTCCTGGTTTGTCAGGGTGGAGCAGTGGTCTTGTTTCCACATGTTCTGGGACGAGTTTGCATCCGACCCGTGGGATTTCCTCCCAGTGCTTCAGCACGGTCAGAGCCAGGTGTTCATCTGTCTGCTTCTTCAAACCTGACAAACATAATCAAAACGAATCCATGTTCATTCTACTCTCAACTATCTTAAACTAAAAAAACTGCTACTAAAACAAAAGAGGACACACTCCCAATACAGGAAATCAGTTTAACTGAAACAAAAGTTTGCCAAGTGATAAACAGATACCATTTTCATCCTCGATCTCAGTTGGCGCCATGAAGACGCGGTTCTCCACCTTCACTCTCCCTGCAGGGCCATAGTGAGGCCCATCCAGTTTACCATCCTTGCACAGCTTGGTCAGGATCTGCGTGGGTTTCATTGGGTCCCTCCAAACATTGTAACCATGACTACGGAAAAGAGGAAAAGTAGCTGAGAGTCACGTGAGAAATGATGCACTGAATAAAACTGTCATGACTCGGCAGTATAGTAAAATAATACCTTTTCGAAACCCTTAACATTACGTCCCAAAAAGAATGCATGTGGCGTTTACTCTTCAGACATGTTTAAAGTGACTTGTGACTGACATATTAGCTACTGTCACTCGAGTTATCCTGATGCATCATCTATCCTGTGTTAAATAATTCACCACTACTTTTCCACTGGCCCCCACGCGCTGCTACAGGGAGGTCACCCTTTGATTCTTACATGGCGTAGTTACACGCGATGCCGCACGTGGCTCTGTGTTTGCTGTAGAAACGGTTCTCAAGGTCGAGTTTGGTCTCTCCGATCAGATCGTCGGTTCCCACCAGGTCCCAGTCATAAATGGACACGGTGAGCGTGGAATCCATGGGAAATGTGGCCTCCACGTCGAAGGATCTGAGGATTTAAAAAAAATTGATACCCTCAAAAATAGTAATAACTTTGAAAAGTCAGGTAAATAATCTTGCTCAGTATATATTTCTCTATATGAGAAATACAACTTGTCTACTTACTTGCCAAACAAAGGGTTCAGCTGTTTAGAGATGTAGTTCTCTTTGTCTTTGATCTCCGTCTTCCCCAGTTTGATTGCGATGTATGGATCAGCTTTCCCATTAATGTCAGCTGGATGCAGATCAGTCGCCTAACAATAAAAAAAAAACAGCACAGTACCAGTATGTAATTTGACAATCAAAATAAATAAAAAAGTGAATAAGTAATGTGGTACTTGGTGTAGTGAAGTCCAGGAAACCCAGCTTACCCTGATGACGTAGATGCGGACAAGAACATTAATGGGATCGTTGTGAGGAATGTTCTGAAACATTCCCATGTTGGAGTCGAAGTTCATGTCTCTGGCCATATCATCTGTCACTTTGTACATGCACAGTGAGCCCTGAAGGGACACAGACAAATTAAAGATTATATCAAAAAATACAGAACGTGCAAAGTCCTCCGTACTGCCTGTAACTATTTCATGTTAGCCAAACAAAAGTGTTTTTTTTGTTTTGTTTTCATTTTTTTTTTTTTACAGACTTCTGATTTAACCTGTATATTCTACCCTAAACTTCTGTTCTTACTTTGAATTTCCCAACGATCCTGTCCTCATCCGTCACGTTTTGGTCGTCATCGTCGCCACCCTTCCCCCTGAACAGGTTAAAACTGTGGAGCCAGTCCTCAAAGTTGTCAAACTCACTCTCCAGTTCCTTAGGATACACCTTTATTGTGCAAAACAAAGAAAATATATACATAAGCATGAAGTTGGTAATAAACATACTTCTTCGACCTGCCACATATGTAAGCAACGCGTATGTTATCGTCTAGTTTGAACGTGAGCTACTGTCAGCAGTACAGCAGGCGCTGACTCCACTTCAGTACCTTCAGCTCATCCAGCTTCGGCTTCTTCTTCTCGAACGGATCGACTGCCGGCTTCTTCTTTTCCTTCTTTCCCTTGCCTCTCTTGGTTCCTTTCACAGGAGAGTCATCAGGTTTGATATCTGAGTACAGGTTAGCGGTGAGGACGGAGTGAAGGGGTTGGGGGGTGGGGGTGGGTGGGAGGGGTGAAGGAGCAGAGCACTCGAGACATGAATTCCACATGAAAGTTGTCAAAACCAGCTGCTGTTGTACACAACAAGCACGCCATTGAATTGTATACTGTTGCAGTATACAGTTCAGTGGGGATACTGTGACAGGATCCTCCTGGCAGGCGGCTGCATAGTCTCCGTAAAGTTCACTGAAGACTAGCTCGCAAACTGTTACATACAACTTGTCATTGTCATCCACCATCAAATCATGACAAAGTAATGCGATGCGTTGTAATACGCAACACATAAAGTGCATGCTACAACACTTTTGGCCATTTAACAATGAGTTGATTCTGAGCAGCCTCATTGGCACATCACAATGAATGCTCCTCGTGTCATCAAAACTGTGTTTTTTGATTCACTAGAATTTCTCTTTGACAACTTTCATGGCAAGCCACGGCTGATATGCACATATGGGAAAATGGTTGTCCCACGCATAGAAATTCGGATTCATGTCAGCGTCTACACGGAGGCATTCCTGGACTACGAGGGCTACGGCGTTCACTACTGCACTGTAGGAGAAAACAACAGAGTTAGTGAGCTCATAAAAGACCACCATGCATGTGCTTCAATTTGAAGAGTCTTCTAAAGTCTACTGTGGTTACTACTTGGCACCGGGCTGGCACAGAGGTTTCGTGATTAGCATAAAACTTTGAAACCGAGTACGAAAATAGCCAGTCTTAGTCAGGGGCGCCTGGTTTTACCTCCACCATCTGCAATGTCCATTTCGTCTTTGTCTTCTGAATCTGAGAGAGCCGCTTCTTGAGCTTTGAGCACCTGTAAGACCACACAGTCATTTGTTTTTAAACTGCATTTATGGAGAACCAAATAAAATTGAACCATAATGATGCGCGTAGTAACTATGCTAAATCAAAATGATCAAATAATGTTTCTCACCTCTGTCAAAGTTTCAATGGAGGCAAAATATTTGGACCACCAGTCCAGCATGCTCTCGTCAAGCTCCTCTTCTTCAGTCTCATCGCCCTTCTTCCTTTTCTTCTTTTTCCCCTTGCCATCCTTATCATCATCCTTTGGTGTAAATAAGCATCACACATCCTGTCAGGTAAAGCTCTAGGATTTCTCGAAACTACATAAAATCTTTCATTATTTCTTCATCAAATGTTTTGCTTTGCGTACCTCGACTTTGACCACAGCATCAGAGCACTAGGTAGAGAACCAGATTGTGTAATGTAAGTTCACACGACAATGCTCTAATCCCTTGAATAAAGGTTACATCAAATTTAATGAAAATGGAACATACAGAGTCCAGTTTCACCACAGTTTCCATCTTCTTAAAGGCAGGCTCAGGTTCCATGTTCACAACGATAATTTCCTCTGCGAGACAAACAGATAACAGGAATGATATTTGTTAATCATATACCGTCACTCATAGGAAACATGTTATTAATGGGGTACTGGTACTGTGAATTCATTGTTTGTTTTTCCCACATTAAAAAAAAATATTTCAGGTATTAAGTTTTTACCTGTTGTGGACCAGTTGTTGGCCTGCTTGTCTGTTGCCCTGTAGATGAACTTCCGCAGGCTGGTGACGGCATTGGAGCCAACCAGAGTGTAGCGACCAAAAGCCCTGCAGTCCACCACTCGGATGTTCAGTGGCGGGTGAAGCAACTCGTTCTCGGGCAAATCCTGACACACAAAATCCAGAGTTAGATGGACTGACAGTTCTGAATTTACATGAAATTACCCTGAGTCAACACTATGCTACTTTAAATGATAACACACCACTTCAAACCACTTGACAAGGGTGCTGAAGTTGGGGTTTTTCTTGTAGTTGGGGATGAGGGCAGACTGTACTCCCTTCCCAGCACATTCAATGTCCACACGAGGACGATCCACCTGGGCCAGATTCACCCTCTTCAAGTCTCTTAAGCCCCAGAACAAAACCTGGAGGACGCAGAAGTTCACCAATGATCATACAGGCATTTTCCTGTTAAATAAATCAGGTTCATGTAAAATGAAGTTGTACCTCAATCCTGTACTTGCTGAGCACTGGTCTGATCCCCAGTGGAACAGGCAGGATGGGACCGCGGTCCATATCTGTCGGACCGTCTATGGGCGGCAGGTCAGCCTTCCCATTGGGGCCAATCTAAGAGATCACACAATGAATCATGAAGGCACCTTTGCTTCCTTTCTGATCTGACATCTGCAGTCACGTCGGCTCACAGCTGGCTGGTGTCTACACTTCACAGACTAACCTGCAGCAGTTCAAAGGCCGCCAGCATCTCTCCAGCGGTGCAGTTCCCACGATAGATCTGATAGTACTCCAGCTGTGGAGGGAAGCGTGGGGGGCCGTAGTGCTCATCGGCCATCTTGACCACAGGCTTAGCAAAGGTTCTGCCCATGAAGTCAGCTTTGCCCTGGAAGCATATGGCAGATAAAACCTTAAACGGACAAGAAAACGTGAACTCGTGAATGTTTGAAAGAATCGTCTTTTTGGTCTACTGTACCCATTCCGTTTTCATAACAATGGCTTTATCCAAAAAATAAAGGAATAGATCAAACAGGGTTATGTTGTAATCATTCATTATTTGATTGGTCCTTTCAGCGGGAAGAAACATGGCTTGAGATGTTGCACATGTTTCTGGACAGACTATAGATAAAAAGAAGCTTTAAAGATAAAAGAGTCCAAGAGAAATTTTTTTTAAAAAACATAAGCAAGAGCCCCAAATCAACCAGTAAACTGCAAAACAGATACATCCATGTAATGTTAAAAGATCAATGAATCATTACTGAGTATTTCTAAAAATATACTATTAAATCTCTCTTGCAGTTAGTGGTTATAAAGCGTCCAAATTCTCTGCCGGCCACATACCAAAGATCACAAAATTTCACTTAAAGGAATGCAACAGGTATAAGTCCATCATCTTTATGGACTGCTATGAATTAGCATCAAGTCCACGGATACACATCTTATTCCTCTTGCATGCCTTTCAATACTATATCATTTGCACACATTGCAGTGGCGCTACAGTGCATCAAGCCATCAGAATCCACACTCTACTTATCCCAAGGGTCATCCAAAACAATGGTGTTATTGACAGGAGCAAATATAGAATTGTCAGTCAGCAAAAGCATTCTTTCAAATATAAGGCAGTCCTCAATTTTCAACAATGGCAAGTAGCAGGAGTTATATTAAAGGCATATAACGCGCTGGTTTTAGACTCAGTATTTACGTCCTACATTTCAACTGAAAGACAGTCAGACTGCTAAATTATGAAGTGATAAGACTGTTGCTATCTGGAAATTCGAGCTGTGCAAAGACAAGAGTGGAATGGAAAGCTCTTTCACAAAAACCTCACCACTGTGTCTTGATCATAGATTTCAATGACGATGATGGGGGGGTCATCTCTCAGTTCACTGGCTTCCCCGAACAGCTCCACGTTCTCAAACACCAACAGCTGGTCCCACGTGGGGCACAGAGTCTCAGCCAGCACCTGGAAAGAAAACAAATATAAGATGATGTAGAATCTGCCGTGCGATAAATCTTTTCAACTCTGCTGTACAGTATATCATGTTTTAGGCTGACGGGTGACTTCTTAAAAAGCCTTTTGAGCGGGCTTGCCTCAGTGACTTGACTCTGTGTTGAGAAGAAGACTCTCGCGAAGGGATCGGACAGGCCCGTGCTGTCAGCGGCAAACAGGCTGCGAGCCTGGTACATGTGGACCCTCAGCTGGAAGATCTGTTTCACTGTGGCATCATTTTGTCAATGAATCAGATGGAAAGTCATTTATTTGAGACTGTGAAGAAGTTAATAAGAGGAGTTCTGAATTGGTCTTACTCATGTACGTGAGGCTGATAGGTGGTGAGGCTGGCATGCCGGGTCCTTTGGACAACTTATTTTCCTCAAATCCATTGGGGAGGCCGCTCAGGTAGTCCTTGCGCTGCCTATTCAGACCCAGCCACAGATAAATCTCTATTTTGGACTGCACAGTCCATCCAGCAGGGCCAAAACCTTTCTTTCCAGGAATCTTAAGTATATCAGACAAAAACAATTATAAGCACATGTCAGATTATATGAACTTATCGTCATTAATTTAAAGATGTTGAGTGTAAACTCACCCTGAGAAAGATGGTCTTGACTTTGCCACAGTCCTTTCCTCTCTCCTCATCCATAGCGGAATAAAGGATGTCTTTGGAAGGGACACGTGCATAAGCAATGCGCTTCCCATTACTTATCATCCATATGAAAATATCAGGAACGCTGTGCTGAGGCTGCAGGAGGGAGAACGCTCACATGGAACATGAAATCACCCCAACGACACAAGCACGTGCAACAGCCAACACCGTTTGTAAGAGGTGGGCAAGCATAATACTGCAGCTCTTACTTCATCAGCCAGGAAGCGCAGCTTTGAGAGGAAGTTCTGAGCCAGCTTGATTTTATCTCTCACTGTGCTTTTCTTCACCTGCGACCTCATGGCCTTCGCTTGCTGGCCGATGGACTCCTGAAGCCAGAAACAGTCCAGCGTTTACCAAGAGCATACGAACATTTAAGAGCATCGAGTAGAGGAAAGGCATTGCTCCTCGATTTGTTCACGTACCACTTCTGACATGCACAGCTTCAGTCTCTCCCTGTCAAGTTTGGTTCTGCCAGACTGGCCCTGGTCCTTGTTTGCCAGCACAAGAAACTGACTGAAAGAAGATGAGTGCACGATAAATGCAGCATCTTATCACATGCTTGGTCAACGTTTGCGAGCGTGTAGTACCTGCATCCCTGGCTGAGCTCCTCCAGGACCCCCCTAAGCCTGCGCTCAGGATAGGCCTTCTCAGTCTTGATGATTTCCTGCACATCATTTAGCCCATCCTCCTGTAGAAGCAATGGAAGATACAGTTGTTAACGCTATTCTTTGTTGTATAGGTGGTTTATTTATTAAAGCTCACAGGTAAGGTATATGCTGTGTATTGAACTGCCAATAGACTGCTTAATAAAACTCTGCGTGTGTGACTTGCCAGTTTATCTGCAATGTTGTCTACAATGTTGGCATTGTACAGCCTCCTCCTCTGATCCTGCCACCAACTCTTGATGTAGATACACGGCTTCCTCTCAAAATAGGGCAGGTGGAAGTAGTTTCTGTGAATTAGAACAAGACAAAGAGCTAAGGTGAGAAAGCTGGCTGGTTGAATGTGGCATAGAAAAGGAGTTAATGAAAAGGGAGGTGTCCAAAATTTAAAGAGAGAGTGTCTTACAAATGCTTTCTTCACCATATTAAACTTGTTTTACTATCTAGGATGATTTTCACAAGAACTTACAATAAATCTAACCATGGAAATATTTAATTAGTCAAGAATTTTGGTTGTATATCATATACTGTCTTTATTATATGAAGACCCTCTGTAGCGATGATATTTTTGCCCTGACCGATCGGTGATGACGGGCTTCATGGGAGGTGTGGTCGCCACTGAAGTCAGGTCTCCGTCATCATCCATCTCCTCCTCGCTGGAGTTGTGGATCAGTTCGGTTTCTTCTTCGTCACCATTGGCTCCACCCTTCTTCCCTTTTGTTTTCGGCATGGCAATGCCATCGATCTCGTTTCCATAGTAACCTGGAAAACAGCAACGTTAAAGGTCACACTATAAAATGTCCTGCACTTATAGTACACCTTGGTGTTAGCAGGAAAATTTGAGCTCCAAAAATGTTTGCTTTCCCATAAAGCATAGCAACATTAACAAATTAATAATTAATAATTAATAAATTGAAGTACTCCAACAGTGACAGTGAACTAAGGTAAATACCTATGGTGACCTCAAAGTTGATGGGTTTGTCACCAATCTTTCTGTCGATCATTGTGGCCTCCAGGAATGATCCAAAGAGGAAAAATTCCTCAACCTTCCCAGTTGCAGTCTGTGAAATAATAAGAAGTGTGAGCATCTGAATGTGAGCAAACACTGTTCCATATTCTCTAGTAAATTTGAAGTAAAAATTTAGGCACCAAACCAGACACTGAGTTCACCAAATTTTGACAGTTGTTTGTCCTGACAATCCTGTAACACAAGCTGATGGACAGTGAGACCTGAATCCCTGAGGACATGTGGATACGGTCCCACTGTCCTCAATTGAATTTGCCGTGTGACTTACATTGTCCACCGACAAAAAGAAGCCACATTAACGCAAACACCATGTTAATAATGCACCAGGTGGGCTAAATAAAAGACAATCAATAATTCACAATAACTACAGCAGGATGGCCTGTCAGCAGGAGTAACAACTGACTTCCTCTGCATGGCTGCTCATCCAGGCCGGGACCCACCTCTGAGATGTTGGGCACTCCCTCCACCTGCACCTCTGTGGAGCTGGTAATTTCAGGGGAGGAGGGGTCCAGGATCTCCACACCCAGGCTGATGAGCAGACGGGCTCTGAAGGACACCCCCTCTCCGAGTCCTTCGTTTAGCTCCTGGTACTCGTCCATCAGGGTGTAGGTACGAGTGGAGCCGTACATGTTAACCCAGGCAGGCCCCAGCGTGGGAAGGAAGCCTTTGTAATATGGAACAGATATGATTTGGATCTAACAATATGCACAGTAAGCATGGAAAAGCTACATCCTGACAGAAACCTTCTGCAGCACTGCAGTAGAACCGATTGCAAGGTGAAAGCGCAAATGATAAATCACCTTTGTCCCCATCGTTGGAAATCTTTCGTAGGTCTAGGAAGTGTGTTCCCATAGCAACATCATTCACTTTGTCAGAGTCGCGGATCTGGATCTTCATGCGTTTGCACAGTGGTGGAAACATCTCAGTGAAAACAATTTGCTCATTCCAGATGGGCTCGTAGCAGCTCTTTTGAACTGATGTTTTCCCCTATAATCATACATTAGAATCATTATTTATACCTGAATCAATGTGGAAATTTGCTGAGGTAAGATGGAATTGACCACGCAACAGAAACAATGTTCAGTGAATGTTTGAGATCTTCTGTTACTTACCTTCTGTCCGGCAAACTGTACTTGAACATAAGGATCAACCAGGTCCTTATTTTCCCCTATGAAGGCCTTTTTTACATTGGCCATGATGCTGGTGTTCATTCTTGGGAGTCCCTCCGCTCTGTAGATCTTCAGGTAATAGCGAGCCCACTGGCGCTCTGCAGGTACCCCCTCAGGTATCAAGAGATTGCTGAAACAGAAACAGGAATTGATGAAATTAGAAAACAAACAAGACAACTGACACAAGCTGCAAGATGATATGTGGAGCTGAGAAAGGAAAGGATTTTGGACAAGATCCGTGATGGATCTAGTCAATGATTGTAAAAATGTTGTGGTAAATTCACCTCCATAATAATGTACTGGGTAGGTTAAGTTCTTTTATTCTTTAAAATATTTATATAATATTAGATTCCACCCAGAGAAAATGTATCTTTGGTCAGATTAAAGAATAATCCACAATGAAAATGTATTTACCCCTCTATGTCATCTTCATCAGACTCATTGGCCTTGTGTGGAGTCTTTATAGTGTCTCCTTTGGCCACAACTGCAATGTCACACTTAACGTAGCCTTTACAACCTGCTGTGATGTCGTCAGGGTCGGACAGCAAAGCCCATTTGTGGTAAAACTGATGCTCTGAAAAGAAAAGGAAAAAGAAAATCAATTCTCCAGAAATAATTGTACTGTTGGTATGGATTTGTAATAATAAGGTTGATTTCCTGTGGATCCTTTACCTGGCTGGGAGTAGATTGTGCCAACATCCAGTTTAAAAGTTCCAACCAGCGTTCCACTACGCAGAAGATTTTTAGAGTGGATAACCTGGTGGGGAGAGTCAGGGGAAACAAGCATCGCAACATTAAATCTGCGAGTCATGCAGCAAACAGGGAATTGGTTTTATGAAGCTATATATTACACTTTTGAATGAATTAGTAAACTTACAGACAACTTCAGGATTTTGTCAAACATGACATCTGGAGGGACGTGGAAGTCGAACACAAAATACTGAAAAAGAGAAATGGGTTTGCAACGATGTCGACGGCATCAAGCCTCAACTTGGATACAGGGTAAGCTTATTCTAGAACAGAAATGAATATAAGCACAGTCTGCTGCGATGGCTGACTCACTTCATTGTAGTAGGGGCAGTTGGTCGATTCCTTCATTGAGGTGTACTTTTTATCTTCTCCAATCTCCACGCAGACCATTGGATCCATGTTGAGTCCCACCAGCTGTCTGGCCTCAATCACTGTCACACTGACCTGGAAATCAAATGATCAGGCCACAAAGACTGGCTGACTGACTGATTGAACAGATTAAAAATAAAGATCAACCATGCCTTTGTAGGTATAACGTTAATATACTCTATAATGAGAGACCAGTAATTCTTCAGCAGAAAATGATGGGCTTCTCTTACTTGATAATCCACTGGTCTTCCAGAACTGGGCTCCATCTTTATGTCTGGCTTTGATCTAATGAGACGACAAGGTGTGAGAATTTTCAGACAAATGCACATGACTGAAGACGTCAACAGAAAATTTTAAAGGCAGATATATGCTCAAAAGATCCATGCTTGCCTCTTATTTGATACATTGGTGGTGACGGCTGTGACCGAGGCCAGTGAAATGGTGTCGGGGTCAAGTCCTCCCATGAACATGCCCTGGCGATCAAGATTTTCTGTCTCCAAAACAGCTGGCTCATCTGGATATGAAGGACACACAGTAAGGGCAGCTTGCATTGTGAAAATAAAAGTACTCGCAGTAAAAGTTTAGCACATTTTCTTGTGCGCTACTTGGAGTCTACTATGGGACTTGTGTAATAAACATCAAAATGCTCAATATAGAAAATCCAGCAACAGTGCATTTGATCGTTTCAAGAGAAAAATAAATAAACTAAATATTTCAGCCTCTGAGTTTAACAAAATGTCCGCTCATGGGGCTGGAATGGGCTGTAAGTCAACACGAGTTTGAAACATCAGCCAGGATTTCCTTCTTGCTTCTTTGACCTATTCCTCTGTCATCTGTCTTGGCTACTGATACCTCCATTTCTGTCCTCCTTGTGTCCACGGTGCTTGCTGCGCTTCATGGTGCAAAACACGTCTGTGTGTGCTCTATGGAAGAAATAAAGTTATTTGTCATTCTGTAGTCAAAAGGTCTTTTATGAAGTAAACACTGACGTGCAGGAGATTTTGTTGAAGCAATGACTGATCCGTGTCTGTTTTACCAACTACTTTCAAATCCTTAACAAACACAGTTAAAGGTTATTTATACATGCTCTGCAGCAACAAGTGGCTGGAATGCTTCAGTTATTCCGATCATTTACAACATGCGATGTACATTTGTACGATTCCAAATAATATGATTTAGGAAACATTTGAAAGTGTCACTGCAGAACTAAAGTGCTGCGTGTATGCTGACATTTTCAGAAGGTTGTCTGCGTGCTACCACACCCTGGTTTAGCCTTCAAAAGGGGCTTTCAATTATTTAAATCCGCTGACCTTAATACCTCAATTAAAGAGGATCCATTTCACATGCATTTTGAAAAATAATACGCTCAAAATAATGAATCTGCAGTCCTTAATTAGCAAAGTGCCCTGGCCACAGGTACATAATTTTAATCTAAATATTACAATTCTTTCAATTCTTTGGCCAGATCAAGTATATTTCCAAATATCAAAAAGGTATACGTGGATGACCTTAAGCCCTTTGTCAGGGGCCCTTTATGTTTTAAGAGTTGTGTGTATCAGCCAAAAGCAGAAAACAAAGCACAACACATTGAAAACCATGCACCTTATATTTTAAACACATGCCACAATGGTTGAAACCCACTTAAAACAAGAGCTCGGCAAAAATAATGAGACGCTCTCATAGACTACATGTTGCACAGTATCAACAATACAAACCAAGTTTAGAATAACCACAAAGCATGCAATGAAAAATGACTGCACCAGACCTACAATACAAAGTTCCAAAATATCCAAAAAAATTCAGCTCAACAACTTGACAGGAAAAATATCGATCATCAAACCCTCCCCGATCTGTTTTAATTACTGTGCAGTGAAAAATGTTGAGGCCTATATTCCAAAGCTTTGGGGTTCACATTTGATCCTTGCTTAATATGGTAGATGAAATGCTATAATTTGATTTTACATACCGTACAAGTAAATGACGCCCGTGCCTCCTTCCTCCTTAGTAGCTCCTGAGTCAGCTCCCTGTGAGGGAAACGGCCCCTGAACCTCTTTTTTTCACGTTTTTCTGAAACCCTACATACACATTTTCGACATTAACACAGCGGTATGAATAAGGCTACACAGTAAAGTCTTACAGAAAAGAGTTGGGTTTGTCCAAGTCTGAAGTTGGGACGGAGTGATGTGATACACCGATGAATAGTGCATGAGTGTTGAACCCGAGACTGGTAACTATAACTAGGGACCGCTGATAGACGTCACTGTGAGCAGAGTCTGCCAACCCAGATAGAATCTGAACGCAGCAAAAAAGATATATTCTACTTTTTTTTTCTTAAATTTGAAAAAACATTTGTATGTTAACATTGATGGTTGCTAAAAAGTCAACCATCAATATTTTCATAGAGGCAAATCCATCAATCCACCTATGTGACTGTTAAACTCAAGTCTACAGTATAATTCTGCGTAATGTTGCTAAAAAACACTCATCCTAACTGTAAGTAATGACAATTTCCAAAGTATCACATGCAGTATTTTATGCATTTCACAAAGAAAGAATCTGGCATGCTGCAAGGTGATATAAAAAATACTTCTTACAAAGGTTACATCAAAGCAAAATGTCAATATGTGTGTGAGATTGAGGTGATCGATACACTGCTGTGTCACAAGTAATAGAATTTATATGGAAGTAAACAAAATATCAGCCCAGTTGGAAGAACGCTCCCTTTTAATGTTTAATAAAGTGCTGCTCCAAACTGGGTCTTGGTGCAGACACACTGTCTTTTGTCATGGACTCACCGAACGGTGTCAAGTCCTATTTGCAACGCCTTGTGTTGCAAAACATTCATGTTTGAGCCTAAAGATTCACAAACTGTCCTCAGTTTTGAGTTGCACGTGTACCCATGATAAATATTTGTACAAAGATGTTTCTTTGAATATATAACACTAATGGCAAAGAAGAAAGATGGTGCATGATGTGTTTCTTCACGAACAGACACAAAGCCAGTGTCAAAGCACTGATTATGTTGTGTTATTTTGCCGAGTTGAGGCATGCTTTAGCAACTCCTATTCAACGCAACAGCGACTGAATGCTGAAGTACAACTCATCGTCTCATCAATTACACATACGGGCAAGTCTGTAAGCCATACGTCAAGGTCTAAAGTTGCTGGTGTCCGATGAAACAAGGCTCTAAATTATTTAAGCTGTCCAGTCAGTGTTGCATGCGGCATCCTCATGATGTGCAGGTACAGTATCAATGTTCACAACAAAAGAAATGGATTTTGCTTCGAGGGAATAACATGCTACCATCACCACATTGAGAAAACATGTTTTTTGTTTTATGCACATAAAGGGAACAATTGAGCACTATGTGAAAGCTAAAATATAAAGTATAAACCAACATTTAATATTCATCTACCAAACAAAACACCATACTTAACTTCATGTAGCTTCTTTCTTTGTCTTTACCTTGAACTTTAATAGATCCATCCTTTTCCTGCCTGTCTAGATGGATGTGTGCGATACTCACCGTGACACCAACCCGGCCACACTGTTGAGGGATTCAGGCCTTAATTACATGATTCAATACCGGCCAAGAGGGGTTGAGGAGATGTCCCAGTTCCTCCAGGATGGCCGTTAACCATGTCACCAATAGTGCAAAGTTACCCTTTCCCCCTGTAGTCTCATATACTAACCTCGTTCTCTGACGGGTGGTGTCATCAAATGCAACTTTAAACACTCTGCAGCTGTCGTCAGCCACCAAACGGACGTGCCGTGGCCGACTCTTCTGATCTGACAAAGAGCAAAACGTATTTTACTCCAGAATAAATACAATTATCGTACAACACTCATTCACATCAGATAGTCTCTCAGTAGGGTTGAGTGGTCTCTGGTGCACGTCACCAGCATAAAAACACAAACTCCTGATGTCTGTTTAGTAAAAAAAAAAGGAGGGTTATTATCTTTATTTTTGGATGGACGTTTAGGTGACACTTATGAATATGCATGAGCAAGCAACCCAAGCCCTTAAATTGACACCTTTGACAATGTCGTCTAGGGTGAACCACAGAATGACTTGATACCAACCATGCAATCTTATCCCATGTAGGTCCAGTGACCAAAGGCCTTTTTTGGCTGTTGGTTGTAGGCCGGTTATCACCATCTTGTTTGTGCTCCAGTGACTATGTGGGCACACCACCTGACCAAGGTGTAGTGTGTCCTTATGACACATGTCAGAGTTTGGCAAGCTTCATCTCTGAAACACAGCCGGAGGGCATTGTTATGGTTGGTGTTGGAGGGGGCACTGCACTAGCCGGCAAGCACGTAGGGCCCAGGTGGATCTCACCTCAAGTGACCCTGGGAACAGGAACATACATAGAAGGAATTATTCAAAATGTGACCGATTGATTCAACGGCTCTGTAGTTGGAAATAAGTAGACTCCATCATGTAAGATCTGATTCTGGCTGCATATTTAAACATCTAAGATCCCTTAAACTTTTGCAGTCTGTGTGAAGTCTTCAGCTAGTTGCTGCATACTTACCTAACATTTTTTACGAGTTGTAGCCACACTAACAAATAAAAGCACCACCTGGTGTCCAAAGACTTGTCATTGTCATTGGTTGTACAATAAGAATTTTGAATTTTGGCTGATATTTTGGTAGTTATTGCACATGTTTGTTTTTTTGCGCGTCCTGCACCTAGCACCCTCTCACTTCAGTCAGCTCCAGCGCCGCTTAAAAAAAAAGCTACAACGTTAGCTGCCGCTATGCTAACGCAGTTGAGCAGCGGCCGCACTTCTCAACCAATTAACTGTCACGTTAGCTTAATTTTGTCTCCAACCTGGGCCAAGACAATTCTTTTGATGGAAATCTTGGAAAACGACGACTTCCCCTGAAACCTGGCGCAAAACAATAAATGGAATCGGTCGTGTTTACTGGTGATAACCTTACAAATAGCGTCAACGCGTCCCGTTAGCCTCATTATACTCATATAGTTGCTGCACGTGCACATCAATTAGTGTGACTGACGATAGGAAAGTTACCTCTTGCACTGCTGCCACTGACGCCCACTTTAATGACGTTTTATTTTTTGACGTCAGAGAGCATCCAGGACCTCACTCTGAACAGGTGAGGTGGAGTCATAACCCGTCACCTGTGCAGGTATAATTCATTGTTTGAACAGTGTTTGCATCATACAATTCATGTTGTGTACATTTATCATATATCTCTACTTGCACTGTTTTCACCAGCTATTTCTGAAGCCACAAGAAAAGGGCTATGGGCTATGTATTTGAAAATAATTACTGTATAAAATAGTATGTGACAAAACCTCACAATACAGAAGTTGAACCAGTAAGTAAAAACAAAACAAACAAACAAACAAAAAACAACTTAAACAATGAACTGATTATCAAAATGTTGACTCATTATTTGTTATATTTATTTACTACATGGGTGAACTGAAAATTTTGTTTATTTGTTAGTTGTTGATATAGAAATAGAGGGAGTGATAATTGCATATTAGAATGACCTTATTTTGTTAACGCTTTTAGACATTTGGCCTTCAGTTAAAATAAAAAATGAATGTTGGGCATAATATAGTAGATTAATGTGTATATAGCAACAGCCATTAAGGGAAAATGCTTACTTCAGCTTGTCCTCCAGAAAGAAAGACCTCCATCTAGTGGTCAGACCATTTCTTTCTAAGGAAGAATCATGGGTGGGGTAGGGGGAGTCACATTTTTACCACATCAATTGAGGACACTGACTGCATCAGAGCAAGTTAATACCCAAGCAATGTATGTCACTGAATATTATATCACTGTTGTCATGGTAATTATTCTCGAGGACAGGCTCTCAGTTTTGTTTCCCTTTTTTTCCCGTCTCCAGGAAACGCTGCATCTCTTTCGCCTCTTCCATGTAGCAAGGAAGCAGTGTGGTAGGGGAGTTAAAGTGACACAGCTATATTATGTGGAAGTAAAGCAGAGCAGCTCACAAGGGTGAGATCTGGAAAGGGGGAGTAGCCTTTAAATAGACGAGACATCAGAATCTCTCCAGACCACTTTAACCATTAAGGAGACTGGAGCGAATATACATTGTGGATGACCTTGCCTTAAATTATCTCCAGCCCACCGGACAGGGATATAGCTGGATGCTTTGTTTTCTTGCTTTTCACTCTATTTTTTTCTGGCACAGATGGACAAGCAGCTGATGCAGGAGGCAGTCCCCAGCACAGTGCACACTGAAAGTGAGAACCTGAAGGCATCTTGAAATAGAAATACAAAAGAGGAGGAGGAGGAGGAGGAGGAGTGAGAGGAGAGAAAGGAGGGGGCTTTTGAGTGAGAGCATTGGTATGCCAGGCTCAATATCTAGCATGGCTGTGCAGAAGAAACAGAGTGTCATCCCTCCATCGCAGGGACCACTTTCTTCACGTACCATTGAGAGCCAAAGGAAGGGGAATGGATTTGAAAGAACTGGAGGTTAGTAGAATTTGTTTTAATTTAAAAAGGATATTGTATAGCAGCTGATCGAAGCAAGCATTTGTTTGAAGCAAAGCTGGAATGGCTGTAGCTTACAAATATAGGATCATCTGATCATTCTGATGAAACATAGGTAGAATGTAGATATTACACATTCTCTCTGTGAAAATCAGATTGATTGCAGTTGAGCATAGGGTATCTGTGGACACAGATTACATAATAAACAACATACTGATAACGTTAACCCTAAAGGGAATACATTCACGCTCATGTGACACCCCCTCCCCCTGCATTAACACCAATTATTCATCAGGGTTGTGTCTGATTTAACCTTTTTCTTTGCTTATTCATCTACATGAGGACTGGTCAGGTGCCAGCATGTTCTCTTTCCCTTTTATACACAGGCTGTTAATAATGGCTCTTTCATTTGCAGCTGACCCTAAGGCCATCCCAGTCTGTAACAGCCACTGTCAGAGACAGATTATTCTTTTTTGGATTTCTTTTTGGTTTACATGTAACAGTTGCTTCATAACGTTTGTTGTGCTAAATTGTGAATTTAGGTGTAGAATCGGATAGCAGGAAATCCAAATATTATTGTGCTTCAGATTATTAGTAATAAAACCATGACGAGGTCAGAGATGTAGCTATTTCTTTCACTCAATAATGTGAGGCTTTTTTTCCTCACTTACAGAGAATGGTTCTTCCAGCAAACCAAATTCACAGGCAAAGAAAACCGCCTGCTCTGTCACTAAGTCTGCCCAAATCTGCAACACACTTCCTCCACGGGCCACTGCAGGTTTGATACAGCTCTCTGTTATCCAGTGGGGTCACATCCACTCTTTCCATCAGCCCGATGTCATACTGTTAGGATACCAGATCATGTCTGGACTCTCTTGATGTGTGTTTCAATGTATAATGTACCTAATGATATTACAAAATATAATTTATGGCATAATTCCAGTGACTGCAAAGTATTATATTTTGCATTCTAGTGGCTAATGGACTGAATGTTGATGAAAGGCTAAAAGCAGCACGAGAAAGAAGAGAAGAGCACCAGAAGCTACTTGGTATGTGAGCTCCTGTGGTGGTGAAATTCACACGGCACTGTTAATGGACTGTCCTCAATTTCCAAAAAGATTAACACAGATAACTTACAAATCTATTTATACTGGTCCTTTTTTTTTTCCTCCTCAGCCTCTCGGGAACTGAGCAGGTTAGAGCGCGAGCAGCGGGCCAGGCGTTACTATGAACAACAACTGCAGGAGCGCAAGAAGAAACTCCTGGAGCAGAGGCTCAAAGAGGAGAGACGGCGTGCCGCCGTGGAAGAGAAGCGCAAGCAGAGGCTGATGGAGGAGAGAGTGAGTCTTGATGGAGGAAATCAAAAACTTTTTTTTTATAGAAGCAGTTGGTTTCATAGCTCTGGAGTGAGTAAGGGCAACACTGAGGCCTGTTTTCCTGAATTAAGGAGCGACATGAATCTTCAGTACGCAAGACGATGGAGAAGAGCCAGAAGGCCCAACAGAATCTCAGTCAAAACATGAGAGGAAGGAAGCTCACCAAGAATGGTAGGTAGAGATGGATAGGCTCTCTCTCCTTTCTCTGCTTTGAACATTAACTCATAACACCAGTCTTAACATTATCTGTTTTGTTTGTGACATATCGATCTTAACACAGCAATTCTTGCCGTGCCTCACTATTTCTTTGTTTTTGGTGCTCTTTAAACTTTACACTGATCAATACGCTAGTTCCACGTCGCTTACCACTGACAACATGGGAGAAGAACTTGGTCAGTCGCCTCCTTACCCCCACTTGCTCTTATCTGGCCAGGAGCAAGAGCGCTGGTTGTCAGTCTGAAGGAGAAGGTACTCTCCCCCATGACAAAAGAACATACTCATTTACTTTAATATTATGACAATACCGTGTTAATGTGTGTCGCAGTGCATCTGTAGGACACTAGTACAACAACTAACTTTGGTTACTAATGCTGCTCATTTGCCTCTCTGTCGACGCACTGCTACACATTTCCATCCTTTCACTGTTTCCCACCATTTCTGCATTTTCCTCCAATTTCTCGTAATTATGGCACAAAACACTGGCTCAGTTGTCCATGTTTGTCGCCGCGCAGTTTCATTCCACTCCATGAATACCACCAACATCATCGTTGCCACTCACAAATCCCAGCACCACTCTGGCTCATCAGTCCAACACAGGCCAACTGCCTCCCCCAGTCCCAACAACAGAAGCACCAATCTGGCACAGGTAAATCTAGTTTCTTACATACATGCATGCTGCAAAATAAGAGTGTTTGTATGATGATGATTATTTTATTTCTTAGGATCACCAAGCTGTAATTTCAGTCTTTCCTTTTTTAGTCAGATTTTTGGCCTTGAAAATGTAATGATGATAAAAATGATGTAAAACAGTAATTCTGATATGCTTTTTCTTTCCTTCTTTTTGGATTAGATTAAAGCAGCAAGACCGCAAGATGCTAATCAGAAGAGCTCAACCAAGGGCTCAAATGTTAGATCAACTGCTGTCAAAACCAGTGTGAAACAAGTCACTGTTACACAAAACAGAACAACCTCGCCCTCACCACAACGGTAGGTTCAATTTGTGTGACCAGTACTCCTGGAGGACATAGTTGCAGTATTGTGAACAAAGTGGGACATGTGCTCTGCTCTTCTGGATTCTAAAGGACTCCCCGAAGATCAGTCAGCAGACATGCTACTCCGCTGCCGCTCGAGCTCCCATCGGTCCCTGAGGAAGATGTTGCTGTTTGTAGTTCTGCCCTCGCTCCTGGTAACTCAAGGCCTGTCAGGATATCAGCTGAAGGTCGGCAAGAGAAAATGAGGCGTGAAAATGCACCGCAGACTCCATGTTTGAACCTGCCGGACACAAAGACGGAGGCAATACCCAGAACAGCGGGAGATGGAAGTAAGCTCCAGAAATACTTGAAACAATTGTTTTCATGTATTGGTATTTAATGTTCTTCAGATATATGATGGAGTTGGTGTTATTTTTATTTAGGTCCTTCCCAGAGGCCTCCACAGCCTCCTGAAGTTTTGACCAGGCATGCAGCTGGGACCACAGACCCAGAGGAAGCCTCCCGTCTCCTGGCTGAAAAGAGGAGAGAGGCCCGTCTACAGCGGGAGAGAGAAGAGCAGGAGCGCCTGCAGAGAGAGGAGACAGAGAGGTAAAAAGCTCACATCCAGCTACGAGACAGAAACAATGCAGTAGCAGGCAGATAATATTGTTACACCTTCCAATTTATGACATGTCCAGGCGGAGTCGCGAAGAACTGGAGCGCAGGAGGGCAGAGGAGCGAGAAAGACAGCAGGCCGAGGCTCAGCGTCTGATAGAGGAGAAGAGGAGAAGGGAGGAAGAGGAGCAGAGACGTGCCGAGGAAGAGAGAGCTCAGGCCATGAAGGAAGCCGCCCTTCTGCAGAAACAGGTGCGCAGTTCAAGCATAAATTTTGTGCAGCTACAACATGAGGTTAAATTGCACAGCTCTGTTCCAAGGGATTTCTTCATTCTCTGCTATCTTTATTAGAAGATGCATTTTCTGTTTCTTGTTCTCGCTCTCACTGGATGTACTGTGTCTGCACTGTGTTTTATTCAGAGAGAGGAGGAGCAAGCCAAAGAGAGGGAGAAGGCAGAGCAGATCAAAAAAGAGCGAGAAATGCTCGCGCAGAAAGAAGAGGCAGACCGCCAAGCAAGAAAAAAGGTGAGCCAAGCAAAAAAGTGATACACAAACAATTTGATTTCAACTTTTCCCTCTTAAACCCCTTACAAGAAAAAAATCGCCAGGCAATAAGATGGGCTACAGTAAATAAATGGACAGTTATAAATAAATTTAACCACAGGTAAAATGAGAAGGCAGACAATAAACAGGAAATAGGTAAACAAAAAAATAGGTTCAATAAATAAATAAATACACTACAAATTCATCTGCTTGGAATTTTAAAAGTTGAGTCTGTGAATAAAGAATCATTACTAACTGAATCTAATCCAGAATAAAAACTTCTTTAACTCAGTGGCAGCCGGCCCTTCCACTTGAACAGAATTATTGTCTATGCAAGGATAGAAAGCAATCACAGTGTTCTGAGACCAGTTCAAATGAGCATCCCCTGGGGCAATCCCAATAGTGCAATCAGAAGGGACCATTCTAAGGAATTTCCACATATTTTCAACAGTGTCAAAGATGGATTTTTGGGTAGTTTCAGACATGCGCATAATATACTTACTGAGAAGCTGGTGCCCATGTACTTTGTTCACATGCGGGTTTATTTGATCTTGCCCAATCTTGCTTGAGGTTGAGGCTAATGTACACAACTGAAGTACTGTATGTTTAAGACAGATTGATGATGATTCTGTTATTTTATGTCATGTTTCTTCTTCTCACTTATTAGATTAATATATCATACATGTCCATGAATCAGCTTTCTTCATCAAATTAATAATATCAAAAGTTCTGTTTTATTTAAGAGGCAGAATTTCCCCCCAAAGCCCTCTATGACAGAGTTTTAATGAAAGCTATTTTTCTTCCAGCGACTTGAGGAGATCATGCGGAGAACCAGAAGGACAGATTCTCCAGATACGGTGAGATTTACTGTTCAGTTTATTAGAGGAACATTGCCCATGGGCTCTGATGACGCACAACCAGCATCAACTAATAACTAACCAGCACAAGTTCTAAAAGGTGCACAGCCTGTCCATGAGTAAATTGGTTAATCCTTTTAAACACAGAAGTCTGCACCAGTGAGGATCGTACCAAATGAAGCTCAACCAAAGGAAAACACAGAGCCTCTGCACAATGGCACCATAGAAGATGCCCTCAAGCTGCCAGTGGGGACTAAGTCTTCACAGCTGGGGCTCAACAATGAGGAGGTCATGGTACCTGTTGTGGCCTTCAAAGAGCGCAGGTCTCTCAGAACGCTCGCTGGCCTGGAGGAAATCCAGACCCACCAACGAGCAGGTGAGACGCAGACAACAGATCACTTGCCCTCAGGGTGGGAAATAAACAGCAACCACCAGCCAAATTCTGACAACTTTTGGTTCTGGCTTGAAACTTTGTTGACCTAAAAACTCAACAGCATGATTCAGCATTCCTTGGTATCGTCAACAGGCCAGGACCATTCACTCATTTTGAAATGTGATGGGTGCAGGTAGGGTGCCTTGTGTCACTTCAGGAACCAATGCAAAAATCAACTGAGGCTAGTTCACAAGAGAAAAGTCCTGGAAACATTTTGAAAGCTAGTATTTAGGTTGGTGGATAGAAAAGGTTTCCCACCCTGGTGATGCCTCTTTAAGGAATAATCTAACAGTGCATCACATCAGTTTTATGCTGCTCTCGAAAATTTTATTTGTTATATTATTATATTGTTTTTCACTTATTTGTCCCTCTGTTGTGTGTCCCATAGAGGTCATCTGAGCACCTCCAAAGCGGGCAGATGATCGGAGACTTTGTTGGAGAGCTGCGATTTCTCTATGAAAGAGTGGGCGTCCTGCAGTAGAGCCAGTTTACTGCCCTTCAGCACTTTGAAAGAGCATGTAAAGCCTTGCCTCACTGAGGTCCTCAGCATTTGGTCACTTTTCTGTGTGCACAGTGGCACCAATATTGGGCAATAATGACTACCCAGAAAATAGTAGATATAGACAGTGGTAATGATAGCTTGCTGGCAATTGCAGTACATCAGTTATGGAGTGTTGCCTATGAAATACTAGGAATAGCTATTCTAACAATCACAGCATATGTTAGCCAAATGCTTTTTGCTTATTCCTGATATTTCTTGCTATCTAAGCAATTATCTTTCCTCAGTTTTGTCACTGTGGAATTAGAATAGCTCAAGTTGCTGTCTCATCAAGATGCTGTCTTACCCTTTTGGTTTTGTATTAGTATAGCAAATACATATTTCCAAGCTGCTAAGGAACTTAGTTTTCCAAAGACTTTGCTTCAGTTTTTGTGAGTAATGTTTTAGAACATATGATGCACAGAGCATTTATTGCACTGACAGTAGCTTTGTTTGATATTGCGCAATCACTTTACAAAGCAAAATTTGAGACGTAGAGGTTAAATGAGTTTATTATAATAAGAGCATACAAAAACAATTATCTGTATTTGATCTTACAGTTTAAGTATTGCTTAGAACTATCACTTGTTAACCTGTTAAGAAGTTAATGTGTCATTTGATTAAAGTTGATACTATGCCATGTCTCTGCCTGGTTTTTCAGTTAACACACTGACTGTAATTAACTTAAAGGTAAAAAAAAAAAAATTAGGTAAAAAAAAAAAACACATTTAAAACCCCAAACATGATGTCCATTCAGCACAGTTCACACTGGGAAAATCTCTCAGTATTTGTGTTGAGAGAGTCAAGGGTTAACAGAGGATTTAGAAAGAGGCTGAATCATTTGCAGCAGCCGCCTGGTTTCCTCTGTCTGCGCATGCACCTCCCTGAGCTGGACCTCCAGCTCACTGTTTGCCAGCAGAGATGAAAAGTCTCCATCTGAACAAGACAGCACAAAGCAGGCCATGAGCTCTGGACTCACAATGGATGATCATTTTAGATGGGCACATGTACTTTCATCAATTGAACACAACATCTGTTAAACCCTCAGCTGCCAAATAAATAAATATATGACACGAAACACAAACCTTTCTTGAGGTTGAATATTGTGGCTATGCCAAGCTGCTGGAATTTAACATCTTTCTTTTTGAGAAATATCAGCAGGTAATTGGACATGGTAATGTAGTGAGGTCTCAGCAACCTGATGATCTCCTCTAAGAGAAGTAAAATGAAACATCTTATATAATTACAATGACATAATACATGACAAAAGCTGAATATTTGATATTTTCTGTCAGTAGGTATTACTTTCACATTACCATTCATTTCCAGTTGGTTAATGATGGCTGCACAGTTATAAGACAGCAGAGGATTTTGTGTTTGTCCAGACAGCTTCACCAGTCCTGCAACTTGTTCTTGTGTTACTGTCGCCGACAGGTAAGACCTCAGTGGATCTGAAACAGTGACAAATCGTAAGAGATCATTATATTGATTAAGAATAATGTCAAATATGTAATACACAACATTCATCAGCAGATTCTTTTCAAATTAAACTTTCTTAAAAACCGAATAAACACGGTTATTCATGGGCAGGTGACTAACCCCAAGTTATCAGATTATGTAAGCACGATGTCACATGCAGCAAGGTCTCATCTGATAGGGCGGGAGAGAGAAGGGCCTGGAGGAGTCCTGATAAACACGAACTTTCCATCACAGCCTAGATAACAATAATGTGATTCAACATGACTGGGATTCGACATGACTTCATCAACAGTTTATCCATCTCACGTGTTTACTACGGACATGTGACATTAAATTTTGAATCATAGCCTAGCATACCTGCTGACCCATGCAGGTGCTACACAGGTTAGTGATTATCACACAGCTGTGTGTGATTATAGCAGAACTGGACCTGTGTTGGTGAAGCAGCTGACCGATTTCATCCAAGAATGCTTCGCTCACGAGTAAGTCCTGGAATCAAATCAGAAATATGACTGACATTTGGAGTTGAAAAGAATAGTTTCTTTACACATGCAGTAACTATTTTCAAACATTTAGTCACGTACCCTAAATGTTACTTGAGGTGAAGGGAAAAAGAGTCCTAAAGAATTATTAATTGATCGACTAAGTCACAGTTATAACAGATCACAGACAGAACAACTTTGCCATTATTATGATGCCACGTTGTGGGAAATCATACATTGTTTGTTGGATGTGCAGAGAGTGCACACAGGAGTGTTAGAGCCGGCTCTGTCCACGCAGCAGTGGAGGTTTTCAGGAGCGCCTTAAGAGGCAACACACAGTCGAGCTCCATCAGCTGCTCCTGGAAGAGAACTGCACATAAAAAAGAAAAAAGCACATCTGCATCCTATATGATCAATTTCAGGTACCATTGTTTGTATTTACCATTCTTTGAGAGTGTGTGTAGGCATCTGCACGCTTGGGCTGAATTCTAAAAACAGAATTATTTTTTTTTTTTCAAATCATTGTTAATCTTTAAATTTAATCACCCGCTTAAGTTCACAATTACCTTTTGTACAGGGGAAGACATGAGAGTCAAAAGAGACTTTAATAAAAAATGACCCCCAATGCTAAGCAACTTCAAGTGATGCTCCTGGAAAGCAGCAATGTTGCACAGAGCCGCACAGCTGCAAAACTGAACCTCTGAATCTGAAGACTGCAGCAGAAGAACTAAGACAGGAATAGCTCCTGCTTGACACAGGATCCTCGTTGATGAATCTGGAAAAATAAAATGAGAAAATGAGAAAGATTTCTGGCAAAAGCCTGGAAAAAACATGAATGACAGCTCTTGGTTTTTGTGTAAGACTAAGACATTTAAAAGCAAAGTATCCTACCTGACTGTGTGAGATGCAACAGAGCCCAGGTTGCGCTCTGTTGCACCTGTGGGTCGTAGGATTTTGCTAACGCCAACAATGGTAACACACCATCCACCATGATAGCATCTCTGTTTGATTCTGTATGAAAACAAAGAAAAATTATCCACACACATGCTTAGCTGATTTATACAGAGCAATGCTATATGTTGTCTGTAACCCCATACACAGTAAGTAACCAGTGGAATTAATAATATGCTTTACAAATGTATTTATTATTTATGGATTGCTTTCTTTATGTTTTCATTCAGCCTTTATTTCTTTCTTTAAAGGTTACACACAAATGCAACTAATTTACCCTCCAGACATCTGCGAGAACCAGTAAAAGCTCTGTCCGTACTGACCTGAGGAGGCCAGCATGGTGATGCAGGCGCAAGAGTGACACTGTGCAGCTGCATCACCAGAGTGGAACAACTCCAGCATGGGCACCAGCATTCCCATTTCAATCGCCAACTCTTTACACACTGAAATCAGATTTCATGGACAGTGTTTATGACCATCTGATCCACATAATCTATTAGATTTAGGGTAGAAGCTCTGATACTGTGTTTATTTTACCTATAAGACTTCAATAGAGGATTTTGGAATTGAGAGTATTATAAATATAGTGCCTCATGACTTATTTCTTACCATTATTCTTTACTAACAGATTGACCAAAGCGAGAGAGACAGTCTTTTGCACATCCAGGTCAGCTGATAAAAGTAAAGCCATGATTGGCTCCATGAAGACATCTGGTAAGGGGGAATTCACTGGAACACACAATTGGTTAAATTTTATGAGTCAGTTTACCTTCTTGCCTGTTGCTTTTTCAGTAGATGATATTTACCTACAAGTTGAACACTATCTAAATTAGCAAAAGACAAATGTTACAACTTAACATAATATCGCTGGTAATTGGTTAGAAATTATTGTCCTAAAAGAAATACCCCTTAACCCAGTTCACAGGACTCAGTCAACCACCTCCTGCAAGAAAAATGTGCACTGATAACAAGCTTATCACCACAATGATCTGATAAATACAAAATATAACTAAGTGCTGAAGTTCTCTATATGATCATATTATGGATTTCAAAGCCATTTTAATTTTCCTTCCTAATGACACTGAAGCCTACATATGGGTGTTATCTGCCAACCCTGAAAGAAAAAAAAATTCAGTTGGAAATTTGCATGATACCTAATGCTAAGATAAGCTCCCTAACATACATGTTAGAGAGCTTGTCTTAGCAGCGAGTGACATAAGAATTCTGAGGTGCAAAAAACAATGGTCTCATTTTTAGTGTAAACTGATCTCCAAGTTGTTTCTATAATGATGACTGTCAGAAGCAACAAAAAACACAAAAAATGGTTTGTTTTCTTCACTCACAGTGATGACTGAGATGTAGATAATACATGGCTGCAGTCATTTGTAGATCAGTGTTTTCTGAGGCTGTAAGTGTGTTCAGTGCTTGTAGTCTTTCCTGACTGAGCAGGTGGGTTTCATCGTCTGAGAGGAGAAACAGATGAACAGTGAATATTACCACATTTAACAGCTGATCAGTCTAATATCAAAAACATTTGGCTTTATTCTGATTTTATACATTATTTGTGTTCATTCCAAGCATACAATTTCATGTTTGAAGCATCAGACCAGAGGAATTAATGCTTTCCTAATATAAAGACACACTGCATAATCACTTTGATAGTCAAAATTTTAATGGCAGATCTAGGAACTGAATTTGTCTCCCACTTATAAAGTCAGGTTATTTGTATAAAGCTGGGTTTCCCCTGCACCACAGTGCTATCTACAAACAAAGACAACGCATGTCTACAATGTTCCTACCATACAGGAGATGCAAAAAAGGCAGCTCTTGAGTCCTCAGGAAATTTCCCTCAGGTGTAGTCCTAAAGCAGGTGCACTGAGACAGCTCTCTGAAAAGGTCAACTATCTTTCGGTTAAACTCTCTGCAAACTTTCTTTAAACGAGCAGTAAACTCTCTGAGAAGTTGCGAACAGTTTTCACAAAAACCAGACGCCATGACAGCATCTTGAACAAAGAGGTTTGGCACCTGCCTGTTTCACAAAACACCTGCACATGGACACGCCTGTTGGGACGTCACGTGACTGTAATGTAAATTACACTTCATTTGCTGCAGTAGACTGCGTCGTTAAGACCTTTTAAACAATGAACAAATTTATTTTTGCTCTTTCTTTGTTAGTACGGTTCAAAGCCGCTTCTATGCTATGTAAAATAATACTCTATTAAACAATGTTTATTGTATCGGTCTTATAGCGCTGCATATTGTGTTTTAATAATTTACATTAAGTAATTGATTAAATTAAATGGTGTTTTAAAAAGTCTTCATCTGACGTTTAGTGACGTAAATGTGTTGCGTTATAAAACAAAAACAAACTTTCAAACGTCGAAAGAAAAGTCGCACAAAAGTAGTTTATTTGCTTCCTCTTTCCTTAATGCGTGTTGTATAATTGCAACAAAATTTCTCTTCGGATATCAATGATTTTCTCTCTTCATTAATTTTACTCAATTTATGGGTACGTCATTTCCATGGTTACAACGCTCTGCGGTTGTGTCGTAGAGACCACTTCTGTCCTCGAATTTCATTGGTGAATGTGTTGTTTGTGTCTGTACGTCACGTCGACACCCGGACGTTCACCCTTGTTGTTGACTTGGAAACCGTCGCAGCGTCGCTGGTGAAGCTGGAGGACGGTACAATCACTGCAGGGTAGATACACGCAGTTACACCTAACTAACGTTAGTGCCGCTTTTAAATTCATTTGCTTGGAGTTTGGTTCATCTTAAGGTTCAGACTGTTTGTCGAGGAGCCTCCATCATTCTATCCCTAACGTAACGCGTTAAGAGTGCCACTTAGCTAACGTTAGCATTTAGCAAGTTGCTACAGTTGCTAACGATGCCCGGTGGTGACTCAAAGGTTGCTTTTTCGAACTTTTTTTAGCCTGAACTTAAGCAGATCCCACAGAAAACAAGGTGCGGCTATGTTCCAGTGGTTTCATCTAAAATAACTATACATGACGGGTAACCCCGTCGAACAAAGCTAAATGTATGGTCATGTTACAAAGCATTGTAGGATCATCCTGCAGAGATTTTGCTGTGCAGCGCTAACGTTATCCCCGGTTTTTATTTTTAGAATGAAAGCCTTCCTTTCTGGATTACTCTCCTTTTGTATTCAGAATGAGAGACATTGCGGTGAATGAGAATGCCAGCAGGTGAGTTGAATGTTGTTCCTTCAATATTTGGATATTTTAGTTAGTATGATGTATGAAGTGAGCTACTGTTGGATCTGCATTAAAGCAAACGCAGCATTTAATGTTGGAGTTGATTGAGACAGACTGTTGGGTCGTTTACCAAAACTTTGATCAGATTTTGTGGTGATGTAAATAAATCTTAGTATAAATTACAAAGTGCAATATTTCAATCTCAATATTTCTGAAGTGTGGTGGAGCAGAATTTAAATGGAAGTACTCCACCACATAGTCAGCCCATGCACACGTTTCCTACTAATGACTATGTAAACCTTTTACAGGTGAGAGTGAAGACCGGGCAAAGACCCGTGAAAGATTCAATGAAGTGTTCAAGAAATACACTGAATCAGAGAAGAAAAAGTTGAAGAAGAAAAACACTGAAACTCAGGAGACCATCGTGGTATGTGTTTAATATATATAGTTCTACCTTAAATGATGGAGAGCATCACACCAGATTTCCCAGATCTTTGTGGTTTGTGAGCTTTGTGCAGAACATGTCTTTAAAGGATTTTTGAAACATCCTGGTAGATTCAGTATTCTGTATGCAGCAGAATAAATACTCTGATCCCAGTCAAAACCAATATTAATGGTTCAAACTTCATTACAGGGGAAGAGAACAAGTTATATACTGTCATTTCTTTGCTCCATTCAGCTGCAGAATCTAAAAAAGAACCTCAACCTCGATAAGGACACAGAGGATAATGAGACCATCCTACAGAACACATATGACCCTGAACAGGGCAGTCCTCGCTACACCAAGAACAAAAGGAGAGAGCGAGAAATAGCTGAAAAGGTTAATATCAACAATAGTAAAAACCAAGAGGAGATTCAAACATCAAAATCCAAGAGGAAGAGCAAGAGGGAGCTTCCCTCCCTCCCCAAACCAGAGGACACCACAAGTTACATCCAGAGGGATACAGATGCCGCCAAGTCTGAAATTTCTCTGGAGCCAGACGATGTTGAGGGTGGAAAGGAACCGAAGCGAAAAAGTAAGAAGGGGAAGAGCAAAGGAGATACAAAGGCCAAAGCAGAGAGCCAGGTGGAGGACGCTGAGGACGAGCTGCTACACGAATACCAGCAGCAGATTGCAGAGGAGGAAGAGAGGACTCCGCAGAAGACAAGGGCCAAGAAAGCGCAAGACAGTGCTGTCTCCCAAAATGTTACTCTGAATAATGATGTTGGGAAGAAGAAAAAGAAGAAGCTGAAATCTGTAGTTACAGAGTCGGATTGTGGGTACGTGTATCTTTTGTATAACATGCTTAGAGTTTTTTTTACATAAAGCAGGAAGTCTACAGGGGACAGATCTTAAGCAGATATTGATCTAACTCTTTGTGTCCCACCAGAGATCAAGATGAAGGAGCAGACCAGGATGCTGATGTGGAAAATGAAACAGAGTCCAAGGGAAAGAAGAAAAAGAAAAAGAAAAAGCATGGTAACTGGATGTTAATTGTCAGAAAATGTACTAAGTTCCGTTGAAATGTCAGTACAGTGTATGATGCTGATGAATTTCATCCCCCCCCCGTATTTCAGTTGTCAACGAGAGTGAAACTGAGGCAGAAGTACAACAGACACCAGCGTTTGATGACAGTCTTGTGCTGGGCATATACGTCCACAGAACGGATCGCCTGAAAACGGACCTACTGATCTCGCACCCAATGGTGAAGATCCACGTTGTTGATGAAATCACTGGACAGTATGTGAAGAAAGAAGACTGGTGAGAAAGGACACTCTGAGGCCCTACTGTCATGCACTTCACTTTACTGTAAAATTGCGTTTTTGCGTGATCCCTGTTGCGTTTCTGATGCCCAGGACATACAGTCTTTGTATACATCACCGTAACGACAAACATTAGTATCACAGTTGAACATACAAAATACAGTAAACACTGTAAACCTATGGCTTTGCTTTTTCTCTGTGTGCTTGTAACGCATACATTTGTCATTCTCTTGTTTTTCACAGCCATCGACCAGTGTCCTCATTTTATGAGCAGGAGCATGTCGACCACATTCTCCCCATCATGACTCAACCTTTTGACTTCAAGAAGAATAAATCAGTCATCCCAGAGTGGCAGGAACAGATCATCTTCAATGAACGCTTCGGTTACTTTGTTGAACAAAATGAAGAAAACCCCAGAGTCATAATTTTCTTCGAAGTAAGAGACATTCCGTGTAGAAACTTTTCGGCCAATTTGTACTAAGCGCTCAGTCATTGTTTTTCATTGAAATGTTTTGCAAAGATCCTGGACTTCATAAGCATGGAAGAAGCAAGAGCCAACGTTGATGTGGACAAGCATGAACGAGGATTCCGAAAGATTGCATGGGCATTCCTCAAGGTACTGTGTTTGGCCTTGACACTTAGAGAAAAAGGAGCATTCTGGCTTAACTGCAGTTGCTTATTTTCAACCTATGTATCCCCCTGCGTAGCTTGTCGGCACGAATGGTGTGCTGAACATCGACAGTAAACTCCGTCTCCAGCTATTTGCCCCGCCTCGGGCAAAGAGACAGCTTAAAGCCATAGAGGTGGTCGAGTGGTGGAGGAAGTACCCGAGACACAAATACGCATCCACGCTTTATGTTACGGTGAAAGGCATTAAACTCCCTGAGCACGTGAGTTACTTGCTATCGACTGTTTCTTTCTTCATCATCATAATATCCCACATTTCCATCATATGTATGTAACATGCGTGTTTTGACATGTTTTTTTGCGCCACAGGTGGACCCCAGTATCCGGTCCATGATGGCGCTGCAGGAGGAGAGAGGCAGCACGTCCTACAGCGAACTTCAAAACGAGGTCACCAAGCGAAGCCTGACACAGCCTCTGGACAGCAAGCCGCCCGTCCTGAGATGGAGCAGGCTGCCTGGTCAGGTTGGTTAACACACCCCAAAAGAATATTTTATTCAACCAAAGTGATGATTTGACTATTTTCCGAGCGTAATAAACCCCTCTGATCAAGTATCACGAATCATTCTCGGGGTCTGTTTTAATTCTCCACAAGTCAAGTTGGTACATCAGCCATCTAGACAGTACAACTTTTTATCGTACCTACTGTATCTGCTGTATCTGGAACTTAAATCGACCGCAACAACCCCAGAACCTGCGCAAGCCTAACAGGAGTTTTTCTGGTTAAAGGTCTGCCGGATTCCGAACAAGCCCGCGCTGGCGTTCCGTGGCGGTCAGATGGGCTGCTTCACGGTGCTCTTCTCTCGTGCTGGGACAGCACTGGCTGCTGCCTGCGCTGACAGAGACGCTTTTCCTGTCGTAGGTAAGCAACGCGGATGCTCCTCGGCGTAAATCACCGGCCAATTAACTTGTGTATACGCAGTAGTCATGAACGGCGCTGGGGATGGTTTCAGGAGTCAGCAATCTCCAATCATATGCAAAAAAAACCTAAAATGTATTGTAAAACAACAACCTGTCATTTTCTATTTCAGTGTATGAGATTCCCTCTGGCAAGGTCTTGGCTGCCTTCAGTGGTCATCTTAAAATAGTCTATGATCTCTGCTGGTCCAGAGATGACCAGAGACTTTTATCTGCCTCCTCTGATGGAACCGTCAGGTGAGTTTCTGTGTATCAAATAAAGAGTGCGAGGTGTGGTAGTTGGTGACCCGAGTTGCAATTTCATGTAGGGCCTCTGTGGGGAGCAAGTGCTCCTCTTATGTGTAGTACTCTGTTATACCACTGACAGCATGATTTGGGCTGCAGTCTTGGCCACTTAGGTTTGTCTGACTCCTCTCTGCTCCTTCAGAGAGTGGAATGTGGAGAGGCTCCTGGGAACGGCCCAGAAGGTGCTCCCTCATCCCACCTTCGTGTACTGTGCCCAGTACCACCCGGCGGCGCAGAACCTGGTGGTGACCGGGGGCTACGACGGTCTGGTGCGAGTGTGGAGGCTCGATGTGGACGACGTGAACGGCCAGCTGCTGCAGGAGTTGGAGGGACACAGCAGTTTCACCAACTCCCTATGTTTTGACTCTGAAGGTAGCAACCAAAGTCCTTTCAGAAAAGGAGATTGTAAGCATTTATTGTGCGCGTATAATGTCTTATTTCTTAATCACAACCTGCTGCGGCACACACACACACACACACACACACACACACACACACACACACACACACCCGTTAAATCAGGCCACATGAAAGTATTGTGTACGCGAGCACACGTGCGTTCCTTTCTGTGAGTGAGATTTTTTCCTAATCTTACCGACTATTATGACGCAAATTGTGTGCGTGTGCTGAATGTGAGCCTTTGTTTGCTTGTTTGCGACAGGCCTTCATATTTCTGGTGTTCCTTTTGATTTGTGCTTTGCAATTAGGGAGGAGGATGTTCTCTGCGGACAACACAGGGCTGCTCGTTGTCTGGAAATCTTCAGTAGATGACAGCAAGCAGCAACAGCCGTGCCGTCGCTGGTGCATAGAGAAGGTGCAAGAATCGATGTTCGCACAGCGGCGTAGATTTTTTCAAATGCCGAAAGTTCATGGAGACACAAAAATACTCCACTGTGGTTTTAAAATGCTACGTGTTGTCTCTTGGCAGAGGATCGAGGAGAGCGACCTCAGTGGTATCCCAATCAACATGCTGCAGCTCCATCCGAACGGGCGGTGCCTGCTCATCCATGCCAAAGACAGTGTCCTGAGGATGATGGACTTGAGAATGTAAATGAGATGAAACTTCGAATGGACCGTTTGAAGTTACAGGAAGCGACTGTCTAAATTAATCTGAAGAGACAATAACAAACATTGTATGGTTTGCCCTCTTTCAGTCTTGCTGTAAAGAAGTACACTGGAGCCACAAACTACAGAGAGAGGATTTATAGCACTTTCACGCCATGTGGCAACTTCATCTTTTCCGGCAGCGAGGATGGGATGGCGTATGTCTGGAATACGGACACGGGTAGGGATCATGCCCCCCCCCCAATAATAAAGAAGCCAGTCAGTTTTGACAGTATTCTCCGCAGCAGCCTCAACTATTTGCTGTTCTGTCTTCCCAGGTGACCAAGTCGCCGTGTACTCTGAGCTTTGTTACCTCACCGCCCTCCACGGTGTGTCATTCCACCCTCATGAGAACATGGTCGCTTTCTGCGCCTTCGGTCAGAGCCAGCCTGTCCACGTGTACGCGTACGATCGCAAAGGTTTGTGAAAACATCCGACAGACCCAGCCCCAGAATATTACATTAACTTATTTATCAACGTGTTTTAGTAAAATGAATTAGCTGAGTCGCTCAGCAGTAACGCACTGGAATACGCTGAACCGCCGCTGTGCCTCGCTGTTCCGTGCAGTGTCCCAGCTGGAAGTTCTCAACATAAAGGCAGCGAGCAGATCGGCTTCTGTGGAGACCAAAGCCTTCATCGACACACCCGACCCCCCCGTGGCGCAGGACCGACCCGCCGCGTCGGCCATGGATCAGTTTGCCCAGGCAGCAAGGCTCGCACTGAAAATGCAGTGTGTCAAGGAACAACTGAATTCAGTACTTGTAAATACTCAGCGTCTCTTACTCTTACTGAACTTATGCTTTTAATTCAGTCAGGAAGTAGAGTATGCACAAAAACTCACCCTTTCAACACGTTTCCAGGAGCCCCATCAAAGGTCCTCAACATCTGGATACATTTATGAGCAAGGTACAGTGTGATTAGCGTTCTACAGTACATCTGCATAGACAGTACATCTGTGTCTGTGCGACAGCGTCAGCTCCTCGTTCTCATGGAAAATATCATGTCTCGTGTTTGTTGCAGACAAAATTGGCATCATTCATGCAGGGAGGAGCCTGACGTCAGATGCTGGCGCAGTGAGTAGTTCGATTAGTCGTCCCTGGACACACTTTCGCATGCTTTCGTCGTTTCTGAAGCAATCAAGCACTTTATGCGAACAAAGATTTAGTTTTCGGTAATCTGCCGTTTTGTCTCGAATATTCAGGAAGGAAACGCCACAATAAGAGTTTGATTTTAAACGATAAACTCAGATCTTGCTCCTCACCGCATTATAGCAGCGCATTGCATTTCTAATAAGCCTATTATTATTCAGGGTTTTTTTTCCCAGTTGTCATTATGTATAGTGTTTGATTGAAACTTTGACCCTTTGGTCGCTTTGACCTTGTCTTCAAACTGACCTCTGTAGACACACACGGAGAACGTCAGAGTTGTAAAACGACTGCAGTTTCGAAAGTGCATGCATTTCTTTGCAGCTCAAGCCCCGCTCGTTTCTTTTCAGACGGGATTAAACGCCTCGCTGCCGCCGCCGTCCCTCCTGTCGCCGCACTCCAAGCTGCAGCTCTCTGGTTCTTTGGCGGAGCAGCTTATCCCCCAGGCAGCGCTGAGCACCCAAAGACGTCAGTGGCTGGTTCAGTTAATCACGTCGTGGTTCGCCTAATCAGTGAATAGCTTTACTTTAGCTCTGTTTAACGGGAGGTCGCATATTTTTTCGAATAAGTTAGAGCTGGAGCGTTGTGGTGTAGAGTTTCCTGAAGCATGTACAGCATACACAGAGAGAGGGACGGACCTCTTGTAATTTTGACGTGTGTCCGTAAGTGATCTATGTTGAAAACCAGTCACTGAATTTGTGTTGAAATATTTACGCTTGCTTCTTGTCGTTGTGTGTGTGTTTTTTTTTTTCCTCTTGTAATTGCAGGAAGGTTCGCTCCGGTCGGCCAGCGTCTAAAAGGAGCTCCATCTTTCAGGCTGCAGTCGGTGAGGCCGTTAACAGTAACAGTACAAGTGTGATATATCATTTACAGCCTTTTCGTGCTGTTTTTTAAGATTTGAATATTTTTCTGTTTTTCGCCATCAGACCCTTCCCGACCACATTTCTTCAGGGGCACACGTGGACGCAGATTCTGCCCCCGTTCAACAAGTGGTAAGTTACCCGCTGTGGGTGAGAGCTCAGTTACACGCAGCCTTTTCCCCTCTCGTGTTCAATCCCTCCACCGCCGTGTCCGGCTTTCTAGGTCGTCTCGCTTTACGACTACAGAGCGAATCGGTCCGATGAGCTGACCCTGGGCCGCGGCGACGTCATCCAGGTGCTGTACAAAGACAATGACAACTGGTGGTTCGGTCGCCTGGCCAACGGGCAGCAGGGATATTTTCTCGCTTCTTACGTGGCAGATCAGAGTACGTGGATTGCATTTTGCCATGGTAGTTGGGCACTTTATCCAGAATGTAAATAAATATGAACAGATGAGAGTTCTTTTGCTGTCGTAGGAGATTTCAGCGAAGAGGTTACTCTGCTCGACGTGGCACATGCAGTCTTGTCTGAGGAGACAGTTGAGAGGTCAACGCCAACCAGGGTAAGGAGAGAGACCAATACAGTGCTGTCAGTCATGGATTTGAAACACATCTCTTTTTTCATTAGCAATATTGAAAGGTGAAACATGGTGTGACTGTAAAGGAGGGATACATTTCTTTGACGCCACGCAGAGGTCATCTTTTTCTTGCGCCTCTGTTTCTGCTTGGTAAAATGATACTTCGCCTCATTCTGTCTTCTGAAACTTAAACGGGGGTTCTCAGGTTACTGTTTATGGTTATTCATGTAGCTCCTGAGGAAGATAGTTTTGGGTCACAATGTTGTCATGCCCAAGTAGAAGACAACAAAGTAGCAGTGTGCTGGTGTTTTTTTTCAGCTCTTCCTGCAGAGTATTCTCTTGTAAGACTTTCTGGACTTCTGGTGTCTGTGTGGTGCCTTTTGATCTTTTACCCTCTTTCTCTTGGTTGTCATTCCCATTCTTTTCCAAGGTGTCTGCTGCAGTTAGTTATTCTGGGGAACTTAGGTTTCTTTCCGAGCCGACCCTTTCCGACACCGAACCTGAGCTGACTGATGCCAAGTAAGCTCAACCACTCCTGACTGTATTCACGGAAGCATGGTTACTGAACACTGCACAAGGCTTAAAGAAAAGCAGGTTTACGATTAACGTGTTAAATGGTGGTTTACATTTAATGGAGGGTGCAAACTATGGTTTGTCCACAGACCCAGAAGGAAAAAGAAGGTGAAAAAGCCAGGAGGCCCTTCGCCGTCCTCTCAGGCCACGTTCTCAGATGCAAATGCTTCGGGGTCGACCAGCAGCAGGAGGAGGAGCAGGTCAAAAGACAGACCTCTCCCAAAGAGACCCACAGGCCGGACTAACGGTGCCTTCGAGCCTGATATCTAAACTCACGGACACGTGGTTGTTGTTTTGAACTCAAGTGCTTTCATCTTTATCCCTTTTTCATACAAAATACATTTTTGTAATGAAAACCCACCCTGCAGTGTGTATTTTTAGATGTTTTTATATTTGAACAGTCTATGTTTATATTTTGTATTGTACTTAAATGCCTGTAAATCAGTGAAATGCTAAATTTCTCTTATAAAGATATTTTCACATCAGAAACTCAACAGCTCTGGGAGTTCTTTTTGTTCGATTTCAATTTTAAAATTTATCTGGTGGCAGCGTGCAGTAGCAATGGCTGGAGAGCATGCCGCAAGAAAAAACACATTTTCAGATTCAGCTGCTCTGGGGTCGACCAGCAACAGGAGGAGCTCACATGTTTCCTTTTAATAAACAAAATTTGATTCCATGTGTCAACTTTGCATAATGCGGAAATGGATATTTTGTTAAACATGGCTCACCACTGGGGACCATACCACACTTTACCAAAACGTGTGTCCTGCAAATCTGGCCTGGGAGTCAGCTTCTGTTATTACTGCAACGCATTCATGCAACTGTCGGTCACCTGGTGCTGGGATGGGAGCGGCAGGGTTAAGAAGAGTGCATCTTTTCACAGTAGCAGTGTTTGGCTTTTTAAGTATATCTGTGTTATATCTGAGCTGTCCTTTGGTGGAAGGGTGGGATGTCACGTGATGCGATAACCGCTGCTGCGGCTCTGAGGCAGATGGGAAGTCCTGCTGCTTCAGAGTCCAGTTTCAATAAAAAAAAATAGGCCACAGGTCTTGCATTGAAGTCATGCACCCACCCGATTTGTCACCAGTCTGCGTCAATGGCCTGGTGCACTCTGGAAGGCCCAGTAATAGAGGGGATTGTAGAGCTAGCTTCAAATCAAGAGGCCTTTCCTGCAAATGGTGCCTCAGTTTCAGCGTACATGACCAAACGGTTCAACCTCGTTCTCTTTAGAACATGCAACGCATTTTCACGCATGCTTTTTTGAGTTGATGGATGTTTTTGCAAAATTTAGCTGAAATAGGGTGTTCATCTTTGTGAGATATGGCCTCTTCCTTGTCATCCTGCTCGATAGCCCGGACATATGAAGAATACGTGAAACTGTTACGTGTAGTACAGAAAAATTTGCCAGAGATTGCTGGAGGTCCTGTAATGTTGCTGCAGGCAGCCTCCCTGACCAAGTTTCTTCTTGTCCTTTTAGCAGAGACACCTGGTTCTTGGAAATGTGACTGTGCCATATTTTCTCCATTTGTGTTTGACTGTCTTCACCGTGTTCCCGGGTATAGTTAATGCTGACTCATACCTTTCAACTATGAGATCCCTTTAATGCTTTGTGTGCTTTTTGCCTACCATGACTTCTGCTATATGATGCAACCGAGTAAATGTCAGGAAAATCCTGCTGGAACAGCTGAGCTTTATTTGGGGTTAATCAGAGTCACTTTAATTGAGGTCAGGTGTGTGCTGACGACTGTTTACCATGGGTGTGAATGTGATTGGCTAATGCTTAACACAGCCACATCATGTTTTACTTCCCCTCTAAAAGATTTGAGTTTGTTGTTCAACTGCACTGTACAGGTTATAGTTTACATGAAAGGTGGAAATAGTACTGAAATCCTGTATGTAGACTTTTTACATTTAAGGCCTATTAAACGATCCATACTAAATTATACTGTATATCAAGTGAAGTAATGCATCACATCAAAGATGATACGTCTTTGTTGACCCCGTAAACTTAAAAATGGGTTCCTTTACATTACCATGAATGTTGTCGGCAGCTGCTGATGTGTCACTTAGACAACATTAATACAACAGAGGTTCAGAACAAAAGGCACATTTATTTTGTGACCCGTACTTCTGTGTTCTGTAATTTCCAGTGGTCGACTACATTCATATTTGTGTTCTCACGTACCTTCTCAAAGTCCGTACTGTACAGTTCTTCTACTTCTTTTTTCTTTTATTTTGTGTTCGGCAGTACCCACTACTAAAAATTTTGTTAACATATTACATAAAAACATAAAAAAACTGCTACATGAAAGTAAGAAATGAAACGTTTTCATGACCCCAATAAAAATCTTGACAATAATTCTACACAAGAATGTATAATTTACAAAGCAATTAATAATAATAAAAAAAAACATTTGTTTGACTTGAAGGCTAATGCCCACAAGTATGTGAAACATTAAGACCTGGTTTTGTTCAGTGTGTTTGTCCACGTGATTCTGGGGCTTTCATTCATTCAGAAGAGGAGTGCTTTCATCTGTTTGTCCACTTGCAGCTTCTGGAGGGCTTTAATGCAAACACAAAAGGAAGCTTTCAGCGTTTTCATGCTGCGTTCCACCTACTGTACCTTCACTTTAATTGCACGGTGGCCTCTACATTATAATTTCATGAGTAATTTGAGTTGTATGATTTAATGATTACCTCCGTTGTCGTGGTCGATGACAGAGATAATACACAGCGAGCAGAGAGGCCTGAGGACAGAGCGAAAACTGAGTTTCATGTGATGAACAGCTGAGAAAACAAGAATCACACGATTCTTTCTCTATCAACATTCTTAAACCCCAGAAATAATTACCAGGGTTCCAATCATATTTATCTGTTCTTTAAATCGAACACCATTAAATCCATTGAATCCAGCATCAATTTCATGCTGCCTCTGCCACAATGGAAACATTATACAGCCCTTGAGTAAGACATGAGAGCACCGGCTCTAACATAAGTCTGACTGCGTGAGTTATTAATCCTTTGTTCCTGATCACAAGGAGATAAACTTTAAACTGGTTCTTTCAAATCACAGGAAGTGAGACCATGCTTGATGCAGTATTTTCTTGACTTCATACGTGCTTTTCTCACATGCATCTTCATGCACTCACATGAGCGCTCACAAACTCATACTCACACCCAGAAACGCCAAGGCTCCCTGGACTGCAGCCGCCCACTGAAAGCTCAGATGTTGTGTGATAAGGCCGCCCACGATTGGGCCATAAAACATCCTTGAAAAAACCCCAAAATATTTATTTGATATATATACATATAGCAAATAAAATAAAACATGTTCCCACTTTAAAACCCACATCATATTATAAATCAAGAGGCAGGACACTGGTACAAAGAAGTGAGAGGAACTATTTCTTATCTACTGCTTTAGGATTACAATGACACAGTCAGCATAACTCACCCAGTGGACCAAACTGCACCAAACAGCCCTGACACCATTCCAAGAGTACTTAGCCCTTCTGCAAATCCTTCTTCACTGCAAAGAAGAAAAGAAAAGACTCTCACGCACGTGTTTCACCTTGCATTCTGTGCGAAACAAAACAATGTGAATGTAGGCGCATGTGAAACTCACTCACTATGCACATGTGATGATCTCAGGGAACGTGGGGATTGCAGTCATGCCCAGAGAAAACCCAATTACACCAAGCATGAAGACCACTAACCAGAGCTGACTACGCATACAAAAAAAAAAAAAAATACAAGTTAATATCATTAAGGTCGAGGAATGTATTTTCTAAATATACTGCTGAAGCAATGCGTGATCTTGCGAATACCCCGGCTGACTAACCTGTGGTGGAAAACACATTCAAATCTCTGATGCATGTAAAAGTGAAAAGTAAAATCACAGTGAACATATAAAGCTGTGGTACCATATTGGAATTTATGAAACCAAAATGTTGTTAATAAGGTGGGTACAAGTGTGTGTGTGTGTGTTGTTTGTTAGTTGATGAAGACAAGGGGAAGGGAAGAAAGAGGGAATGTTGCAAAGAAGGAAGATCCGGAGAAGGGACCCAAAGAGGAAATGAAGGGGGAAGGACAAAAGAAGAAACAGTGAAAGTCTTGTGCAGCACATGTTGAGTTAAATATCTCAAATGGTCATGAAGCTCAAACCAGGAATGTCTTCCTTCCTACTTCCTGAAAAGATGGTATTACACCATCAAGAGGAATATTAATTTCGTCATAAAATGTAAATGTGGTAAAAGCAAAAAGTACAGTACTTCCCCATTTGATATATTCCAAAGTTTATGAAGCTGGAGAGAACCGGCCATTAGCTTAACTTAGCTTAACTGCCTTTTTGCTGGTAGACAGATTTTTTTTCTTTTACTTTCAGACAGTTCTGATTCCCCCTGTTTCCATTCTTCATACTGAGCTGAGCTGCCCACCTCCTGGCTATGTGTTCAAATTTAAGAGATATGACAATAGTGCTGATCTTTGCATCTAACTCTGGGCAAGACAGCAAATAAGCATTACTTTCCACTCACCTCTGCATGTGAAAGAAGGGAGCGGGACCAAGCAAACAGAAACCGACTGTTGTGGCAAAAGCTCCTGTCACCATGAACCAACTCCTCGTTGCCTAATGAACACACACAGAGGACGTTTTGCTGGCGTTCCAAGAGGACAGGCGTACCATGAAAGAGCTGTGCGCGTTTGATCACGTCGGATTCATACGCACGGGGTATTTGTCGGTGAAGTAACCCAACAGCGGGGATGCCAGGCAGTAAGGTAACGACAAACCAACCATGATGAGTCCCACGTAGGCAGGTGAGAGACCTAACTGGGGATAACACCGAGGAAAAATGCAAAATAATTTACACCACGCGCAGAACGCTTTCTACTTCAAGCAAGCTGACTTTATGAGAAGATAGGAAAATACCTTCTCGATAGCAAACAGGGACAACGAGGCGTCCAAGAAGCCCAGACCTGCGCTAAGAGTGAATATCACATAGCAGATCAGGGCTATTTTCACACGGGTGAGAAGCCGAATAAATGAATCCTTCGAGGGGTCCGCATCTGAGTGGAGAGAAGCACAAAACACAGCTCACAGTTAGAATCAGAGAAAAATCAAGAAGTACTGTGGTGATATTACTAAAAATGGTCAAATGACTACCTATTGTTGGCAAGATGTAAATGTTGAAAGGAACCATGATCAACAAGAAACATCCAAGAATCATAAAAGGGACTTCATATCCAAATGACTGATAGAACCACCCGCCTACTGGTGGCCCCAGAATTAAACCAAGTCCTGTGAAAATTTCCAAACTGCCCTAAGGAGCGAGAGAAATGAAGCACATTAAAATATGGGATTACAACAGCAGACGAGATACTTCTGTAGTCTGCAGAATCAGACCATTTCTGTCAACTGCTACTGTGTACTGTATGCCAAAAGCTTTAATATTTTGATTCTCCATGGCAGCAGGGAAATGGGAGACAGAAAACAACTCTCTCCATAATGCATTTTTTTTTTTTTTGCTCATGGTTCTAAACAACATGCCGGAAAGACAAGGGGTTTCTACTCTCACCAAGACAGTTGCCACATTGTTTGGGAATGTTTTTGCTGTGATTGCAAAAGAGGAGGTCATTGCGGCGGCAAATCCCACGGCGTCGATGGACCTCACTACAAAGCACAGGGTGATGAAGGTGGTTCCTGCAGGGACCCGATCAAGCAATCTGCCAGAAGAGACAGAAAAGAGGTGGCGATCAGGTGAAACAGGAAGACTGTAACAAACGCAGGCTGGCTAATAAAGATGTTCATTCCGAAGCATTGTGTGTGCACCAACACGTCCCACAAGGAAAGGAGGCTACAACTTCTGTTAAGCGAGCATATTGGATTTTTCCATGACTGTTTGTAGACCATTAATTAAGTAATAATACTGGTGCTCCCTGGTCCTATGAATTGAGTTAGGGTATATAATGTGCTACTGTGTCCATCATTTTCCACATAGCTCATGAGACCAGCACTTACCCAAACAAGATGGTGCAGCCTGATGACACAAAAAGTCCAGTAACGAGCATAAACTTTGCGCCAATTTGGACGATCTGATAGGACAAACAATGAAAGTGGGTTATCATCACATTGCAAATAACACGATCTGACGGGCAGCAATGCTGTGCACTCACATATTTTCCCAGTATCAATGAACCCAGCAAATTGCAGAGGGCGTAGCAGCCAAATATGAGACCAACGACAGTCTGAGTCGCTCCTTTTTTTACTGCCTGCAACAGAAGCAAAATAAACAATTTAAATTTCTCATTTGTAGGGTGTGAAACGAAAAGCATGTCAGACAATCAGCCAGCGAATGGAAAATAAACTGGTAAAACTGGTCAAGTTTTTCTATAAGCTGGTGTTGTGTAACATTTGCTGTGCAGTCATTGCTCATCACATCACCTGACCCTTTCTCCTTCACGAGTAAAACTGAGCCAGCCTTTCACTGGCCTCCAGGGAATTCGTCTGATGTCCAGTGTGTGATTACTCATTCATTCCATTGAGGAGTGACCACTTCAGGGTTTTTTTTTCACAAGGGATCTGGGGGCAGCTGTCTGATTGGTGAGTTTTTGCAATGACCCTGTCTGCAGAAAGAGCCACAGCTCCACTTTCATTTTCCAGTCACCACAGACGCAGTTCTTCAGTCGAAGCAAAATGTCCGTTTATGGCGTTTCACTCCTCAATACACTTATTAAATCATCAAATCAATTATTATATGCACAAAACAAGCCAAACCAAAAATGGTATCCCTGCACCGTTTCAATCTGTCAATTTGTATACAGCACATAACACACACAAGTGATGATGTATAGTCTTATTTTGGGAAAGCTTATTAGATGTATTATTGGTGTTTTTCAAAAGTCCATTTGCTTGCCATTGTGTCCTGACTCTGATTTTGTCTTTGTCTGACTTTAGCTCACTGACTTAAAACACGATTTGTGCCATTTGCCCTCATGTCTCTAGCAACAGAAAGACATTTCAATGCAAATGCCAGTCAGGAATTAGTACCAAAAAATGCATCAACAGTGTAAAAGAACATTTTGGTACAAACTAAACAGAAGAACTGAAAACCGAAGATGAGCAATTTAGAAAGTAAAGACATAGGAATATAGCAAAAAAAAAAAAATAAATTAATTTAAAAAAAAATAAATAAAAAAAAAAATATATATATATATATATATATATATATATATATATATATATATATATATATATATATTATATAGCTATTTACTATAGCAAAAATATTAGATGGTCAGCATCCCATGACCTCACTGACATTCTTATTAATAATAATAATAATAATAATAATAACATTATTATTATTATTATGTGTGGACCAAATGAGTAACAAACCCCAGTGTGTCTGTTTTAGTTCTAAGCCATTAATAAGAACTTTACAGGTTGCCAGGTTTTGATAAATCGCTTTGTGATTTGCATCTTGTGATGGGGGTTTTCCCTGAAACTTACCTCAGTGGGGAAGAATGGACCTAATATCGAGTAGCAAATCATTGAACTGAAGTTGACAGAAGCCATAGATATTAAAGTGAGAGCATGCTGTCTGGTCATCCTCGGGGGAGGGTCAGTTGATTGCGCTGGACTGTTGTTATCTGACATATCTATAAAACGGAAACGAATACGAGGGAACAGAAAAAAAGGGACAGAGAAAGAGAGATGATGAATTTAGACAATGTCGAAAGTTATGAGTTACTGTTGCCATTTGTTCAAAAACGGTCAGTTCACCGTTGCCAATCGTCGCCTTCAGGCTACATGTATTCCCCGCAGTTGCAAAAGTCACCAACCTATTTGCTGATCATTGGCGCGCGGGTCCATTCTCAATTTTCCGGGTTTCTCCTCGAGTTACTCAGGTCATAAATTCAGACGGAGACATAACGGCACACATTATCCAGAGAACACCGACAGCAGACGGTCAAGAACAGCTTCTGACTGTTTCCTCAGGATAATGACCAACAGCCTTGGACAGCGGGGCTGTCACCGTCTGAATTGTCTCGACGGAGACGAGTGTCAACATATAACCCACCGGGCAAGACCACGCTCTGTCGCTGCCTTCAAAATAAAAGCCCCACTTCCGGTGGCTACATAATCTTAATTTCATAATAATCGTTCTCATTGCGCAAATTGATTATATCTAAATGACGTTACTCTCGCCAATAATCGATGGACATGAATAGAAAATACAGCCTTGTAGCTACAGCATTTGTATAATATATGCAATAGCTTATTTAACCCTTTCAGTAAATATTTATTCTTACGGTTGTAAAGATGGTATGAGAGTTTTTAACACATATCTTTTAAAAATCCATTACAGCGTAATTTATATACACAGTAAAAATCGACTCAAATAAAGCCCTGTATCCCCATAGGTTATTTATCCATAAAAATCTGCGCAGTTAGGCTGAACCTCCAGTGACCCTGCCTGATTTAGCATTAGATCGCTGCTGTATTTCTCTTGTATCTCATGACCATTTGTTTGAAACGGACGTCTGCCCTGAGTGCAGGGTATAAAGCACCACTGCCCTCATTGTGACCTCGTAAGCGGTAGGCTCTGATCCGTAGTCTTGTCTGATCCAATTTGAATTTAAATAACACCATAATCAATTCATTCGTCTTGTACGAAGCGTGGGAGAAAAGGGCACAATCTTGGGCAATACTGCAGTTTTCAGTTCGATGTACTGTATAAACTCCGGTGACCGGTAAATACCGGTTTCTGACCAGTGTGATTTAAAAATTGGTGTCATGGGCTGTAATTAATGGGTTGTCAGGTTGTGGAAAATCCTCATTAAGCATGAAACTTGAGAGCATTTCACATTCATCACGGAGTCCCCTCCTAGGCATAAAGTCTTCACTTATTCTATTAGTAGGTCATTAATAAAGTGTAAGGGGTTTTTCAGTTTGTAAAAAGTCAATTGCAAAAGTTAGTAAATTCTAGGATAATCCATCAAGTCTGTATACATAAATAGGCGTTTTATAAATGGATTTTGGACCAGAACAAAACAGCTAATAAGGCAATGTGTAACTGAGTCATAAAGCATTGGTTAAATGAAAGCAACCTCACTCAACTCAGTGGGCGTAGGCTACAACAGACACACCTCTCTGAAAATGCAGTGCAGTTTAACAGCAGCCTCTAAAATGGCCAAGCAGTTGAATCAGAACCTCTTCAACACAGTTTCAACAAAAAGGAACCATATAAATAACTTTCTTGTAGGCTAGAAGAAAAAAAGGTCTGCTGATTGTACTTCAGTTGATCCCTTTATGACTGCAAAGCAAACAAGGAAGGAGGAAGGCTGTGGTGTGGGCTAATAACACAGTGGCAGAGTAAAAAAAGCCAAAAGGAAATGAAACATAACAACCAAAACATTTGAAACAATAGATTTTTTTATTACATGTCACCCAGCCTATAGGTCCTTGTAAACCTATGGTCATATCATTTTTGTTTCCTTCACAAAATAAGAGAGAAAAAAGAATCAGGCAACCAACTAATCATTAGGCAGTATTGCTGATAACTGACACACACTGTCGCTGAGGTCTCTGAAGCTGCATTGGGTGAAAAGCTCTGAAGTGAAAACTCTATGTGCTAAATTTCCTGTGGCCTCTCTGAAAATGCTTTCTTTAAAATGACCTTCTAATCACAGATGACAAATGTCCTGAAATTTCCACATTTATTTCTTTATACATTAGCACCAAATCTACATGAATCTCCTACTGACAGTTAATCATAACAACTCATGAATATGTTCTATTTAAAGCAGTTCATTGTTCTCATCTTTTTTTCTAACATCAAAAATATCTTGGTACCATGTTAAAGTAAAGGTGAAGTATAAAATTACTTAAATTAGCAACATATAAGCACATCTTTTGGAGCGTATAATGATGTAAGGTTAGTACTAAATACACAGTGCAAGCAGCGCTATATTTTCTTCTGCAAGTACAATATCGGTTCTACGTAGGTAGCATTACTGGACACAAGCTCTATCTATCTAAAGCAGCACTGATTTCCAAGGAGGCAAACTATGGTACTTCACATTCAAATGCAGTTTTCAAGTAGCATAAAAAAACAACAACAAAAAAAAACATCTAGTGAAAACAACACAAAGCCAGCCAAGTGAGACTGGTCTCAGTCTTTACTGTATGCAAATTATTCTGTTTGGGGATGAGACCATCACAAGAACAATTTGTACTATTTCCCCACTGGATTACTTTCCGCCAAACACATTTGGTTATATTTGGCATACACAGACTTACTGACAATTTTAGTCACTGTAAAGGGAAGGGAGAATGAACAAATTTTGTCGTTAGACATAAAAAATTGGACACATTGTCAGGTTATAATGGCTGAGAATTATGATTTGCAGTATTGTGGCTAACAGAGTATAATTTTTGTTCTGTTCATTGCACCACTTCATAGAAGTAACATGGATAGAAAATGTACACGCTATGGTAAATATGTTCAGTCACGATATTCAAATTATTGTATGCATGTTCAGCAGATAGAAATGAGATTTGAATGAAGGACAAAGATACAAAAACATACTCAAACACCAATAACAATGAATTTGATACTGTTAATAAATTCTTGAACTTCATTTACTAAAACAATTGATTTAAAATAATTCAGTGTTTGTATCAGATATGGTATGGCTTAGTGAAGTTTTACTTGCAGTTTTGAATGTCACTGTACCTCAAGATATTTTCTGTGTCCATGTTTAAAAACACCACAAATGTGAATTAAATAGTTACATAGACATAGAAAGATGTCTTTGGCACCACAGGTGGCACTAAACCTCCAGCTTTTGAAATAATATTTCGACATGTACTTAATTTACCTTTTGTTTATCCAATGAAGGTTGATAGAGTAGTTTTTTATTCCAGTTTAATGAATAATATTAGCTTGAATACATTCAATATATGAACTAGGAATGATGGATTAACTGGTACAGCTTTTACCAACACTGACCTAGACTGACTTTGCCTTGAACAGACATTAAATTCTCTGCAAGTGTAAAACCAACTTGTATGTTAATTTCCTCTTCGAAAACAGAACAGCTAACATTTTCCCCAGCTACAGCCCCAAACTGAAAAGCTGCACAGCAACACCACTCTGGCATCTTTTGAATGAGTCTCCAACAATGCAAAATAACCTTTTCACTTCAGCCTCTGTGTCACGTTGGCCAAGGCAACAGCAAATGCCTGCACTGCAGAGAAAGGATACTGAAAGTCCAAGATGTAGGCATTCCCATCTATCCGCCCAAACTGCATCACCTAAAAAAGACAGAAGAGAAAACATCTAAGTGTGAGAGCACATAATAATAAACATATTAGATAATATTAGACAACCTAAGGCTTTAACTAGTTATTACTTTTATTACCAATTAATCTGCTCGTTACTTTCTCAGGTTTTGTAAAATACTATTATTTTATACAGTTTAACAAAATTGTTGCAGATTACTATCAAATAGATTAAGGGACTAAATGATTTCAGCTCTGCATGAGGATTTCATATCATTTTACCTGTCTACCATCCAGCTCTATCTGAAAATTCTTTGCAGACTCCTGGGTGACTCGTCCTCCAAAGTCCAGCTGATAAACCTGTGTGGCTTCATTCCAGAGTGGCTGTTTATTGGCCATAACATAGACAAATCCTTGGCTGCCTAAACTGCGGTCCTCTCTTTCATTTGCCTTGCGGCATTTAATCTCCTCCAGCTCACTCGCCATACGAAGGCTGCGCTTGTTCTTCCAGCTCTTCTTACTGCTCTGGTTCTGGTTCATGAGCTCATCGCCACTAATGAACAGCTCTGGCTCACTCTCTGAGCTGTCCTGGAACTCATTTGTGGTCCTGCTCATCTTCTTGGTTTTGTTGATTTGCTCTCTTTGCCCCTTGGGCTTCTTCTTCTCTCGGCTGCCAAGCCGTGGGCTGGAGATGAGTGTGTTGAAGTCAGAGAGTGCTCGTCCTTCCTTTCTGGATTTGCCCTCAGACACTGTGGGCATGTTGGCCTCCTCAGCTCTGCTGTCCAGTCTTTTACGGCTCTTCTTGTGAAAGCGATCCGACTCCTGTGGCACAGGGCTGTCATTTAGAGATGATGGCTCCTGGAAGTTGTTCGCAGATTCTGTTAGATCCTCTGTGGCACTTTTGGATGGTGGTAGCTCAGTAGGTGGAGGAGGAGGGGGGAGAGGGGGCGGTGGAGGTGGTGCAGTTGGGGGAGGTGGGGAGAGAATTGGCTTCTCTAAAATCTGATGAGTTTTTGTAGGGAGGGGAGGTGCTGGAGGGTCTTGCATGGGTGGTGGGCAAGGGTAAGGGTTCCAGGGGTGAAGGTTGACAGGGTGCAGCTGGAGTCCGGCACATGAGCTGGCTCCGGGATACATTGGAGGGAGAGGGCAACAAGCCAAGTTGGCCAGATTCGGAGGGTAACCTGGTGGCAGGACCAAATTGGCATCCTGCTGAGCAAAAGGAACTGGAGCAACCACCTCATTTGGTGAGCACTGTTGTGAGGGGTTCTGTAAGGTCTGAAGTTGGGGTCCACTGTGACTCACACCTGGAGGGAAAGGTGAGAGGGATATCTGGTAACCTGATGGGAAAGTGAGAGTGCTTGTGCTTGGACTGGATGGCGGTTTAGTTGTGAGGACGAAGGGAAGCCGGGTCATGTCCAAGTGCTGAGCCTGACTGATGATGAGCTGGGGTGGCTTATGAGGTCCTGGTGGGGGAGCTAACATGGATTGCTCTGGGGTGAGCCAAAACTCCTCTGTAGTGGAGGTGTCCCACTGGTAAGGTGGAGGGCGTTTGACCGTCAAACTGACGTCGCCGAGAGTCAGCTGACGTACAGATTTTTCAAGGTGACACTGCTGATTTAAAGTCTCATCTTCAGTAAAGGCAGAGTTCACATACACTGTTCTGTCTCGGCTGTTATCAACAGCACCCAGCAGACTGTAAGATGACTGTGAGGCCAGGGGTGAGGCACTTTTGGAGTGCACAATAATTGTACTGTGATGTGCACCTTTTCCTGGTGGGAAGTCCTGCCTCACCACCGTGCCGCCTGCAATACCACTACTCGTGGTTCCACCTCCACTGACACTAACGCTGGTGCTGCTGCTGTTGCTGCTGCATTGTGTGCATGTGTACAATGCAGTTGGCACCCTCTGCTGGTAGGTAATCCCCAATGCACTGTTCATTTTAGCCTTGGTTGGAAGGGTTCTTGAGCTCTCCATCATCTGTGGCACTTTAAGTCCCACATCCCTGCGGTCACGACGTAGAGTGGCATGAATCAGGCCATTGTCGATTCTCTGGGGAGGAGGAAGTGTGGCAGTTATTTGATTGGCCGGATCAGGGTAAGGCGGAGGGTCTCCACTTGGAATTGAATATCGAGGGACAGAGAGACGACTCAATGTTGCTGAGCTGTATGGAAGCTGAATTTTTTTACTGTCGGATGAGGTGACTTTGAGTGTGGCTGAGCCCCCGATGCCATGAACGGCATATGCATTTTGGTTGCGAATGAGGCGCCTGCGTGGCCGACAGACCTCTTCCACATTGCCGCTGCTGTCAAAGGTCGTGATCCTTTCATACCCCAGAGGTGTTGGGTACTGTAGGGTTATAGGGTGGAGCAAGAACTCATCCTTCTTCAGACAGAGGTCAGGTGCCAGGACACTTGGGCTGTCGCAGTTTGTGACAAGTGTCTGGGGTGTAGCAGTGGATGTAGCTGCAGCTGCAGCTGCAGCTGCAGACACTACAGTGCCCGGATAGGGAGGGGGAGGATTCACCTTCCTCATCTGAATCTCCACAGATCCATCTGTGTCATTGAAGGAGGGGGGCAAGGTCCGCGGCATACTTGGCTTCAGAGTGTGTCCATGCTCACCCCTGTCAAGCCTAGGCTCAGTGGATGGAGGAGGAATCTGAGGCAGGAGATGAAGCTGTTGTAAGGAAATGGTTGGATAGCCAGATGGTGGAGGAGGCAGCGACATCTGCATCTTCAGCTGCTGCTGCATTTGCTGGTGCTGCCTCTGCATCTGTTGGTGCTGCTGCTGAATCTGTTGGTGCTGCTGCTGGAGCTGCTGCTGCTGCTGCCTCATCTCCTGAATCTGCTGCCGGATCTGCTGCTGCTGCTGCTGCATCTGCTCGTGCTGCAGCTGCATCTGTTGCTGTTGCTGCTGGATTTGCTGTTGGTGCTGAAATTGTTGGTTTGTTACCTGCTGTTGCGTTTGTTGCATTTGTTGGTGTTGCTGAACCTGTTGTTGTTGATGCTGTTGCTGCTGTTGATGTAGCGCCTGCTGGTGGTGCAGTTGCTGGAGCTGTTGATGTTGCTGCTGTAGCTGTTGCTGCTGTAGCTGCTGTTGCTGCTGCAGTTGTTGTTGCTGCTGTAGCTGTTGTTGCTGCTGTAGTTGTTGTTGCTGCTGTAGTTGTTGTTGCTGCTGTAGATGTTGCTGCTGCTGTAGCTGTTGCTGCTGCTGTGATTGCGACTGATGATGGTGTTGCTGCTGCTGTTGTTGCTGCTGCTGTTGATGATGATGCATTTTCTGCTGTTGCTGTGTCTGCATTTGTTGTGACTGTTTTGACTGCTGCTGGCGAGGCTGCTGGGAATGAGACCGCTGTGGGTGAGGCTGCGGTGGGAGATGGTGAGGAGGAGGTGGGGGTGGTAAGGTACCAGGAAGAAGAGGACCCATCTCCAGCCCATTGAAGATCACCTGCCCAGGGTTTGAGTATCTTGTTGGCACTGGGTACGGTGTTGCAACTGCATCCTGGCCATGATCAGTGACAGGGACAGAAGCTGCTGCTGCAGCAGCTGCCACTGCTGCAGTGGCTGTAGGGTTGGTGAGGACATCAAGCTGAATATTCTGATTGGCCAGAAGAGACTGAACCAGGCCAATGCTCTGAGTTGGGGACATGGCCTGAGCCGGGCTATGGATGGGAGCAATGGGAATGTTGACAGTACAGGGAGGGTTGTCTCCTGCCACTCCGGACGGCCCCATCACTTTAAAAAACACAGGGGAGAACTTTGTAAGTGACTTTTAGCATAAACAAAAATGCAGAATACAGTGATCAAGTGAAAATATCCACAGTAATCGCCTTCAATCTGAGAATAAGGTTCTTTTATTCAGGCACACCTGGTAGATCATCCTCATCCTCACTGAACACATTGGGGTTGAACACAGGCAGGCTCATGAAGTCATGGGAGATCTTTCGCACTTCAGGAAGGTAGATTGTCATCTGCCTCGGTTGCAAATGAAGTAAACTGGTCTTATAGATGACTGAAATACAGAGGAACATTATGGTGAGTCTTTGCCAGAAATGTAATTGCTATGTGTATGGATGGCTTTTTTGGCACTTACCTGCACCAAGATTGGCTGGGAGGAATGAAGCGAGTCCAACAATTTTGAACTTTGTCCCCCAAATGTTGGATGTGACCTGAGCAAGGTAGTTGTGCTGTGAAACAGAGAGAATGGAGGACATAAATCAAAATAAAAAAGTGAATCATCAGCATGAGCCTACAGCTGCAGTGTATGATGTAACAGAGGAAATGGTATTCATGTCATAAAATGATATGTTTTTCAAAATGTTTTTTCTTTCTTTTGATTTTAACATTAAAGAATTAATGTATGGATGAAATTTTTAGGTAGGAGAAAAAATTTGAGCACATTGTTTTTTTGTTTTATGCAGTTAATTACTTAACACTTAAGAGCCCTTATTTTATAATTTTGTTATGAAAAATATGATTATTTTGACAGACATGATACGAATGCAGTTACTCTTCTTTTATATCATTAGTGGATAGAAAATGCACACTCAATTATAAAAAGTTTTAACAGTATATAATACCTCTGTGATCCCATCCATAGAAAACTCTCGACGTGTCAAACTGGGAGATCGGACCGGGGGCTTCTTTGTTGGTAACCGTGGTGACCGCTGGCCCTCCTGATTGGCGCGTGAGAGTTTGGGAGATTTTCTCGATTCCATGTTCATCCTTTGAAACAAACAGGTAGGTTTTTCAGTCATCTTTTTGCTTTGAAATATGAGCATTCACGTGTTGAAACAAATGCATTAAAAATTTGCAAAAGCAGTGAGGCTCAGGCCTGTGTAATCTGTAAAAAAGTGTTAATTTTTATAATTTCCATCTGACAGCTATTGTTAAGGGGACCTGTTTCCACGGGATAACTTTGGTGACTTCTTCCCGACCCACTCATCGCTCAACTCAATGTCACTGGAGTCAGAGCAGTTGCAGCTGTCAGTGTACGAGATCATGGGATTCACACACACCTCCTCTGAAAAAACAAAACACAAAAAACTAAAGGTGAATTTGAATTTTCATGCATACCAATGTGGAATTGAGCTGCCCCAGGACAGAGAACATTATCTATTAAAGGCAAGTAAATGGGGCCACAGGCCTAATGCAACACTAATGCAGCCAGGTCATGACACAGACTATTCCTGCATGAGGTCATGTTACGTCAGAGATGAGGAATCATCACCAGAGTCTGTATTTGTTCTTACTCAAGGTGAGCACTGGGCATTCAGCATGAATACTAAAATACTAAAATGGCTGACGTCAGATGAACCAAAGATTTCATTTCAAGATGACAAGGAACGTGATTTTATGAGTCCACTGGAATTCTCTTTTTGCTTCACCTACCAGTACTTTGAAAGCTCATGAATTGTTTCCCCTCTTTAAAAGATAGTTTTGGAAAATATTCATATTCGCTTGTTGAGCACTAAATGGGAAGATTCATCCCACTATCCTGTCTGTGCTTTGGAGCCAAGACATGATAGGAATATTATATGCGATGGGTATTCACCAGATGGCCACCAGGAAGCACCTTGGTAACCTACTTCCAAAACAATAGTCTCTCAAAACAGTATATGTTTTCTGACTTGGATAACCCCATTAACCACACCTGCTTTGCTGTCTGTTTTTGGATCCATAATGACAAACTCAGGCCGCAGTTTGCTGATGCGCCTTCCTTTGAGAATAGGCACCAGCCCCCCTAAATATTCTAGGTAGAGAGTGTAGCAGGGACCGCCTGCCTCCGGGCTGTCCTCTGCTCGCTTCATGGTGCAATGGAGCCTCTCATTCCCAGCTGTGGGATAGCTCACAAAGTCACGGATGTTGTTGGGGTCAGGAATTGGGGGCTAAGAACAAAGAGAGGAAAGGGCTGTAAGATTTCTGGAAAGTCAAACAAAACATGTCTCTGGGATGTGCATTTTTGGGTTGTCACAGTGCAGCGCAGTGGGTGAAGATGTCTATAGTTGTTTCTGCACAGTAGTTAAGAAGGGATCAGTGCACCTTGATCGTGGGTATGAAAGCAGTGGTGACATAAGAGCAGAGCAGCGAGGGCATGTTAAGTTTTCCCACATCTTTCTCCTCTCGCAGGGCGCTGGCGATGCCCTGCTGGCATAAGAGTTGAAGGCTGGCTACCCTGTGCTCCACGCGCACCACATACAGCGCCGGTCCACATGCGAGGAACAGACGAGAGTCTCTGTGACCCCAACAGATGGTGGTAATGGGCCTCTGAAAAACAGTCGTTGACAATAGGAGAACTCCTACAGTTACTTTCTCTTTCAGATCTTTGTGCAAATTTGAGCCTTTACTACGACAAATACATTTCAAGTGCAGGTAACTCAAGAGGGACCCAAACCCCTGACAATGTTCAATCTGCACTAGGCCTGAGCAGTAAAGTAGATGACAAATGGGTTTTATTGTTTACAACATACAGTATTTATTTTGTTATTACCTACTTCTGGTAATCCATTTTAGTTCATGCAGAACCAACCTGTGCAGGTGTTTCCAAAGTGTAGATATGTTCTCCTTGGACATTATAGAACTTGACAAGGGCATTCCTCATGATGGCTGAACATGCGGAGTCAGCAGGAAGCCCGTGCCTCTCCATGCCGGCCACAGCAAGCAGATCTCCCTGGGAGCACCACTGGGCCTCAACATCTGTGGAGTGTAGGAGTACAAAAACACATATGCATCACGGGATCATACGATCAACACAAGTCATGAGCGTGCACATAAATAACAGTGAAACATGTTTATGTTTTGTTTTTTACCTTTCAGCCCTGAGCGAATTATGGCAGGAGAGAGGTCATCATAACTGTTCATTAAACTGATATCTCCTGATAGGAAGGTGACTGTCAACAAAGGCTTGACTCTCCGCACTAAGAAGAAAAAAAGAAAGAAAGAAGTTCATTAGCTTTCCTCAGTCAACACAAGGTTAGCGAGCTGTCACGTGAGCAGAGGGTGGAACGTGTTTATACCTAAAGGCAGAACATTGTCATCAGAGTCTGTGTCGCTCTCTGTGCTGTCCTCGACCAAGAAATCGGGGCAGTTCCATGACATGCTCACGATCCCGTCAGATTCGTGCAATAAAACGTGGGCAAGCATCCGTCCGTGACAGTCCATCACTATCACCTGACCATCTGCTGTGCCAAACAAGACCTGAGGAGGTGTTGTACATTGAACTTTAATAGGTGACATGACTAAGCTCAGGAGCATCAAGTACACGGCCTAAAAGTGCTGCCAAAAAGCCCCTTATATAATTTAATCTTGTGAGTACCTGCTGATCATCAGGTGTCCAGATGCCACAGGTGATTTGACTCTCCAGGTTAATCTCCGAGGACCAGTGTCTTTGTCCGCTGACTGAGCCGACCAACACAAAGCCGTCCCTGTACGCGATGAGGGCTTGAGTGCCATCATGTGACCAAGTGAAGTCACTCACCTGGAGGCAAGAAATGTTCACCTTCAAGACATTTGTGTGTGTATACAGGACACTGCCATGAAAATACAATCTTTATTCTGTATCAGACTCTGCTTTACAGTTTCCAGTCATGAAAAGCCACCTCTCGCTGCTTACCTGGGCTCCTCTGTCGTTCACTAACTCCACAGACCACCTTCCTTCATACTGGATCCATACAAAAATACCTCCTTCCATATCACAAGTAGCCAGCTTCTGAAAAGGTTCATTCCAACGCACCAAGACAACCTATAAAAGGCCCAAAACACTGTTACTATTTTCTACAGGCACAGGTGGCTGCCTGCTCAGAGGAACATTCATGATTAATGTCCAGCATGAGCATGTTGGTTAAAAAAATGCCTTTTAGGCTGAATGTGGTTTAAAAATTCAGTGCAGTTGGGAAGGAAAGTCAGCATTCAGAGGCAAAAAGCAATAATTTCCACCCAGCTATAAAAATGTTTTAACACTAATATTGAAATCAGATGATAACGCACATGTACACACGATCATCTTCTCTGTACATATAGCATTTTAATGCACACATGCAAATATGGGCACAAACTTGCTGTTATCGAATCCTTGATTTGAATGCATACTAGTGAACTACTAGAGATTTTAGCTGTATTCAGCAGCAACAGCTACAGCAGCATAGGTTTTTATACACCATTTTTTATATTACATGCATGTTTACTTTGATCTTAGTAGTTTTTTCACCATTTTAGATCTGTGATAAGCCAGATACATTCTACTGTGTTTCTTTTCTTTTATAAAAAGGAGGAAAATGAGAGAGAAAAGGAAGAATTGCTTCTTATGGATTTAACTCTAAAAATATTCTGCAAAAAAAACAGTGAAGGCAATGATAATGCTAAATCAAGAACACACCTCACTGTTGTGTCCTCGCAGGTTAAAATTGATTCTCTGAGGTGTACTTCTATCCCTCCTGCAGTGACTCGATGTAAACGTCACCCCAACAACTCCTCTCCCGTTCCCTGTAGCAAGCCAGCCCTCCTCATAGTACCGCCTGCGACACACCGGCTTATCCTTCTCACTCTTGGGGACCCGGCCTTTCCAAGAGAGGCAAAGGATGTTGGAGTCGCTGCAGAGGATGGGACCATGTTCCACGGCAGCCAACATCCCTACTGAGTGACCAGGCTGGTAAGCAAAGCAGAGGAAGAGGCAAGTTGAGGCTCCTAGCCACTTTGTGATTTGGTTGAACTGGATGATACACATTTTTAGCTTGTGTCAGTTTGTGCCAGTTACTTTAAACTGGTTTTTCAGTGATGCTCAGGGCATTTTGGGTTGTACACTGTTTGAGGTTTTCATGTTCATGACCAAATTTGGCTGTGGTTACATGCTGTGTTGCATGATGCACAGTGAAGCACATCAGGAAATATTGTGGTTGAGACTGAAAGGTCATTCTTGACTTGGGATCTCCCTCGACTGAGGAAGATCATGTGAATGAATCAGTTTTCCTGTTGGTTAATTAGACATGAATGTTACTGTGTGTTACTGTGTTACTGGGGGCGGATCAAGTCTAAAAGTGAATAACGGAATGTTAGAGAGAAAAACACTTACCAATGATTTTCAATGCCTGTATCTACACATATAGTATGTATACCGCTCCTATCATTGTATTTTTCTGGATGTCATTGGCTACCATTTTACAGAGCTAAACCTGGGCCTCATGGGCTCTTTGTTTGAGATATACATCCTCATGAATTTCATTTAAGTGGACGAACTTCATACAAGTGTTGCACCCTTAACCCCAGTAAAATCACCACGGCTGGGGCTCATAGAGTTCCAGCCGTGGTTCTATTATTCCCTGTCTATGGAGCAGCCCCAGAATTTGTTTGTAGATAAAATGATCACTACTGTAAAATCTATCTTTGCAGCATATTACAGTCTGTTGTCTGTCTGTCTTTATCTTTTCTCTCTCAGGATTGAAGCTACATATTCACACTGAATATTTTGTCAAAATTGTGTTTTTTTTATGACTGCACCATCTTTTATGAAAATGGTCAGGAACAGTATGATAATATTAGTCCCTGATATAACAGCAGTCAGACATACCTCATAGTTCCTGGACATGTTGAGTCAAAATTCCTCCATTGAAGGTGTCCATATTTCCATTCAGATGCTGCACTGAAGGGTAGTGGCTGCTTTGCTCTTGCTGCTTTCAATATAACCTATGGGGAAGTAAAATGCATCATATGGCCAGATGTCGTCCAGCTCTGCATTCACTTAAATCAAGCAGCTCCGCACTTCAGAGTTTGCCATGAAATTATGTGAGGCTTCTTTGATGCCAGTGGCCCATCCCATGTCTCCCTGATGTGGCATTGGAGAGTTGTGCAATCCTGTTGAAGATGGAAGAAAGAAAATGGCAACAAAAAGACCGTTATTCAACAAGTAAGGCAATCTGAGAGAGAGAGAGGGCGAGAGATGGGTCTTGCTTAAAATATCCGCGTTGTCATTCAGTGCATCAACCTTGAAATTCACAGCTTTTCTCAGTCTCTATGCAACAGCAACACTGCATTGGAGAGCAGGACACTCGCAGTCTCCATGGGTACTGATGCTGTCCGCTCTTTCTATTTTACGTCAAACACCAGAGCAGCCAGGCAGGGATGTGTTTTTTAAACCGTAATCAACGATAATTTACCTACTCCAATGTTCTTACAATAGTATTAATGACGTCAAATAAGAATCAAAAAGAGATGAAAAATCATATGTTGAGTTGCATGCAGATTCACACCCTTCGTTTAAAGTCAAAGTAAAAGAGCCAATCATCTCATCTGTAAAGGTCTCTCACTACATTATTACACGTCACATCACATCAATTTTTTTTCTCATTCAGAGCGTCTTACATCTGACCGCATGCAGCAATCAGTAATGGGCCAATGCTGACGAGACAAACGAACAGCGCTGGGAAATAAAGAAGTGTTTTCATCGGTGAGGCTACACAGACAAACGTGATGCAGCTGCACGTACCTGACACCGCTGTAATAACGTGTTAATCCATAGGCAGTCCACGCACAGTGCGGTCGTGTTGCCAGGCGCTCTTTTTTTCCGCTGGCGCACTTTGGGGATGTGGCTTTAAAACGGGTTGCCATGAGGGAGGTGGCACGGGAAAAAAGATCCCGAACTTCAAGTCTAGATTAAACGAACGCAGTGACACACCGATAAGCCTCTCACCAACCACTGAGTGTGAGCGTTTACATTTTAATCATATTTTAACACATTCTGATACGGACTTTGGTGTCTTCCTTGTATATCCAATACTCGATTTATTGCTGCACTTCCAAAGGGGGTCTATTTCATAAAGGCAACCTCACACGACTCACCCCATCTTTCGAACGTAAGTTGAAGTGACACTCTTGACACAAGACCTTGATATAATGAATGTGGTGTAACCGACTGACCTACCCACCTACCACAGTGCTAAATATCATTCATTATGTAACCATATTTCCCCCCTTTTTACATTTGAGCATGAGCACCCATAATTGCACTACCGTCACTCATTTTAAATAAACTGATTTCTAATGTGTTTCATTTTTTCACATAAGCACAATCACTGCAGTAAGAGCACAATTAAATCTTTATTGTGATATTAGATATTTCGAACTATCTAGCATGCAGTGTTTCCCTCATTTACACACAATAAGAGCAAAATTTGCATTAGTCAGTTAATTGGTTAATCTTCTAATCGTCATTTTTCTACCTAAAACACCATGTTTGCGTGTCCCAATCTTCTCCAGTGTGAGATATTATTATATTATGATAATATTTTTGTGTTTTGGACAAAAGAATGCATTTGATGTTGTCTTCTTAGGTCCCAGGAAAATGTGATGACCATTAAATTGCTATTTTTTGACTTTATGAAGAAATCAACTAATCAATTAAGTGAGAAAATAATCTAGAAAATTATCTGATTTGTCTGATCTAGCTGCACCCCTAATCTATATCTCATAATATAATACTGAGCTGACACTACATGGACGTGTAGGCATCTTATTCAGTTAAAGAAACACTGCTTCAGGCTGAAAAGTGGCAGAAGTGGTCTGATCACTCAATACGCAAAGATAAATGTTCCTTATTACGAAGCAGAACACAGCCAGGAAAGTGCACTGTAATCAGAGAATGTTCTCAATTTGTATGTTCCTGTGGTATTCCTGTTGAAAGCTTCAAGTGCAGGTCTCCTCGAATGCGTGGATCACACTATCATATGCAGGAGGGGGAGTCTGTGAAGGAAGGAATCCCTTGAGTCCGTTACCCCCCAACCAGAAAGAATGTCTCTTGTTTGGCACGAGTGATGCTGAATCTGATGAGTTCGAAGCTGCTGTGTCATCAGGCATGCTGACCTGGGTGTCCTCTCCCATGTCCAGGGCGGCCCTGCTTCTCTTGGGCACTGGCCGAAAGGTGGATGTCTCTGGTCCGGGCTTACTCCCCAGAGGGCCCACTGGCTCCAGAGAAGGCTGTCTGTAGACGCTCAGAAAAGTGCTTCGGTAAAGGCCCAGCTGGCTGTTCATGGGGTCCTGTGTTTGTGAAGCGCCAGATTTCTTCGTAGAGCGCCTGGTGATCCTGGCGGTGGCCCGACGCCTGGATGCCCAGGTCAATAAAACATATATCAAAGCACCCAGCAGCAGGCCCACAAGCACAGACAAACAGAAGGCTAGAAGCATGTCGCCTGGGAAGAAAAAAAATCAATGCAGAGTCAGAAAAGGGAAATAATGAGGGATCAAGATAATGGTTGGAAATGTTTAGTGGAGTGTGAGGCTGGATGCATTGTGTTGCTCGAAAAATTAGGAAGATTGTTTCCCCAGATGGTGGACTCGGCTGCATTTCAAGTTGGACATAAAATCTTATTAAGTATAGACCAAAAGTGTGCCTCAGCTGAGCAAAGTACATCTCACATTTGATTTAGGTAGTTTTGCTCTGGTATATTGATTATTGTTGGGCACTTCTATACTGGGTTCAGTGTTACATAAAATCTTACATCATACCTGCTGTGTGGGTTCACTGTCTATTTAGGATCATGGTGTTACAAGTACAAGCTGACGATACCATCAGTGTGTCACATGAAGCGTTAAGATAATATATGAAAGAAAAAGTTAACAGAAGTAGTTAAATAGAAGATCCAAAACATAAAACAAAAGGACCGGATAAAAGATCACAGTGCAGACACAGTCCTAAATTTGACATAATATAAGGCAGCAGCAAAGGTAAAGTTTTCAAACCGTGATATTAATGAACTGAGAGTCACTGGCTGGAAATTTGTGCTATGTGATGCATACTAAATGTTTAGACCCTGGGGGCAATAAGCAAATCTGCCCTAGACAACCTGAGTGGCCTGGATGGTTCATAATATTGCAGCACATATATAAAAGAAATATATTATGGCCCTACACTTCGAGAATGCTTTATTCAGAGGTCATTTCCTGATTTCCAGATGCACCTAAAAACATATTGTTTAAAATAATGTCTGTTTCAGTATTTCTTAGCTAGCCAGTTTTGGAGACGGAACTGATTTTTAGGTGAAAACATATTTTGTTGTATCAAATGAACTATCAATTTTGAATTTTACAACAAAACATGCGACTCTGTATACACATCATAGGATAGCATAGGATAGGATAGGATAGCATTGTGAAATAATCCCTTCTAGCTCTTCACAAGAAACAAATGTAGGTAAACTCACCAAGATTAAATGATTTTAGTATTTCCAAAAGGGGATGTGTTTCATTGTGTGCCATTATTCCACCATAAGCTGGTGTTAGATTCCACACTGACTCCGTGCAGACAGATGAACATAAGCTTTTTCCAAGACAGGCTTTTTGCCACCCCCCACCCCTTGCAACGTGTGTTTTCTGTGGCGGAAACCTTGCTGTCATGCTTCCTTCCCTCTCTGGCTTTAAAATTAGCAAGTGCATTGCTTATCTGTGTGGGACATAACACTGGGAAGCAGGGTCATTTCCTTTTGCATCATTTCCTAAGGATCAATACTTTTTAACAGATGCCCTAATGGTACCATTTGTGTGAAGCAAAGCTCATCATGCATGTCCTTATGCAACAATTATGATCAAAAAGGTTTATGTCACACACAGGGTCTTGGTATGATGGTGAGGCTAAATTAAAAGAGTCTTAGAGCCATTAGAAATACAACCCTTCTTCTGATGTAAAAGCTCTTGGCAATGTTTCCAAGTGTTCTGACATGGTTCTGGATAATCCAACACATGAAAATCAAACCAGTCACTGGAGAGTGTGCAGACTATCAAGCCCTCAGTCTCAATGGGGATTTCCTTCAATTGTTGCTCTGTTCCCACTTCACTCCTGACCTCATGAGTTTTCAGGCTGATAACCCCACAAGCCCCACTTTCCGCAGCTTAACAGACAACTATTTACTTTATATAAAGTGACATATTGGTACAATTTCACAGGACTTCATACAGTTTAATACTGAAGGCTTTATGTAAGGTCAACTCCTCTTGATGTTTAGTTAAGATATTCTAGTTAGGAGTGTTAGGAGTTAGGTGTCCAGCAGGTGGCACTAGATTACTACTATTTTGAGCAATCAACCTGCCTTTATGACTTGGCACAGAATAGTAAAGATCTGAAGGTTCTCCAGAAAAAATATTACAAGACAAGTAAAGTGTTTAAGAGTTGTGTTAGCGTCAGGTTTCTGATGTTATCTAGCTGACAATTTAAGTGTGGGGTAGTATGGCAGTTATGGGAAAGGGCAGTCATCTACAGTAATATTAAAGCTGCTTGGCTTCCTGCAATACTTTACAGTTTCGATCTATAATTTTGGAGTCTGTCCAATGGTGTAAGTGTTTTTGTGTTTTAAGGTCAAGACTTCTTTCCCCTCTGAATCGTCTTCCTTCTTTAAAGTTACAGCAGAGAATGGACCTCAGCCCATTAGAGTTCTCTTATGGAACCACCATCATTTTCTTATATTGAAAGGAGCTAAGGATGCAAGAGCAGGCAAGAGCTACACCGATGTCAATCGAGGAACCGGGCCACGGATATAAGATAAATCTGAAAAAAGTTAAGTTGAGAACCTAATCTCTAAGTAGCTTAGTCCTCTCGTCAAAAAAGGACAGAGACCATGGGATTCCTCTCTCTGCAGGGCCCAGGACTCAACCCCGCCTGTCTCCAAATATTAGCAAGACAGGAGCTAAACCCCTCCTTCATCAGTTCCGCGCGCGCGCGCGTGTGTGTCGTTCCGCCTTTCGTGGTCACAGACAAACTTCACTTCACGCCACCATGTTTCATTTTCACTGTTACCATTGGCAACCAGGCAACACACCCGCGCGCTCACACACACACAGATACACAGACACTTCCTCTGTGAAGTCAAAGTGCTCCCCAGCGCACAGCGCAGTGGTAAGATGAGATGGTTTTTTGAGTTTCACTGATAGCGTAGTGTTTTGTGGTGGTTGTCAGGGACCCGTTTACTTGTGTATTATTTTATGTGTGTGTGCGCTTTTCTTTTAATATTTCTTGGAATTTTGCGGCGTTTTAGTGACTTCCCCTCACGCTGAAGTGGCGCTAATTAAGCTGCTCACCACCACCCAGCGAGCCAATTTGCTTTTCTTTAGTGAAGCGTTGAATATTTATCACTAATAGTACACTTATGTGCACAGCAAGCTTAAATGTAATAGTGCCTATCTCAGACGCTTCTTTGAGCTCATTCATAACTCTCCTCCCTCCAAAAATTTAACTTCCCCTTTTGATAGTCCTTAAAGTGCTAAAGGGCCTGTAAGTTTGCACTTTTATTTTTTAAGAGCCACATTATGCGCCAACCATTTTGCTTGTATGTAATGTATGGTTGTTCCATGCCTATGTCCAGTTAATGGCTATTTGTTTGTGTTTTTTATTTTTGTGCAGCAGTATTTCTTATATGAATGTGTGTTACCTGTCATGTTGGCAGTGAAGTTACTGACTTACACCTTTTTTTTCTCCTATTGCAGGACATTTGATAACGTAGAGTCTTTAACTAGTGAACATCTGACAGGTGTTGCTGATATCCTTAACGAGGGCTCTGTGCGACCATCATCGGCTTCATTATTTGCACCTGTGCGTTTCCTGTGCAGAGGGCCTAACGAATGCCCACACGGCCACCTGGCACATGGGCCAGTTCTTGTACCATGAACTGCAAACAACAAGTTACAGCAAACTAAAATTAAACTTAAGGCAAATGCATAAATTAAAAGCAACAACAGTCACCTGGTGCTGGTGGCAATTTTACAGGAAATTGAGGCAGGCTGTGAGAAACCGTTGAGCCTACAAAGTGACTAAAAACTGGTTTCCTTTTGTGAACGTGAGGTTATAAACAAGAAAAGGAGAAAGGCAGTGCAGCTGGTACCACTGTGTAGTAAAATAAGCATGGCCTCTGTTGAAACCTTAAAATGCTTCTCTTTTACAGGTCATGAATGGAACGAGTGCTTCTATTGGATAGTAAACCTGCTTGTCCCTTCATGAAACCTGAGATTCAATTGGACCTGGTCCTGCAGTGAAATTAGAGTGAGAGAGTGAGAGGGAGAGGGAGAGGGAGAGAGAGAGAGAGAGAGAGAGAGAGAGAGAGAGAGAGAGAGAGAGAGAGAGAGAGAGAGAGAGAGAGAGAGAGAGAGAGAGAGAGAGAGAGAGAGGGAGGGGATGTCCCACTCAGGACTGCTGTGAAGGATCTTGTGCGTTCAGCATCAGCGACCGACCTTGTCATACAGCCGCGGTGAGACGACATGGCCTCTCCAAGGCACTTCGGTCGAACGTCCGTGGACATCGCCAATGTGATGCAAAAACTGCAGGGTGAGTGGGTTATATATTTTTTTTTCTTTTCAGTTGGCTCAAGTGCAAAATGTTCTCTCGTCCACTGCTGCTGCACAGGAATATTGTGCTGATTCAACGGCCGGGCTGCATGCCCGTCCCAAGTTTGCCAGCTTTCGCAGAGGCAGGATGCTCACACACTCACGCTTACGTACACACCCTCTCACGCTCTAACTCAAACAGGGGAATTTGTGCATGCAGTTAGAATTAGAAAACTTAAACTTATTCCTTTATTGCTCTCTGGGATTATGATAATAGGACATGTTTCCAGTTCAGGGATTTGTCTGTTCGCTGTGTACTTTTGTCTTATTTTTTTTTAAACCTGGATTCTGTGTTGCTGGTGTAATTGCACGTAACATTCAAAGTATGTTTTAAAATACTTAGGTAATTATAAGTCACATACACTACATACATAAGTTATGTTGTGGAACTAGCGTACTCTCAAGCAGTTAAAGCCTTTTAATCCCACATTTAGGTAATTTGATTGAATGTGCACATGGTATCTTTTGTCAGCGGGCTTATTTTCTCCACATAATCTTATTAGGAATAATAAGAGATTTAATGTTCATTTTTGTGATATCTTGAGACCGAACAGACATGCGACATTGTGCGGTGGCCTAGTTATGGTAATTAAGAAGATATTGAGAGGAATGTGATGCATTTTGTTCAGTTTCTTTCATTTTATTCACTCCGTCGTGAAACTCCTGATCTCAACCACACATGATCCAGAGCCCTCCTTTGATCGGCTCATCGCCCCAACTTTAAATCAGATTTTCGGTAGAGACCAGTGTGGCAAATTTGTTGCAGAGAGGCATGCGTTTTCACATCATGTCGTTATCCAGGTAGCACAAAATCCTCTGGTCATAATCAGTTGATAATTCTTGGACACTTAACAATATGCTATTCATTGTCCATCGTTTGATCACCTCTGGAAAAAAATTATAAGATTTATGAGGTCTTGGTTAAAATTGAGCTCCTTCAGTTTTTCATTAAAGCAGACCAAGAAACATTTAATCTCCTCCAACTCTTGACATGAGATACAGAGTCACAACAACTGTGGCTTGCACAGACAATGCACAGAACGAGACTAAAACCTGACACCCTTTCTGCCCTTGGCAAGAGAATGAATCGATAGCGGGAGTCTCTTTTTCTTGGTGCCCCCCATTTTGTTACAAGGGCATTAGGGCACTACCATCACTACACAAGCCTCAAACCTGGCATCCACTTTTGTTCAGTTCCACTTATTATATAGCTATTATTATAGCTTGTTACCATAGCTACTGTTATGAAACAGTTGCCAGTGGTTGTGCTAGTGTTGCCCAATACCTTCTGTAGAGAGACTTGGTTACCAGTGTGCTGCACTTCCATGCAGACATTGGCACTATGTATTCATAGAACAATTAAGGTGAAATGAAGTGTTTTATTCATTTTGACGCCCTCATACTGGCTCAAACATGACGTGACATGAAAGACCACTTTGCTAACTATATTAATCAAAGCATGATTAAATCTCTCTAAGTAGCCTTAGTGATAAATATGAACCAAACGGTTACTTAGCTACTGCTGAAAAGAGTAATCAGAATTCAGTGCACATTTTTAAGACAGTATGACACAAAAAGAGATGCCCTTCCAAAACGCATCCCTCTGAACTGTCATACAAAATCAGAAACTGTGCAGCTGAAAAATTACCTGAAAGGTGCCAGAATGGCACAGTCTGCACATGCAGAGTGGCAGCCACTGTCGCGTTCTTCGTGTCAGGAAGTGGAATTTGGTTTCAGGTCACATCTGGCAGACATTATTGTGCCAGTGGTTTTTTGTGTTCTGTATGTGGAGAGGAGCAAGGTAGTTTGGGTTTTTTTTTCTGTTGGTGTAGCTTCCTGTCATTAAAGGCACCCTGCAGGGAGGGTTACTGCACTCTCACTTTGACTTGAGTCCATCTGGCTGGATGAATTATTGACACCAGCAAATCTGTAGTCTTACGACTGTAAGTGCATCAAAATACAAACCGCTTAAACTATTGATAATTTCTACTTTTCGGAAACTTAAAGCTCATAGTATTATTTGATATGGCTTACTGCCAGTTACTGTCATCATTCCACAGTAGTAGTTATAGTAGTTGTCTGGTCAAGGCCATATGACGGTAGAGTAGCAGCACCTTGTGGCCTTCAATTCCCTCAGGGTGCAGCTGATGTTTGTTGCCTGGTGGAGTGTGCATGACAGGCATGTTGCACTCATTATGACTTGGCCCTTGTGAGTTTCAGTTTAGTTGAAACTGTGTGCCAAACAGGATACCAAAGATCACAGCTGGTGATGAAGGTGTGGTGCCTCCAAGTTTCATGAATCCCCTCCCCAGAAATATGGAGATGCAATCAGACCTAATCTCACATGGTGACAGCTGTTTTGTTTTCTTTAATGATTAGCTTTTCAGATTTTTCTCTGATTTCTCATAGTTATTTGTAAAATGTTATGTGCTTTTTTAGCCTCTCTGCTTCCTGTGATAGGTAATCAAGGTGCCCATTCTAAAAGGGAAAAATATTAGCACTGTAGCAATCAATCAACTGTACTTTTCAGCTCTGAAAATCATATGTTTCAGCAAAGTGCCTCTCTAATTTGCACTTGCAGCTAGTCACACCTTTGTTGTAGAAGCTCACAAGCTGAAAACATCAAGAAGGTCCTCGGTAGAGCGAAATGTGAAATCTGTGTTCACCAGGAAGGTGGAGCTGTTTCATCACGGTTGTCCGTGAGCACAAGTAAAAGAAAGGCAAGCCTGCGTGTTGTCAGCTGTGAGAGATCTACAGTGTCAGATACAGCTGCCTGTGACAGACAGCCGTCACACTGATATGATCTCATGAGCACTGAACCCCAATCCGGCCCTACACTGAGCCAAGCTGCTGCCGTCTGTTTGAAATACTCAGTATTGCGGAAGAAGCTATATCTTTTGTGCCATCTTGCTTTCATTTGTGCTGTTTTTCTTTTTTTTATTTGATTAAAATGCTGTCATATTGTTTTTTAAACATCGGGAACCCATTCACCAAATCACAACTCCTGCATTGAGCATCATCAATGCTGCTGGCTTGAGTCCAGCTGCTGAATCGCTTCTTTTCCTGCCTGATTGTTGTTGGCATTATATGAGCTAAAGTAGGGCTGCTCTCAACTAAATGGAACAACAACAGAGCGAGTGGGCTTTCACAGTGCTCCCAGGTGACCAACGCAGGCCAACCAAGCCCGGCACCTACAGTGCAGTATTGCCAAAGGTATCATCTGTCCTAAGATCACCTTAAGTACTCCATTATTCACGTGAATGGCAGATGCGGTTTGATGGGCTGTGTGATGTTTGTTGCTGGGGCTGTCCACTTTTAATTGCCACGGAGCCACTAATACTGCATCAGGATTCATTAAGTCAGTTGAGCAAGACATGATGACTCAATGACTGTGAGCTGCTTCACACAGAGATTTCATGCTCGCCGGAGTTAGTATACTTATCAAGACCTGACCAACACACAGTATATACTGTACACGTTGTTACACAAAGTGAAACATCTAACTAAATTCAGGACTCTGGACAGCTCCTTCATACTGAGTTGGATAAAGCACTGAGCAGCAGGAATATCAGGAAAGCTTTTTTTTCAATTTCATCTGTTCTTCTTTTTGTTCCTTTCTCATTTATGAAGACTTAAAACATGTTTTTCAAGTTGGCACGGTGAACCTTAGCACTTTGGTGTCTGTAGCACAAAGTACAAAACTGCCCAAGAGCTTTTATTTAAATCAGAAGTTATTGGCAGTAGCACTGGACACGTTTGAATCACTTAGTTGCCTCTGGTGGAAACAAAACCACATCACTCGCAGTAGAGGAGCTTTCCTCTACTTTGTTGAACCTGTGTTGATGTTGAGAGTATAGAATAAAAAATATGAAAGCTTTATAAGGGTAAGGATATCATTTGGAATTTACATTCTTGCATATTGAAGCCAAACAAACATTTTCATAGCCCTTTGCCTGTTGTTTTTCTTGGTTGTCAGCACTGTTTTGCACTCCAATTAGGTCGCTCTATTAAAAATTACATTAATATGAACGTGTAATATATGTCTCGATAGGTTCGACTTGTGTTTTATGGTCATTGCGGTTCTTTTGAACATCAAACACTTAAATTGTTAATTTATAATTAATTGCTTACTTTATTATGTATATTACTTTTTAGGGATTTTCATCTCTTGTATATCTAAAAGCTCATTGTTCTCAGTGCAGGCAACTGTCAACACCATTTTAATGGTGCTTCCTCTGACCTTTTGCTGTCACGTTAAAAAAATAAATAAATCCTTTTTCACCCAAATAGCTTTTCTGGGCCAATTCCACCAGCAGTCTTCAGCAGTTATAATAGAATCACAAGCTCAGGCCTATTTTTAGTGTGTCAGAAAAGCTTTTAGTACGCCGGCGGTCTTGACAGAATAAAGGGATTTTTTTTTTTTTTTACTTATTTACCATTATGTCATATATTCAGAAGAGTGGAGTAGTAGTCCAGTAGAGCTGAAGTGGTGCTGTTAGGTCTTACAGGACAATAAAGGCTATGCTTCAGAGCCTCTACATGCATGCAAAGGGAATCCCGGGGATGGGTGTGTCTGCTCTGTCGTCACAAAAGCATTGACACCGAGAGAGAGAGAGCAGGTGGTAGACGCCATTCACCAGCCTCAGCATTAATTATTAAGAATGGTTTTGTGCAGCAGTCTTTTAATTTTGATCCGGCCTGTTTAATCAATGGGCCCATGGAGACTTAATTTTAATGCCAATTTTTTTTAAAATCAGTTTTGACATTTGTTTGCCTCAGACACTTTAATGTTTTTTAAATGTGTTAGTTTCATAGAAGATTAGACAAATCTTGTAGGCAAACAGAGGCTCTCACACACACACACACACACACAAACACACACGCATGCACACACACAAACCAAGCTTAAATCGGGATAATGCAGCCAAGGCTGTGACATCACCGCCTCCCACGTACTGATTGGTGGAGCCATGCTCAGCCTGTCTCTCTCCAGCCTCAGACACTACGATGATACAGCGAGGCAGTGCAGCGGGGGCTGTGCACATCCACACAGGCATGGCTCCTCGGGATGGGAAAAACACAGGAAGAAGGAGGGATGGGATTGTAAATCACCCTTTCTGCTAGGAGGCTTCTCCTCCGACGTCTGTGTGCGAGAGTGTGTGTGTGTGTGTGTGTCTGTGTGCGCGTGTGAGTCTGCGTGTGAGAGTGTCAGGGAGGAGGGGACGTTTTCATCACAGCCTCCGGCAGCTCTTTTGCTTTCACCGGGGAAACCAGGCAGCCAGATCTGTTTTGCTTCCTGCTGGGGAAAAAAGGGGGGAAAGGACAGTTGTGTGTTTTCCTGCCAGTTTTCCCACTTTTCTTTTCACACGTACATACATGCACCCTGGAACTCATGACAGGCGGAGGGAGCGAGCCGGAGAGTGGGGTGTAGAATGGCTCACTATAAGGACGTATCTGTCAGGAAGACTTCTTTAAACCTGGTGACGGGATTTTTTCAGTATCTACGTGGTAAGTAGGGCAACAGCACCCTTGATCTCTCATCTGTGTGGTCCTACGGAACTAATACGGGACGTAACATATGCCAATGTTTTGAAGGTGAATCCCTGCTATGTGAACTAGTTATGATGCTGCACAAACCCGTCTGTATTTGTGCTGCGTTTGTGTGCGTGCGTGTGTGTATGTGTGTGTGTGTGCTATGCTTCAGTGGGCATCCCCTGCGCATCACTGATGAAGCATTTGCCTCTGGGTTAAGTTGATGTCTTTGCTCCCTGTATAGCATTCGTGTTGCTTCCTTAAACACGTGACCACTGTCTAAATCACTAAGGGTCGATGTTTAAAAATGGCCACTCTGAGCGCCGTGCAGCCCCAGCCTACCGGCATGCGTGACAGGGTGTGAGGAATCTGTCCGTGTTGCGACAACCGCGTTACTACAGCAAAGAAATCAGTTGTTCTGCTACACATGCTGCATAATGCATGAGGCATTGGAGGCTGAATATATTAATGGGCCACAAAAGAGGCCGAGGGTGACCTGAACAATCACGCATGTTATTACTGAAACGCGGAGGGGGCTTGGGAGATGTGTTTGCAGAAATTGCCCCCCGTTCAGTGTCGGATCTCCTCGTGTGACCTCTTTTTGGGAGCGCTTTTCCCGGCGATCTGTTATGCTAGCACTGGCGATCTTGTGTCACTGACATTCACACAGGTAACCATCGTAGAAGTCGTGCCCCCTTACTTGGTGCGTGCTGCCTGGCTGCTGCAATCTGCTTAACATCCCAGAGACGGCATGAAATTATGTAGTGTGAGGTTGGATAAAGCAGAACTGTGGCAACAAAGGCTGTAACTGGCAAAAGTTGTAGTTAGTTATATTTTTAGCATTTTATGTTTCTGTGGTATCTATGAAACCAACCATCTGCAACCATAAAGGATTGTGAGCCCTTTATCAAAATCACCAGCTCCTCCTCTGTTCTCGAGTATGACGCTCAGACTGAATGGTCGGAGCATGTCCTGTCTAACATGTCCTGTCTGCCTTCACTTTCAGATGAGCAAGAGGCCGTGCAGAAGAGAACTTTCACAAAATGGATCAATTCTCACTTAGCAAAGGTAACTGTGAGTTTCCATCCGCACTCTCCACTGTTTACACACCACATGGCTGTAAATCACTCGCATGGCTCCGAGACTGCGGGATTTTACGAGCTCATCAGGCTCATGGTAAACGAATAAAAGCAATTGTATCACAAGTTGTTTGGAGGACACGCTGTGCTGACCCTTGTGATGTTTTGCCGCTCATCATCATTATGTAGCTTCTCTTTGGTGGATGACCTTTCAGACAGCTCATCCGTCAGGTTGGCTGAGAGAACCGACTGTAAGACGAGCTTTGCAATGCAACAATAATGGCCTCCAATAAGATGGCACAAGATTATTTAATTTGTCCAGTTAACTAAAAGTAATGACATCATTTACCTTGTTTTTTAAGGCTTCCAAATGAAATCATGTTTAATGGAACTGGGTTTGTTTACAATGACAGTTTGCTGGACCCAATGATGGGAAAGGAACACACCCTCTTTACAGTACGTCTTATGATTCCTCTCTTATTCTGAAGAGGAGAACCAGTGAAAAGGTTATGGCAGAGACTGCTGCTCGTTGCTGTGCTACAAAGACGACACAAACAGACGTGACGGAGCTCAGTGCCATCATCTGCAGCCCCATTTCAAAGAATCTCACCTGGGGCATTTCCAACTTAGACAAGCTTCTGTGCCACGGGTGGAGTTTATTTGTGTGAACATATGGGGGTTAATGGAGCTATTTAGAGGCTGCTGGGTGGGGTCTATGTACTGATTTTGTTGTGTCTCAAGTGTTTGTGTGGGTCTGCCTGTCTGTGAATGTGTTGGTATGTGTGTGGGCGTTTGGTTTTCCGCGTGTGTGTATTTGTAGATGGGATTGGCAGGGACAGTGATGCGCTGTGCAGATGGACAGCGAGAGGGTGAGGAGGTTTCCTGCGGGCAGTCGTCTGCTTCTGACATCCATGCATTTCGATGGCGGGGCGCAGGGTGTGCAGCAGCGACTCACGCTCCCATGCTGTATTTCTTCACACTGTGACCCTAAAATAACTCAAGCTCTATTAGAGCAAGCACGCTATCGCGATGAACCATAGAGCTTTAAAAATAAAATCAGAAATCCATAAAAACACTTCCCAGAAATTTGCTGAGAGTTCAGTAGCTTGTAATCTTCATGTAACTTTAATCGCTGATGACACAGCAGAGTGTACAGTTAATTAGACACAGATTTAGGGTTTCTGTCTGGACCCTGGCAGCGAGATCTGGTTTTGAAGGGTCTTTTGTTGGGCTTGAGCTGCCCACAATAGTTCAAAGCATCGGCTTCTGAAACTTTAGAAGAATCTCAGTTATGTGGTGGGCCAGCGTAGAGTCGCTCTGTTGGTCCACGCTTCATTATTCATGCACTGCACCCCGAGCTAACTCACTGTGCATACCAATAGGGCTAATGTAGCATAAGCCACATCATGAACGCACTCTCGGTCATATTTACACTGCAAGCAGAGGCCGGCTTGTTTAGCAGGAATATTGACAGCAGTTTTCATGTGCACAGAAGGCTTCAAGCAGTGACTTGCAATAGTTTTGTGCATGTTAATTAGCAATGAAAATAGGTTTGAATGGAATCTCTCCTTTTTTATGGCTGAAAGTGTGTTTTATCTAAGTTTGAACTTCCTCCAGTTGTCACACTCTCCCCTCAGCCTTTGTTTCCATTTCCTTCAATACTGTGCTGCTAAGCACCTTTCCAGTGATCGTCACTGTTTTTCCACTGTTAGGAAGGGTCATGTGACTCTTTTGCCCAGTAAATCAATTTTCCAGGGTGGGTATGATTTTCAAATGACAGAAGTTATTTTTGTGTGATAGCTATTGGCAGTATGATTGGGAAAATTAGATTACTCTTTTTTAGGTGTAGTATGTCTATAATTATACCACTATATTCAGTGGAGAACAATACAAACACAACTGTATTTGGAATCGTGCAGTGCTAATGAACCTTGCACAGAATAACAGGACAGACGCTCGCCTCTTCACACCGCTTTGCCCCAAATAGGCAGCCAACTGCATCCTGTCATGGAATATGTTGTGTTGTGAAATGGCCTGTATCCTGTGCCAAATAAAGAATTCCCATGACAACCTTTCCTTTTAATTAAAGCTTCACTCTGTCGGGGTGAGACACATCTGTTTCATTTACTTAAGCAGGGATTCCCGTGTAATACAGAAGGAAATAACCCTCTCGTTCAACTTGGAGGATGCGCAGCTCTGTAAATGTGTGGACATGATATCAGGAGACAGTATCCAGTCAGGGTTAAATGAATACCATCGCCCCAGGACTGGGCACCAAGCCACTGCTGAGGAGAAGGCACCATCTTTTCAGCTGCAGGGAGGCTCTGTGGTTGTTGCTAACAAGCGTGTTTCTCACAAACAGCATTTGGTTTCCTCCCCATCCCTGCCAGTGGGTCAGAATAACAATATCCTTTCATATTAGAGATTTAACAATGTTATTGGTTCTATTAATGTCTGTGTGTGTGTACAGATTGATTCAGTTCTAATCACAACACATTTTTTATGATGTGCTCTTTCTGCATTTTAAAGCTCTGTCTTCTCTCCTCCAGCATAAACCACCACTTGAGGTTAATGACCTTTTTGAGGACATCAAGGATGGGGTGAAGCTCTTGGCTCTGCTGGAGGTGCTTTCTGGCCAGAGACTAGTAAGTAGTATATCGTTTTCAAAGGACTGAAACACAAATTGCATAGATATGCTGATTCATACGTTCAAAGATGCTGAAATCATCTTTGGCAAGAGGTGATTAAACACTCTGCTGATATCAAGTGTGGATTTAAATCATGCCATTCTCCATGACGTCTTTTTATATTGCATAGTGTAAATCAAAGCCCATCTTTTCACCTTCCCACGACAACAAATTAACTGGTACCATATTGAAAAACAGGCATTCAGTTCGCATACTGTATGTTCGATCATAACCAATTAACTGTGGCTAAGTAAATGGCTAAGTAAACACCCTGAACACATGAAAAGCCACTCAGTCAAATCCATTAAATTGCAATAAGGTACAAGAAATGGATAGCTACATGAACTGCACTATGCTATGAGACTCTCATCATCCTGTAGTTTGTCCATCAGAGAGCAGTGAAAAGTTGTTTTCAACTGTAAAATGCCCTGCCCAGTGGATTCCATGGCTAAAGCTGTCAACAAACTTATCAAAAATATTTCTTTATGTTATGGGTTGTGTTGGTTGATGTGTCCTTATTGGATTTTTTTAAAATCCCAAATATCGTGTTGGCCTCAAAATCCTGTGTTGGTTGTACTAACTTTGAAAGCGACCGCCGCAACTCAGTCGAGAGGGAAGACTGCACTGTATTATTTACCGTATAGGTGTTTTACAAAACTAAGGTGTTTTGATCAAATTTGACTATATGATAATAATTGTTAATAATGTTGGTGTTGACATTTAGCATCAGATCACAGCTTTAATCACAGGGCCGCAAGTCATATCTGAACCTCCCCGCTGTGAGAGGCTGTTAGCCTCCATGTTTTCCTCGCTCTCCCTGACATACACATACACTGGCCTGGACTCTGATAGGTGTGAAGTAATTAGACCTGTCTTGATGCAAACTCCCGTGTCATCTCCGAAGCTGTTGGTCGGCGAATGAGTCACTCGCACTGGTGAACACTGTCTGATGTGTTCATCTCACTCTGAATGGCTCCGCCGCATGTTTATGGACGGATCAGCCGGAATTTTAACACAGGCAGATCGCAGGATTATATTGTTTTGCTTAAAGCAAATTTGGCACTCACCAGTTGCTTTACGTACGAATACACACCCACACCACTTTCGCTAACTTACCAGGCAACGAGTGACAAATGTGATGCTTTTTAAGTTTTTCAGCAACCAGTGCAGTCGAAAAAAAATGACCACGTGCAGTTACATTTTTTTTTACTATCTTTTAAATCAGTAAATGGCTGAATGAAGATGCCCCAAGCTTTAATATGACTTTGTTTCCTTAGCTGGCTTAATTTTCAATGTCTGTCCTGTCCTCTCCGTCCTAAGCCCTGTGAGCAAGGCCGCCAGCTGAAGAGGATCCACTGGGTTTCCAACATCGGCACTGCGCTCAAATTCCTTGAAGGCAGGAAGGTAAGTGTTCAGTCATAACAACGATTTAACCTTTTCAAGTGTTTTCAAGTAATTTTTGTCCCACAATGATCAAACAAGTATAAAAGGACGGAATTTGTTATAGAAGTCATGGGTGTGATTAAGAATCTATGAGGAAAAGCTGTTAATCCCATACTTGTCAGTGCACGTAAGGTGTATGTGTCTGCACAGCATGCCAAACATTGAGAGAAGCGGCAGCTTGAAAACAGGACTTCTTGATTACATAACCCATCTCTAAATCCCTTGGCTCTATGAGGCCAGTGTCCCACTTTCATCTGGGTTCCATGAGGACCGAGACTTACATTGTTGTGATCTCTCTCCCATCACGTGTGCCTTCAGTCTGTGTATCGAGGATCTCCGGTCAGTCACCATTAAACGCCCTGTGTGATCATACGCTGTATGCATCCTTTTTATTTTCACGCACGACGCGTACTGAGCAATGCTTGGATACAGCCATTCTGTGTCTGTCACTGTAGTCACTACGCTTTCCCACTGACATGCATTTCAATGCATTTTGACGAGAGCAGTGGTTTGTGATCTGTCTGAGCTGCTCGAATGTAGAGACGTAAACATGGCAAATCCTGGAAGTTTTCCAGTGCAAGGTTTGCAGTGCAGTGTTACATTTGCATTCCCTTCAATGCCAAGCTCAACACACTTTTCATCTCTTGTCTTTTTTTTTCTTCTGCCTGTTTCTGCCTTTCTGGTTTGGCTACACAGATGCTCCATGATTACAATATTTACCTGCATCAAAGACTTGGCTTTGATGACCTGCAGCAAATGCAATATTGTTTTGGTTGACATTAAACTCAATATGCTTCAAACTGTCAAGTTATGACTTGTTTTCCAGAATAATCCTCTGCTTGGCTTTTGTTTCAGATCAAACTTGTAAACATCCATGCCACTGACATCGCAGATGGACGACCATCAATTGTTCTTGGGTTGATATGGACCATTATCCTCTACTTCCAGGTAATATACCATCTGATGTCCTGAATCCTGAGCATTTTTTTTATAGCAATGCTCACTCAAAGATGAGTTGGTGCCCTACAAGTGAAACCTGCACATCAAAAAAAAATATTTTTGCTTCATAATTTTAACCCTGTGTCAATTTTTGTTATGTAAAAACTTAACATAGTGTAATATATGCCTGAGGCAGACGTGGGTGGATTGGCTGTGCCAGAAAACACCGATGCAGAATGCGGATGCAAGAGATACTGCCATTTTCTTTTCATGTTGCTATGACCACAGTGCAATCTCCTCTTTAACTCTTGTCCCTGTTTCTCACTTAGATTGAGGAGTTAACCAGCAACCTGCCAGCCCTCCAGGCTCTTTCCAACAGCAACTCCTCTGTGGAGAGTTTAGCCAGCTCTGAAACAGGAAGCCCTCCCATGAAGAGGAAAGTGGTCAAAAAATTTCAGGGCAATGCCAAGAGGGCCTTGCTCAGATGGGTGCAGTGCACTGCTGCCAAGTATGTCACTTTCAAATTTCTGATATTGTTTTAAGATATTGGAGTAGATGAAAATACGTGGGAGGGACTGATCGAGAGAACGACTAGCTAAAGAGCAGCTGATGATTTCACGTGCCATATTTTGGATGTTTCTATTTAATGCATGTGCACGCAAGTCTTGCATAACAAAATGCTGTGTTTTTTCAGGCATCATGGAATTGAGGTGAAGGACTTTGGTCCCAGCTGGCGAGATGGCGTTGCCTTCCAGTCAGTGGTGCATGCCATCCGGCCAGACCTGGTGGACATGGAGGCTGTGCGGAGGAGAAGCAACAGGGAAAATTTGGAGGAGGCCTTTACACTCGCTGAAAACGAGTTGGGCATTCCCCGTCTGCTGGATCCAGAAGGTACCCTTGACCTCACCTGCTGCTTGCATTACATATCTCAGTGATGCACGCTGAAGTGCAGCACTGAATATGTTGTATTTATTAGATGAGTCTTTTAGGCTTTTATATTGCCATTCAGATATTGACAGCATTTTACACATAACAGCAGCGAATGTACTTTATTAATTAGATTTTGCTGGTTCTGCTGTGAGAGTAAATGTGTTACCGCTTCAATCCGTACTCCGTGGTTTGACAAAATATGTGTTGGAAAGATCAGCGATGCCCTCCAGAGGATTAAAACTCTGTATGTACAAGTTACAGAGTTGGAGTCTGTGAAAGTGATGCAGTCTGCAGTGGCTCTGCAGTCCTGTCTCCTCCAACAGAGTCGTGATGCTTTATTGCGCAAAGAGCTGCACTGAAACGATTTCTAGAAACATAAGGTTCAGGGGATGGAGGTAAAAATAGAAACGTAGACACTGGAGGTTTATCCTCATGAGGACACAAAATCCTTTTTAAAATGTCACATGAACTTAATGCCACGTTACACCAGCCTTTTATTTCGGCAAGTATGAAGTCATGTTTAAATTTAGATATTTAGAACATGATTTCTGTAGGTCTGGAAATTATTTTCTTTTTATGTTGAGATCATTTGCCTTTCAGTGTGAAGTTTCATTCATCAGATAATGTTTGCGTTGCTCTGTAGATGTTGATGTAGACAAGCCAGATGAGAAATCCATCATGACCTATGTGGCTCAGTTCCTCAAGCACTACCCAAACCCTCACCACTCTGAGACTGATGGACAGCAGGATGAGGTACTTTCTTTAAAACCTATGACGCTATATATTAAATACACTTAAGACAGTGATACATTGGGCAATTATAGGGGAAAAAACATTTTGTAACCAGTAAATACTGAGTTAGAAGTGATATTTAACCCCATGTGTTATTATTTTCAAAGTTGTATATAGTGCTGCCATCCCATTTTCCCCCAAAATTGGCCAGTGTATCGTCACTGATAGGCCACATTCACAGATCGTAGCCGTATGCGCTTAATGAAAACATCCTTAACTCCTGCGGAGCTTAATTATTGTGAACCTCTGCCTCCCATTCTTCATCCTCATCATTTCATCACATGAAGCTCTCATGAATTAAAGCAACTGTAGCATGAACACAGCAGTGGTATATTCATCGGCATTTCGCTTTTACATCATCACAGACTCATTTAATTTCTCCATCTACTTGTTTGTTTGTTTTTTTGTGCACATTAAGCTGCTTCTTGGTTCAATTCCAACTTTTGCACTGTCAGTACCAGTGCCTCAGGTGAGAGATCAGGGCATGGTGCTGCATGCTTTCTGTTTGTAATCCCACTTCGCCTTCCCATTTCCCATCTGCTTAGTTTTTTTCCTCCCTTGCTATTCTAACGCCTTTTGTGGTGTGTTTGAATCTCTTTGTGTGCCTTGCTGCTTTCCTGGATAGTTTGGTCCCCAAGATATAGAGCAAATGCTTGAGGTATGTTTCACTAAATTAACAGACTTTTAATGGTCATGCCCCTTTACGTCTCCCTTGACTTGTAAAACTAATTAGTGTTACAAAAGTAGAGGTTGTTCTTTTGTGAACTTAATATCTTAGCAGGTTTAATCTTTTTTTCTAATCTTTAACTGTATATTTCTGGAATGTCAGTTTGGTGTGAGTTTGTCAACATATCGGCATGTTGATGTGGGGGGGGGTTTGAGGTCAGTTTGTTCATGTCACTCTGATTGTGACAGAGGGAAGAGCGTAAGATGCTGAGAGAACTGAAGGTGTTTTTAGAGCAGCTGGAAAGAGATGTGCTGCGGGCCCAGGGGGCAGAGGGAAACCTCACCGACAAATATCAGGTGAGTCAGGCCTGAAAAGACGAAGTGTTTACACTGTTATTTAACACAGACATTCATCGCCTCTTACCGCATGTGTCTACTTTCATCCTTTTGCTTTGCAGGCATTTAAGAGCTTCCGTGTGCAGTATGAAATGAAGAAGAAGCAGACAGATCCGCTGCTGCAGCCAGTCCACAGAGACGGCAAGCTGTCTGTGGACCAAGCTCTGGTCAAACAGGCCTGGGACCGTGTGTCTGCTCGGGTAATTGTGCTGCATACGTCTGCACGTCATAAATAATTTATAACCAAGCCACAAAGAAAACAGAATGAATAAGAAGAATAAAGTATACCTAGATTAAACAAACAACAACGATAGCTCATTTTTTTCATTTTTTAAATTTATCATTATGCTTTTCTTTGTTTAAAGAAATTGCATTGCTGCACTGAAAGCTATAGTAATGAGAGAAACACAATTTGGGTCATTCTGTTTATTCGCTGCCAAAAAGTTCAGTGGAGTGCAAACGTTTGAATTAGTGATTCTTCAGAGGGGAGGAGATGGGAACAGAAGAGGTTTTGTTCACTGGGCAGTCCAGTCCTCTGGACATCCACAGCTCCTGCAGACTGGCATAAAATCTCTTTTGTAGCCTGATCGCTTGTGAACATGTGGAAGTGTTTTGATCAGTGTAGCCTCCTCTGTGGTGGGATCTTGCCGAGGTAGAGTGTTTTTTTTAATGGATGTCAATTGCAGCTGCTGGACTGGCACATCCATCTGGACAAGTCTCTGCCTGGTCCCCTGGGAGTGATTGGAGCCTGGCTTCACAGGGCAGAGATGGCTCTGAGAGAGGACATTCCCATCCAACATGCTCATGAAGAGACGGCCAACGTTCTCCACAGAAAACTTGAACAGCATAAGGTAACATAGCATGTATATGTACTGCATATGCATAGCATTTGAATTTCAGTGTAATTGGCTACCTGTCCAGCTGGTAACATTATTGTATGGGAATACAGTGAACATGGTTTTGTAATTAAAATTTGCAGGACGTCTTGAAAAACTTGGAATTGCACAGGCAAACCTTCCAGCAGATCCACAGGGATAGATCAGTGAATGGTGTACCTGTCCCACCTGAACAGCTCCAAGACATGGCAGAACGGTATGACCTGCACCAAAATCATTAAAATGAGTACTTGTCTTACACCTGTAATTTTATTAACAAGTTTTATCCAAAAAATGCTTATAGATAAACATCATTTTGATGTTCTCTTTAAATTAAGCTAAAAGTTTGTGTTAAGTGTTTGCTCTTTTTTAAAATCAATGGAATGATTATTGAAAATTTATTTTAATTTGCAGGTTTAATTTTGTGTCTACATCATCACACGCTCACTTGATTAAGCTGGAATTCTGGGAGATAAAGTATCGCCTGATGGCATTTCTTGTGTTGGCCGAATCAAAGCTCAAGTCCTGGATCATTAAATATGGCCGGCGGGACTCGGTCGAGCTCTTGTTGCAAAGCTACCTTGTAAGTTGAAATAACTGACACTCTATCCATAGAATTTGTCTAGTGCCTTCCAAGTTATTTAATCTGTGTTCTTTTTATTTGCCTTTCCATCTCAGACTTTCATTGAAGGCCACAGGTTCTTTGAACAATATGAGATAATCTTCACAGCTCTCAAGAAAGCTGCGGAGGTTTATGTAAAATCTGACAGTTCAAGTAAGACTCTTTTTCTGTTTTATTGCAAGCTGTATTATTTATGTATATTATGCATATGTAAATATTTACTGGGGCTCAAAGTAAATGCTCTTATTATCGATTTCATGTTACAGGGTCTAAGACCTGTAACAGAGGTAAGTCCAAAAACAGTCTGACAGTCGAAAACCTTAACTCTGCCTGTCTCCTTCCTGAGCCATTTCTTTTTGTGAATGTGGGGCTGCAGTTTTCTTATCCTTTTAACAACCAGAACAGATAAATCATAGAATTGCATTATGCATGAAAAAGCAATGATAATCTAACATTTTCTGAAATGCTCTCTTAGCATGATCAATCTGACCTAATGCTGCAGGATCAATAGAATGACTAAATCATCAGTAGACATGATAAAATACTGTTTGTGTATACATGATGCCTAAAATCAATTTTGATTAAACTGACGTAGTTCCATATATAATTTTCAGTTGATGAAGCAGAGGGGGTAAGTAAATTCCTCGGTGATGCCACGGCTCAGTGGAAGAATCTGGCTTTGGAAGTGCGGAGCGTTCGCAGCATGCTGGAGGAGGTGATCTCTAACTGGGAGAAATACAGTAGCACAGTGGCAGCTCTTCAAGCCTGGCTGGAGGATGCTGAGCAGATGCTCAACCACTCAGAGAGTGCCAAACGTGTGAGTACAGCCACTGATCCCACTGCTGATAAACAGTATTATTCATAATGCACAGCTTTTATTTGTGTCCCGAACCTGTATGAGAAATATTTCTGCCATGGACACAGTATATATGGCTCTGATTAGCTGAATCATCTGCATTTAAACTCTTATGGTCTTTCTTTTCCTTTCTACTTTCAGGATTTCTTCAGAAACCTCTCTCACTGGATCCAGCAGCACATGGACATGAATGATGCAGGGAACTTCCTGATTGAGACCTGTGATGAGACTGTCTCACGAGATCTGAAGCAGCAGCTTCTTCTTTTGAACGGGAGATGGAGGGAGCTGTTCGTCAAAGTCAAACATGTAAATGCAGCGCACTCTTTAACAGCAGATGTTACGCTGACGCAACAGTAGCTGAAGATTTGACAAAAATACCAAATTCATCAATGTGTTGTCTTCCTCTGTTTCACTGGCAGTACGCAAGAGCAGATGAGGTGGATAAGCTGAGGCAAGACTACCAAGATGGTATTAATACCTTGAAAATGTTCATGGATGCAACGAATGAGAAGATGAATGCCCCTGTCCAAGTATCTTTCCTGAACGTCAGAGCCTTTGTTCAAGATGTTGAGGTACACAGTCCATTTGTAAATTCAATTGGCAGTTTACTAAGAACACATAGCTAAAACTAATGCAACCTAATACAACAGTTCTCCAATAAATCATCCCCTCCCGAAGGTTACAATGTTCCAATAAAATTGTATACTGTATACCCTATATGTACACTTACTGTAGGAAATCAAGCACAAAGTTCCAGCTATGGAAGCAGCCTGTAAGGCAGCAAGCCGGACAGCTCAGCTGCTGACCAAAGACACTCCACAGGAGGAGGTCTCACAGATGATGGCTGTGATGGCCTCGATCAAAGAACAGCTGAGCAAGGTTTGTCCGTGTGATTGTGAACAGTACTTCACCTGACTTGAAATGTGTGTTGAATGTAGCGTGGGGATTTTCATGGCTGATACTACTCAAAGCTACTGGTATTGAATCTGCTCACACTGTAGCTGATTTTTTGGGCCAGTATTTAATATTTTTCATCACTGTCATCAGCTCGATCCAATCGGGAATTCACAGTTATTCATGCAAAAATATCTATGCAACAAATTGAACACATTTTACCTGAAGGTTAAGCTAGGTACCCTATCTAAACCAAAAGTCAACCACATTCAATTTAAACTTTGATTTATGCACTGAAACTTTCCAATGATACCATATTTTCTACAGAAATTAATTGCTGACATGATGTTAAAGTCAAAAATCGATTGCTATTTAATGTTATTGATCTAAGAGCAAAACAACACATCATTCACCTGTGATGCACGTTAATCAGCATTCTGTCCACGAATCAGGTGAGGGAGAGATGTTTGCCTCTGCTGAGGGAGTCTCAATCTTTATTACCTCTACTGGAAGAAATGGAGAAGAACATCACAGGCTTCTACCAGGCCCTGGAGAAGGCCAGTCATATCACCAGCACCACCGACTCTGAGGGACCAGTAGACTTTAAACAGAAATGCCAGGTAACTGATATACGAGTTTCAGCATGGTACCCGTCAAGGCACTAATTTAACTGAATGACTTTTAGATACAGCCATAAAGACGTTACATAAAATACCCGGAGCCAAGCTCTTTTAATATATCGTGTTTTGTAGAAGCCTATTTTAAACTGAAAAGCACTGACTCAAATGCCTGAAACCCTGCTTGTCACTGAATACTGCAGGAGCTGGCAACCTTCACACACAGCTGTAAGAAGTGCCTGACGGTGATAGAGAGAAACCACCAGACTATCCAGAAAATGATGAACAGCAGTAAAACCCTGCAGCACATGGACATGGGTCTTCTGCAGAAAAGAGTTGCAGACCTGCAGGCCTCCTCACAGGTAAAACACAAGGCCTTGTTTCTGTTCTGTGCAACCCTTTGCAACAGCTCAGTCTTTAAATAAAACAACTAATTTTGTGTGCTAAGACCATGATTAAAGAGTCTACAGAGTGGCGGAAGCATGTGGAGGCGAACAGCAGCCTTATGAAGAGGTTCGATGAGTCACGGGTAGAGCTGGAGAAGGTTCTTAAAATGGCACAGAACTGTCTGACAGAGAGAGGCAACCCAGATGAGCTGCTCAAGAAACACACAGTAAGAAAATGTGTCAAAATTCAGATGTATTTTTTGTGTCCCAAGTGTAGCATGCACTGACCAAAATATAATAGACCATTGCGATTGTGATATACAGTTAGACAACAGAATAAGTAAGTTACATGTGAATAGTACATGACCTTCTCCTCTACAAAGTCTGAAACATGATGGGGACTTGATGCTAATTTTTGCAGGAATTCTTTGGTCAGCTGGACCAGCGTGTCTTGAATGCGTTCCTCAAGGCCTGTGATGAGCTGACGGACATTTTGCCGGAGCAGGAGCAGCAGTTGCTGCAGGAAACAGTCAGGAAGCTACACAAACACTGGAAGGTTGGTGCCTTTAATAGTGACAGTAAAAACGGCAGTAAAATTTATACACAGTCGGTGGTACAATTACATCATTCTGCAAACCGGTGCAGTCACTTGAACTCAGCTCACAGTGCACAACATTCTCATTTTATAACACCTGGAATTTGAAAACACAAAAGGAATTTTTGTCTCTTTCAGGATATCCAGACGGATGCCCCCTTTCACCTCCTGCACCTGAAAGTGGAGGTGGAGAAGCGCAAGCTGATGTTGTCGCTGCAGGAGTGCCAGGCGGAGGTGACCAGGGAGAACCGCCACCTGGCCAGCGTGGGGAGCGAGAGGCTCATCAAGGAGCACAGGGTGAGGAGCGCAGAGTGGCTGGCTGGCTCAGTCTCATGTAATGATTAAGTCGCTGTCAAACGATTCAGAGCAAATTCACTGCTGTGTAGCAGTGTGGGAAGAGTTTGATAAACTTTCACTCAGAAGAACTGACGCTTGTCTAGTGTATGTAATGTTCTGCTTTTTTTTCATAGGCCTTCTTTAGAGAAAAGGGCCCTCAGTCAATTTGTGAGAAGAGGCTGCAGCTGATGGAAGAACTTTGTCAAAAAGTCCCTGAGGGTGACCCTGCTCACCGGACCCTGGAAAGTGCGAGAAAGGACTTCGCTGAGCTCCAAGAGGAAATCGAGAACACCCATCAGAAGATAATGCAGCACCCAGATAAATGGAAAGAATACAATGCAAGGTGCAATTATCTTAACACTAATTTTGGTGAAGTTGTGTAGCGGTGTTGAGTTCAAGACTGTTGTCGAGGCATCGCACCAATAGAAGAATTCGTTAAATTCGTGTCCTCCTTTCATGACATACACCCAAGTAATCATGTTAAAATTCTTTCATTCACTTGAGAGAGTAAGCAATAGTTGTGGTGAGGAGAAAGTTTTCAGTGCAAACATTTTTATAGACAACAAAATACAAAATTTGTCTCTGTAATGTAAAGATTCCTTCCTTATCCTACTTCCAGTTGTTTTTCCAATCAGTGCAAACTGCAGACCAGGAAGTAGAACACAAAAACTGACCCGATACCCCATGTAGCCTTGAACCTAAATTACATATTTTGATTATATCAAATCATTAGTGTGATTTTGATGAGATTATTCCTGACAACTTTTTGAGTTTGAAGTGGAACTTTCCCTTTGTGGCATGAAACAGGTACGCTGAATTCTCCTGCTGGCTTATATCTAAAGAGAGCCAACTGAGGCTGCTGAGAAACCGAGCCAACGACCCCAGAAAGTACAGCCAGGTGAAGGCGACCATCATGGTGAGTTAGTCCATTATGTCCACTCTGCAGCCCAACTGTCAGCTGACCTCGCCTCCTCTGTGATGTGCTCCTGTCTCGTTGGAGGAGATGAGACTGTAAAAAACACCTTGTGTCAGGTGACTGTTCTGACCACGTGGCCTTTATCGCACTCCATTGTGTGCAGGAGCTGAGGAACGATGCAGAGCTACAGGAGGGGAATCTTGGCTGGCTGAAGGCCCGTATGGCCGTACTGATCGAAATCTGTGCTGACAGCGATGCCCAGAGGCAAGGAAGTGCACTGAGCAAGCTCTCTACTGATTTTAAGGGTCTTCTCGCTTCGCTCTTCGAGGTAGGTGAAACTTCCGCTTGTTTTATCAAGGTTTCACACACAAGAAAGACGTTATATCCCCTCTGGGAATCTACAGTACACTACCTGAATATTTTAAACCTTATTTAAAGGACATAGAGATACAGAAATAGTAATGGTAATAATCTTTGATGATGCGATCTTGCTATATCTTCCAGGCTGAGAAGATGGTGTTGGCTATCGGGGACTGTGTACAGTTCAGGGAAGAAGTACAAAGTACATTGGATGATCTTTCTCAGGGGCAGAAAGAGGCACAGGTTGAGGTCACCAAAATACTAGACTGTTCAACTGTTAGAGAAGCTCAACAACTGCTACTTGGTTACCAGGTACTATACAAATATAGATGTATCTTTTTATTAGATTTTTTTTTTTCGAAGGCAGAGTTTGCGAGCAGGGTTAACTTTGAATGCGCCCCGTTCCCTGCAGCAACTGCTGAAACGCCTGAAGATGAAGAGGAAGGACGTGCAGCAGCTGATCACCAGAGGCCAGCAGCTGCAGGCTGAGGAGGGTCTGGGAGAGACTCTGCAGCAGGACCTGCAGAGCTTAGAGAACACGCTCAGCAAAATGGAACAGAACATGGATTCACAGGAGCAAAGCCTCGAGGTGAGCAGTGTTTGCGAATCTGGAGTGACTTGTGGAAACTTTGATGAAAGTGTTGTTGCACTGAGTAATAACATGCAACAATAAATTAACAGTGAAGGAAAGTGCTTTGGGCTGCAATGTCAAATAAGTCATTGCTTACATCTTTCGTCTTACTCTGAAGGATATTGAACAGTCACAAACACTTGTCATCTCCTAATCAATTCACTTATTATTTGAAGGCATTACAAGGACTCTGAAAGTTAATGTGATTTCAATAAATTGAAGAAACTGTTCTGACATTAGACAGAACCATGTTTATTTCACCTCTGCTATAATATGATATATAACGATGAATATTGATGTCAATTTGTTTGTTGTCCCTTGTAAGAGTAAATAATAAAATCGAGTAAGTGAAATAAAGGAAACAGAACAGAGAGATTATTTTTAATGCAGGAGGTTTTGCACTGGGAAATGTCCTGAATAAAATGATATAGAGTATGATGTTTTCTGCTCAAAGGACTTCCTGAGGCATTACAGTTCCTTTAAAAGACAGTGATGCAATGACTCAGTCATCTTACTCTTGATGGTGCTCTTATAGAGAGGTGGGGTTGAAATGGAATCTTGAAATGGAAAGTTTGTTGGGAGCTTTTCCTTTCCTGTGCTCGGGGAGATGCATTATAGGTCAAAGCAAAAGATACCCGGTAACGTGTGTCAGTATGCTGACTCACTGCAGCTGCTGATTAAAGCCGAGGACAGAGGCGTCATCTGTAATACATAATGATTGTTGTTTGAACTGGTTCAGTGTCCAGTCGCGTGTCCGTATGCTCTCATTGTACTGATGTTGATTTGGGATTGCTGCTGTTAGATAATATTTTTCCATGCTTGCCTTCTATATTGTGTTCAAGGCCCACTGATAAACGGAAGGGCTAATATTAGCAATGTCTGCGTTAGCTGCTAATTGACAGTACTTCATTTGACAAACACAGAAAATGATTAGTCTCTTTTAATCTCTTATCTCACATATTAGCTATGTTGTTGTTGTTTTTCTCGATAAAATGCTTCATGGCCATTGTCACCGTCAGGTCACACTGGCAGCCTGGCAGGAATTTGACAGCCAACAGGAAGCAGTGCAGGAGTTTGTCAGCAAGGCCCGCTCAACGATGGAGGGAGACCTGAACTTCAGCAGCCCAGAAAGCCTGGCTGTTGAACTTGACCAGGCGAGAGTGAGTAAAGTTTTGGGGTTTAGTTTTGCCCCCATCATGTACTTTAAACAATTGACATTTTACTAATGGCATCCTAATAGCTAAATGGAGAACATTACCAATATTGTTTATTTTGTAAACAGGTGTTGTTGAAGCAGTGTGAAGCGGAGGCCTCGCATATGAACACGCTGGTGAAGAGAGCGACAGAAATTCAGCTCGGTCCCAAAAACAAGACTCTGCTTTTACAACAGGCTCATTTGCTCAATGAGCAAGTGGACAAAGTGGAGGCTGGGCTCAAAAAAGAGTAAGATGATGGATTTGATTCAATTTGCTGATGCAGAGTGTATTTTCAAATTCTTGTCAGTCTTGTCTATTTAGTTTTTATTTACCATTTATTTTAAATTACCTGACATCTGAAGGACCCAGATGCATTAAAACCAATTATCTGATGCTCTGTATGTCAGATAAATGCCAAGGTTTTGCAGCTGTTACTTAGCAAACTTCTGATTTCTATTCTTGTCCTCCAGTGTCAAGACTCTGGAGGAAATGAAAACACAGTGGGATCAGTTCGGAGCTGGGTTTGAAAACTTTTCCCTGTGGATATCTGAAAAGGAAAAGCAGCTGGACGCGCTGAAATCTTCTGCTCTGCCGCTTGAGCAGCAGGTCGAAACAGTGAAGGTGAAGTATTGCACGCTTTAAAGCTACTACCCTCTTGTGTTCTGACAGTAATCGCCGCCAGCAAGCATCAACCACAAAACCAGAGCACTATTGTCAAAATCAATAAGGCCTTCTTAAGGAGCGTTAGCAAGCGCAAACACAGGCCTCCTCTGCTCAAGCACATACACATCATAAGTCCCCTCTGTTGTCAGCACAAGGACATGAGTAACTGTTCATGAAGTCTGTGGGTTTTTTTTAACTTAACAGTTTCAGTGCTTACAGCTTTAAGCTGTCATGCTATGTTAGTTGGACATGTTTGCTGTAAGTATGACGAGTAGCTCGTCAGTAATCCTGTAAAAAAAAAAAAAAAAAGCATTATTCCATTAAGAATATACACCAAGAATATATTATAAATCAAATCGGTTAAGACAGAAGTGAGTTCAACTGCATTTTGAGTAATGTTTCCCCAGCGCCAAACAAAATTCATTAGCGTTGCACTGGGCGGTTATAAAAGACTCATTGGTGATCCCAGTCTTGCTTTTCTAATTGTTTTGCATCCAGGCCATTGGTACAGAGCTTCAGGGGCGAGCGGAGGTCCTGTCTCAGCTGGAGGCGGACTCCCAGGCGCTGGCCCAGTTTGTATCCTCAGGGGAGGGGGCTCGCATTAAGGCTCGACTCACGCAAATAGGAAGGTACTGGGAGGAGCTGCGGGAGAGTGTACAGCAGCTCGATGGGCAGCTGGAGGAAAGCTCCTCTCACCAGCAGAAGTTTAACACAAGCCTCGAGAAAGTAAGCAGCCGACGTAATGATGACACAGTGTGGTACTGTGACAAGTGCTGAACCCACGTTTGTGTTCTTGATTGTCTCCTAGGCGCAAACATCTCTCAGCGAGCTACATATGAGATTGGAGCATCCCATTAAATCCTGCACCTCATCATCAGAGACCTACAAAGCTCTTCAAAATCATATGGTATTCAGTTGTCTGTGTACATCTTTCTTTAAAAAACACTATACTTCCAAGCCAGCAATCGTTTAATTTAAAGACAAAACAATTCATATCATTAGTGTTTGAAACTGAATATGCAGTGCCAGTCGTTCCATTCTGTGCCAGTCATCCAGCTCACAGGTTGTGGTCTGTTCCCCAGGATGTCTGTCAGTGTCTGGAAAGGCTGAAGGGAACCTTGCTGTCCCTGTCCGCTGGTGCTCGGAGACTCAGTGACAGGGAGCGAGCAGAGAGGACTGTGACGGAGCTAAACACCAGCTATGACGGAAACGTTCAGGCTGCAAAGGACAAGCAGAGCACTTTGGAGAACCTGCTTTCTCTATGGCAAAAGTAAGAATTAATGAACAAATTTATACAACACTGATTGCTTAAATTGGACCACTGGAAAGCCAACGTGCGAGATGTTTAATGAATGTACCTTCCACTTGGAGTGTGACAATGGAAATATAAATCTTTTTTTACTCTTTGAGATACCACTGTCTTTACTGGTGTGTTTCAGGTATGAGAAGCAACGGTCAAACTTTGTTTCCTGCTTGGAGAGGAGCGAATCTGTGTCCAACTCTCAGAGTCAGTGCCTGACAGCTGATAAAGCCAAGCTCCGCAATGAGCTACATGATTTGCAGGTACCATACATGCACACACATTGTTCTACTTGATACATATAAAACCAAGCCTTAACCCTAAAATGTTATAATTATGAATTCAGAAATGAACAAATGATTTTCCTTGAAGGCTTTGCACTCTGAAGTCCAGTCCCTCGAGCCGGCTCATGCTGAGCTGGTGTCTCTGGGAACCTCATTGTATCCTACTGCACCTGAAGAGAGAGTGAGGCAGCTGAAAGACGAGCTGGACGCTCTGCAGAGGAGATTGCATGTTCAAAATGACATCCTGCCTCAAAGGTACAGCAAGATAGTTTCAGAGAAAAAAATATGTTTTCGCCTGTCATTTTCTTCACAGGTAAAAAATCCCCCATCCCCATCTGGAGTAGATTGTATCAGCAGTGAAATTTAAAAAGACTTATTTAAAACATATTTAAAACACATTTAAAATAGAAACAGAGTTTGCCTTTGCCCATTCAAATATTGACTCATTCTGTATCACTTTCTTCTTAATTTTGCTGGACAATGTTGGCAATATGTTTGGCCATCTGGATGAATAGGAATTCCCATATTATGGCAAACAGGAAAATTTGTCTTTTTAAACATTTAAATACTGCAACAATATTGATATGGCTCACGACGCTATCATTTTGTCCCACAGAATCAAAGAGCTTCAGAACCACCTCTCCCTGGTGGAGCGGTTTGACCAGGCCCTGCTGAAATTCTCCCAGTGGAGTGAGACCATGCTTTCGAACCTGCACTCGACCTCTCAAATCAACATAAGCAACCTGCAATCTGCTGCCGCACAAGTAAAGGTAAGATGTATGGCCATCCATTTGTGCATGCAGAATACTGCTTTTTTTCTTGGCCCATATGAAGTGGTGAGCAGATCTTGCTTGAGAGCTGTACCTGATCCTCGCTTCCTTTTTACAGGAGACCCAGGTGGCCTTACAGAAGCAAGCCAGTGTGAGGCAGAGCTTGGAGCAGCAGACCGAGAAGCTCTGCCAGTTCTGCGAGCCTGGCGATGCGCAGCTCCTTCGCAGTAGAGCTGACAGTTGTCTGCAGCCCTTCCTGGAGGCCCAGCACATAGCTGAGCTGCAGTTAGAGTGTCTGGAAAGACTCGAGGCTTTTCTGCAGACCCACAGTGTGGCTGCGGGGGTGCTGCGGGGTCTGAGACAGACTGTGGAGAGTGCTGGGAGCTGGGACCGTGGGCGAGTGGAGGAGCTGCAGCAGGAACTGGGCACTATTGTCCCAGACATTACCCAGCTGGAGACCCTGGCTGTCAATCTGGACAGCAGTCTCTGTAAAAGCCATCTCCATATTGGAGCCGACGAGGGGTCTCGCAAGTCCTGTCGTATGCTGGCCGATTCACTCAGTGCTGAGCTGGATACAGTGAGGAACCTACTTGGTACAAAGCAGAGTGAAGCAGAGGCCCTCGGGGCTCTGTGGACCTCATTCAGACAGCGGAAAGAACAGCTGCTCAAAGCTGTGGAGGACATCGAAGAAAAAGCAGACCATCAGAGCTTCAAAGAACCAAGCCTTCATGCCCTACAACAGAGGTAAAGCTATAACAACTCAACGCTTTAAAATGATACTCCAACCATTTTGGGCCAGTATCAAACATGCACGAGTGGATACGAGAACATGCGCAACAATAATATATTATGCCTCTGTTTTTCAGGCTAAGGTTCTTCAATCAGCTGGAGGATGAGCTACAGTCTCACCAGCATGAGGAGCAGTGGCTGAGGGACAAGGGCAACCAGCTGGCCCAGAGGGATGCGGAGTTGGCCGGGGAGGTGCTCAGGGAAATCAGTTTGCTAGAGACCACGTGGGGGGACACCAAGAGGCTCATCACAGAGAGGTGCTGAGGGAACAAAAGGGGGTTCTTCATCACTTTTTAAGACAGCCTGTGCACTTTTGTATTTAAAGTGATTGATTTTCTGCGATTATGGGTAATATACTTCTCTTCTCCTTTGACAGACAGGAGCAGTGCAGTGTTCTTGTTGAGCTCATGAGAGAATACCAAAACCTGAAAACCTCCATCAGCAGCATAATGGAGAGCACTGAGAATGTGGTGGAGATAAGCTCTGTTCTGAAGGACCATGAGGAAACCAAGAGGTCACTAACCAAGGTCAGAATAAACATCAAATCATTTTAAGTCATGAGAGTCTCGTTAAGCCAAGTAAAATGTATAATTGAAGATGCAGTTGATCTTCCTGGGTTGTTCCGTTGTGATTGGTTGCCAGATTGCTTAAATGGTTTACCACGTTTGCCCAATTTCCAGCACGAGGCGGTGAAGACAGAGTTGGCTGCCAAGCAACATGAACTGGACCAGTTCTCCAGCAAAGGAAAACAACTCGTGATGGAACTGAAGAAGATCCCTGACTGTGACTCTCAAATGATGAAAAAGGACATGGAGACGCTTGTGGATCGATGGCTGGATGTAAGTCTGACTGCAGCCATGATGTGTTGATGTCACATGTCATTCTTATGATTTGTGTTGGTTTTGGACAACAATGGAGCTCTAAAGAACACATGAATAAGCTATCTTTGTATTTTTTGGGACAGAGACATTACTATTCTTTTGTTGTCTGATGAGATTGGTTGACGAGAATAAAATTTTAAAATTTTTAAAAATTAAAATAAGAATAAATTATTACTCACACCATGCTCACCATATGTGATTTAGCTTTGAGTGTTCTCACAGATAACAAAATGACCACAATTCTGTAAAAACCACTTATTGCCCACTGTGGTCAGAAATGAAAATGAGAAATGGTCTAGAAATATTAATAATCAAACATAATTGCAAAACAGAGGCTGTCTGTCAGTATGCTGCATTAAAAGTACAACCATATATAAACTGTAAAAGCGCCGTGAAAGACTTGCAACATAGCGTAAATGTTTGACTTATTCAATCTACTCCTTAGGTGTCTGAGAAAATAGATGACAACATTGATCACCTGAACCAGTGTCTGGCTCTGTGGGATGATGTGCGTAAAATCAGCGAGGATGTTGAGAGCTGGACAAGCGGCTGTGTGATCGAACTAAACGAGAGCCTGAGCAACCTCAACGACAGTCAGAAGGTGTCGGAAAGGCTCTCTGTGTTACAGGTAGGATTTCTGATTTCATAGTGAAACCGGGGAATGACTCATTTTTGCTCAGTATGTGCGGCTTTCCACACAGAACACCGCAAATGTTAAATGAGAATATAAGCTAAACTCTAACATAGTAGCGCCTTGCTTTAAATGACAATAATAACTTCCCACTGTGTTGACACAACCACAGAGTGTAGTATCATACAGATTACCAGACAAAACCAAAGAAAGCAACTCAGAAGGGTGTAATACATGCTTTTCACATCTGATACGTCCTCAGGCGGAAATGGGTGAGAAGGAGCAGAAACTTGAAACCCTGCAGAGCAAAGTGTCAGAGCTGAAGCAGTGCAGTCAAAGTCAAGAGACTCCAGCTAAATTACAGGTACTACATATGATTATCTTACTTGTTTTCTTTTTACTATTCAATTATTGCACTGTGTTTTACAAGTAATAAAGCATTTACAGTCACTGACAGAAGAAGTAGGGCTCCCTTCTCCTCCATATGCAAATGTGTCACCCACAAATATGAATTATGCCGGCCTCAGGTGCTGGAGAATGACCTGCGGAAGAAGATCAGCACTGTTCAGAAGCTACATGAGCAGGCCAGGGGAAACCTGATGGACTTCAGTTTCCAGAGGAAGCAGCTGGAAGATTATATCTCACAGATGTCTGCATGGCTAAAAAGTATGGAGGATTCCCTTGTTTCTTCTCCCGCTGGATCAGATCCCGAGGACATCTGCAGAGTGAAGGTACAGTGTATATCATCATTAGCCAGAAATCAACCAATCAAATCAACCAGTCAGCTTTTTCAAAAAGATGGTGTATGTTTTGAAGGACCTTCAGAAGGAGCTGCAGAATCAGCAGGGAAGCATTGACTCCACCAGGGAGAGCCTCAACACCCTGTGTAGAAAATATCCGTCTGAAGAGCTGGCTGGTCTGGGTTCAGCGCTCACTGATCTCATCAAGACTTATGAGTCCGTGAACCAGCTCTCTGCCCGGACACTGGCATCATTGCAGAATTGTCTACAGCAGCAGTTCAATGGTGAGTTACTGTAGTTTCACTCTGTGGCCTACATGCTGCATTACTGCGGTACAAAGTTCACTTTACCATCTTTCATTTTGAAAGAGGTGGCATGTATGTATGATTGTGAATTTCTTTGTGATTTTGGCAAGAAAAAAAAATACTTGATTCTGATATTACTTTTCTTTTCTGCTTACTCCTCAGACTTAGTTCAGGAGTTCCATCGCTGGCTTTCAGAACAGAGGGAAATAGTGAAAGAATGCTCTGACCGATCTGGAGACACGCAACTTGTGGAACGCAAACTACAGAAACTTAAGGTAAAGCTAGAAGCCTAAATTGGATTAGCTGATGGGAATAGTCCTTGGCGGGAATGTAGTCTACTCTTATTGGTAACTGGAGAAATGAAAAAAAAAATTAACCTAAGGTCGTGATTGAACAAAATCACATTAATACAATACAAAGCTAAAATGCGATTTGGACCTTCTATCAGGGCGCCATGGATCGCGTGGAAGAGGGCGAGGTACGTCTCACACAGGTCTGTGAGGAAGGAGAGAAGCTCCTCCTCCATCTTCCCAAAGCCAGCGCAGGGCAGGTCCAGCAGCACCTTTCGTCCATTCAGCAGGACTGGGACGGCTTTGTGGAGCAGTGCAGACAGAACCAGCAGATCCTGGAAGACAGTGCATCCCTCATGAAGGGGTGAGAGACCTCACATGAACCGGTTCTGCGAAGCACTTTGCAAACTCTCCATTGATGAATACGGCATTTTAAATTGCTTGTAGGTTTGAGGGCCGCCTTAAGAAGCTCAGATGGTGGTTGGAACATATGGAAAAGAGGATGACCACAGATCTGTTGGAAGCCAAGCAGCACGGTCCTGAAAAGGCCGTGCTCGAGCAAGTGGAGGAATATCAGCAGGAGGTGCTCAAAGAAAGGTCTGTGTGTTTAAGAAAAAAAATAAAATAGCATCCCTAGCGATTGTCACCACTTCATACATTAAAAAAAACATTTTTAAACATTTCACTTCTTTCCATCCAGGGATTCATTTGAGCGCTTATGTCAGGAGGGCCAGGCGCTAAATGAAGGCGGCCGAGGCGACGGCAGTGAGACGAGGGTGTCAGCTCAGCTGCAGTCCCAGCACCAGGCCCTGCTGAGACGTGTGAGAGACAGGCTGCGCAGCTGTCAGCTCACTTTGCAGGAGCAACAAGCCTTTGAAGAGACGCTGCAGATGACCTGGACCTGGCTTAGCGGAGTCCAGGAGCGCCTGGCTTCGCTCAACAGCACAGTTGGCAATAAGGAGACTCTGGAGAAAAGGCTGGGTCTTGTGCAGGTCAGTGAAAATTTGTTGTAGTTTGGATTTCATGTTGTCTGTCTGGACAAATTTGAAACACTGAAATATTTTTTTTATTTGCTGTAACACTGTTTTCATGTACATGTAGGATATTCTGCTAATGAAAGGTGAAGGCGAGGTGAAGCTCAACATGACTGTAGGAAAAGGAGAACAGGTCCTGAAGCACAACAGAATAGAGGGGCAGGAGGCCATTTGTTCACAGCTCCAGAGCCTGAAGGATGCCTGGGCCAACATGTTGATGACTTCGATGAGTTGCCACAGGTTGGAAATGTGTCCTCTTCTGGACTTCTCTTTGGTTCTCTCCTGGGAGAACTGCACAGGGGCTAATAACAGTGACGCGATGACTTGCAATTCCACAATGATTAATCACACTTTATCACCTTATAGTCGTCTGGAGTGGACCGTGGCCCAGTGGACCAGCTTTCAGGAAAATAAGAGCCAGCTGCAGCAGTGGATGGAGTCAGTGGAGCAAGAGGTGGGGATGACTCTGCCTCAGCAGCCTGGCCTCAAAGAGAAGTCTGCGTTGCTCGAGCGCCTCAGAGCCATCCAGGCTGATGTGGACGTCCATGCGGGAGCACTGTCACGCCTGACGGACAAAGCAGTGGAGATGCATGAAAAAACTGGCGACCAGACTTTTGGGCCAGAGTCGAGAGCAGAGCTCAATGCACATTTTGCTGATATCGCAGCTGTTGTCAAGGTGATCTACATAAGGCACAGTATTTGCAAATATCTGCTGAACCCTAGATGATTAATTAAGGAAAATACAGCCAGTCAAAAAAAGCTACAGATGGGAGACAGTTAAGAATGCCCTCACAGGGCAGACGCATAGCGTCATGGGACCCCTGTCTTGCATTGTTTCCCAAATTGAGAACTCTGTTATATTAAGCAAGGTGGTACAGTATACTAGTACATCAGCTGGACAGTTTACAAACTCCCATCCCACTGTGACAAGGCTTCTGGCTTAAACATACAACAAAAATATTTGCATATACTGCTTGCTTTAGCTTTCTTTATTTTTATTTATACAGTACCTGCTATATTCCTGGTGTTGACCTTGTTTTTTTTGTCCCCAAAGGGTAAAGTGCAGTCCATGCAAAACATTTTGTCTGAGCATGAGCAGTATCTCGATGCTGTGAGAGACTTCAATGACTGGCTGATCTCGGCAAAAGAGGAACTCCAGCGCTGGTCGGACCTGTCAGGAAACTCAGCCTCGATTAAAAGAAAGCTCTCCAAGGTGCAGGTAAGAAACTTCACTGTTACTGTTACTTCAGTAATACAAAAACATGCTTCACAGACAGCAGTTCTCTAAACTCACAAGAAGCTTTTTTTTTAAAAAAATTTGACAGCGGTGATGATTGTGATTCATTCTTCTCTTTCCAGGAGTTGCTTGACTCTAAGCAGCGGGGCAGAGAGAGGCTGAATCGGGTTCAAAGATGTGGGGCGGTGGCCAGAGATCACACCGGCTCAGGAGGGTATGAGGCTATGGAGCGAGAAGAAGCAGCCTTACTGTCGTCATGGGAACAGTGGGAACGCGGGGCGCTGCAGACGCGGGCTAGTCTGGAGACTGCCCTCTCCCAGATAGCCAGCTCCGAGCAGGAGTTCAGCTGCCTGTCGACGCAGCTGGAGCAGGAGCTGCAGGACTTCAACCGCCATCTGCATGACTGGCGTCGACGGTTGGCCCACTCAGAGGGAAAAAACGATGGAGAGGAGGCCGTGAAACGGTGGCAGATAGCAAAGGTAGGACTAAGTTTGGTTTGGATATGTGTAATAGTAGGCCACCTTCTGCTGAAAATGAGCAATGTGCAAACATAGCAACATAGAACATATAAAATGCTGGTGAATGTTTTGTGGTTGTTCATCCCTGATATGTGTTTTCCATCCAGGACACTTTAGAGGAGCTTGTCAAAGCTGAGCCCATGTCTGACCGTCTAAAAACTCAACTCAATGATCTGTGCCGATTCTCCAGAGACATGGGCATGCAGTCTGAGAGAGTGTCTGCTCTTATTAAGGAATACAACAGGTGAGAACATCGCGAATATGGGACATAATCGTCCTGGTTTTTCAAGGTTAAGTGTTGCAATATTTAACTTTGAAAAAAAAAAACACCTCTCTAACACCTTGTCAGCACAAATTTTACATTTCACAAGGCTAATGTTTACCACAGCATTCAGATTCATTCGAAATAGATAAAGATGATGGAATAATTATTCTGCCTAACTTGTTTCTAGTCTGAGTCTCCAAGCGTCGAGGGAATGCCAGAGCAAAGAGAAGCTGCTGGAGCAAGGATTTCGCTTGGCCTTCAGAGAGTTCCAGCAGTGGTTGGTAAACGCCAAAATCAACACGGCAAAGTGCTTCGACGTACCTCAAAATCTCAACGAGGCCTTGTCCAGCTTGCAGAAGATTCAGGTACAGGACCCAAAAGTTTCATTCCCTGAAACATTAGGACACTAAGTGTGTGCTGCCAGAAAAACTGATTTAATTACCATTGAAACTACATTGCAATGTAAATGTGTCTAAAATCTCCTCTGCCTCTCTTCTCAGGAGTTTCTAAATGACACAGAGCAGGGTCAATCAAAGCTGAATGCTGTGGTCGTGAATGGGGAGCTCATCTCCAGCATCGCAGGTAAAGACAAAGTCGATGCAGTTCGGGCAAAAATGAACACTGCCAGAGAGGACTGGAAAAATATGATGTCTAACCTGCACAACAGAGAAGCAAGTCTGCAAGTAAGCATCTAAACATCTCAAAAAATGGGTACATACATTTGTAGTCAAGGGAACATCTCAGCAGTATCTTTTATGATGTGTGTGTATCCTCTTGTGTGTGTGTGTGTGTGTGTGTTTCAGAACCTCATGTCTCAGATGAAGGATTTTGAGGCAAGCGCGGAGCCCCTTCAGGAGTGTCTGAATGCCACAGAGCTGGCTGTGCAGGAGAGCAGCACGAGGCTCCACGATCTCACAGCCAAGAAGTTAGAGCTTCACAAGCTACAGGTACCGGTGTCCAAAATCCACTGAGCTCGGAACGCCCGTCGCGTTCAGAACCAGTCATGTTCAAGGAGCGCCAGCCTGACCGCTGCTGTCATTTGCAGAAGCTCACCATTCCACCTTCTGTATGTCACAGTGTTTAGCTAGTATTTGTTTAGGAAGGACTGCCAAGAGCTTATGCTAACTGCCAGCAGCTTGCTTGTTGAAGTGTTGCCATCTTTCTGCTCCTCTTTGCTATTTTCATTCCTTCTTAACACCATGTCTGTCACAGAAATCATTCTTGCTTTATTCATTAAAGACGGTGCATTTTCAGTATTTAAATCTGTCTCCCAGCGACTTCCAGATGCCTTGACTGCACGTGATGAACTTTACCAACAGTAACATTGGTGTTTGCCGCCTCTAACCTCTCAGTCTGTGTCTGAAGTTATCTGTCTTATATCTGTGTGTCAGCTTGCATGCCTCCTTGTTAACCTGCTTGTGCTCTTCCAGTCTGTGCTTGAGGAGTTAGCTTCTCACGATGTTCAGCTGAACAGGCTGAAAGAGAAGGCCCAGCTGCTGTGGGATGAACACGCGGCCGGCAAGGGTTTTGTGCACCGTGTCTCGCAGCTCTCTGCTCAGTACCTAGCTTTAACCAACCTGACCAAGGTACAGTAATGCCTGTGCATTTTCTGGGCTTTTTTGGGGGTTAGAGCTGGAGAGGAGACAGAGGCACTAGACTGGATTGAGCTCTGATTGAACATTGTTTTACAGATGATAAACAACAAAGGTACTAACTCACCGTAATTAAAAACTAATTTTTTGTCTTACACACAGGATATGCTAGTACATCTCCTTTTTGTCTGTTGTAATGAATCTTAATTTGTCAATAAAGAATCTGCATGTGCAGTGATCAGGTTGAGCCAACTGTGAATTCCATTTCTAAAACCACCAGTGATCATTTTCTGATTGTGTCCTGCTCTGTCATTCTGCAGGAGAAGGCATCTCGGATCGATCGAATAGTCACTGAGCACCAGCTCTTCTCACAAGGGTTAAAGGAGCTTCAAAACTGGGTGGCTGACACCAGCCACATGCTGCAGACTTACTGCGCCCCCACCGCTGACAAAAATGTTCTTGATAGCAGGATGATCAAGCTGGAGGTATGCAACATCGCCGGTAGTTCTCAGAATTAAAGTCATCACTGTAAATACCCAGTTGTAACGAATACAAGCGTGATTGCGGCACCAGGCCCTGCTGACGGCGCGACAGGAGAAGGAGATCCAGCTAAAGATGCTGATCACGAGAGGAGAGTCGGTTCAGAGAAACACCTCGGCCGAGGGAGTGCCTGTGGTGCAAAAACAAATACAGGAGCTAAAAGATTCCTGGGATGCTCTGCTGTCTGCTTCTATTCACTGCAAAAGGTTTGTGCTCTGCCGCAAGTAGCAAGTAATGCATTTCAAGCAGCATTTTATAGCATTGTACAGCATTGTGTGGCGCTACTGCTGCTATTTTTTTTAACCAGCTCTTGTACTACAACTATTGCTACAGCTACTGTACCACTGTCTGACTTTGTCGTCCACTCTTTAAAACTGACAGTCAGCTGGAGGGCTCCCTGTCTCAGTGGACCAGTTATCAGGAGGATGTGCGACAGTTTGTGACCTGGGTTGAGCGTGTTGAGGAGAGTCTTGACCCCACTGATAAACAGTGCCCAGAGATGAGAGACAAAACTGCCAATCTGAGCAATGTTAAGGTACTACAATCTTCTATGTCATATAATGTATTATTATAAAGCATATGACTTGGCAAATTAACTTGCCATATTAATAGTATTTCAGATGTGTGAGGCAGTAGTAGTTTTTCAAAATATTCTGAGAAAGAGACATTTAACGACAGTAGGTATGCATATGAAAATATGCACAGTTAATTGATAATGTTAGTCAACATCCCCTGCTGTTTCAGTTGCTGTATGAAGAAGTGCTGAGCCACAGCACCCTGCTGGACACCATTACCGCAAAGAGTGCCAGCATCGCTGAAAACTACGTCACTCAGCTGGAGCGCCAAGATCTGCAGGAACGTTATAACGCCATCAAAGACAGCGCCATGGTAATGAGCAGCAGCACACCCGCAATGCTCGGCGGTGAAACTTGTTTAGAATGCATTTCAGCTTCTGTATCATTATACAGTTTCTACAGCTTAGTGTAAAGAGTGAAAATACCAAAGCAGAGGCTGCATGTCAAAAGAGAGAAAGAATTAGCTCTTACATTACACCTGAGTGGTTATCCTCACTGTGTTCTCAGAGGGCGGTAGGCAAAGCAGAGGAACTGGTAAAAGCCCACCAGGAGTATCAGCGGGGCCTCCATGCATTTGAGGAGTGGCTGGAACAGGAACAAGAGAAGCTTGGCTGCTACACCCAGCTGGAGGGCGATGTTGATATGCTGGAGGAGACTCTCCAAAAGCTGCAGGTTCAAAAATGATCCATTAACCTGAATCCTGTCCAGCATGAAGTGATATGTTTTCCAAAAGTTTAGAGAGCTGAAAGTGGTCATCCACATCTGTGTAACAACAGGAACTGCAGCTGCGCTGTACAGAGGGCCAGGCTTTGGTAAACACCCTGCTGGTCAGTCGAGAACTGGTCACCCCCTGGGGACTGCCTCAGATAGAAGAACGAGCCCTGGAGACCCTGCAGCAGGAGTGGCGGCTGTACCAGGGCCGGCTGGCCGACACCCGGGCTCAGCTCAACAGTGCTCTGGCCAAGCTGCGGCAGATGGAGCAGAAGTTCCAGCGTCTCGACAGCTGGTTGAAGGGCATGGAGACCAAAGCGCAACTGCGGCACCATCGGCGGTCTGACCGCGCCACTAAAGACGCTCAGCTCCAGCTAATAAAGGTTAATGAACTATATGCAGTAAATATGCACACTAAAGTATTTTTGCACCATTGTGCATAATTATGTAGAGTTTGCAGTGCTGTATTGTTTGGACAATTTACTGTAACAAGTTACAATGCACTGTTTTAGGGAAGAGTAGGTAGCTCCAGTGCCCACAGTTTTCAAAAAGCTTCCAACAAATTAGTTTGCACTGGAATCAATGTAATTTCCTGTCACTTTCCAGTGCAATGAAAAAAATGAATCCTATTGTCCATGACTGACTACCTCTTTTTCCAGAGCTGGCAGGAGGAGGTGCTGGTTTATCAAGAGGAGATGGAGGGCCTCAGTCTGTTGGCTCAGCAGGTTCTGGATGAAACCCATATTACCAGCCGGATCAGTACCAGAGCCACCCAGATCACAGCACGCTACCATGCGCTACTACTGCATTTACTGGTAACATATTCTCAAACATAATACACAGTATGACAGTAATCCATAACTGTGGTTTGTCTTGATTGCTCTGGATGTTTGGTTTTTATAACCAGCTTAATAACATGTTTTACTGATTTAGAATGTTACTGTAACTCTGTATTTTGACAGATAAAAGAAAAGGTGTTAATTATGTAATGAAAAGATTATCCTGACTGTTTTATTCTCTTTTATTTAAGGAGACGATCAAACAGCTGCAAGAGGAGGTGTCTTGCATTGAAGAGGCTCAGTGTGTCTTCAGGACCTTCACAGACTGGCTCAGCGCAGCTCAGAACAACTTCAGCACTGTGGCTATAAGTGTTGATGTCGTGGACCGATTTGCTATGGAGAGAAAGATGAAGAAACTGGAGGTACACCACCAACACTGAGCATGTACTGTTTCCTCTGTAAAGACCATTCATAGCATATGGCCTCCAACATACAGTATCTTCACACTCCAAAACATAAACATATGTTTATCAGTGGAAATGATAAATAAATAAAAGTCGCAATGTACCTTTCAGGCTCTTCAGGGTGACATGGAGCAGGGTCACATTTACCTGAAGGCAATGAGGGAGAAGACAGAGCGAGCCATGGGGTTCTTGGAGGAACCCGAAGCCGAGCAGCTGAAAGAGGAGGTGGAAACCCGCCTCTTCCAACTGGAGGAGTTAATGGCAGCCCTGCGCGCAGAGCATAGCTCGCTCGAGAAATGCATCTCACTCTCCAAAGACTTTATGGATAAATACAAGGGCCAGGCCCAGTGGGTGATGGAGACCAAAAACCTTTTAGCATCGAGCGTAGAGCCTAAAGCTGAACTCTATCAGAAGAAGGCTCAGCTCGCAAAGTACAAGGTAACTTGTAACTATTGGTCTTTTTCTCTCTTGAAAAAACAGTGAGAATAGGGCAAGACAACTAAATGAATTTAACTGCAATATTTTGCTCCCTTTTCCTGTATGCAGACCATCCAGCAGACCGTGCAGTCTCATGACTCAGCAGTGAAATCGGTCATTGAGAAAGGAGAGGCTCTGCTCGACACAGTCCACGACCCTGCCATAAGTGACAACATGAAAAAATTGCAGGCTGACTACCAAGACCTCTGCTTGGCAGCTAAGGTATGGGTACTGTTTAGCTGCTTCTGCTGAGACGATGCCCTGGAGAGGCAGTCTTGCAAACCCTTTCTGTGTTCTATTATTACATATCATACAAATGTGAATATACTGAGATGTGCTATGTGTGTTGCGTTTAAGACTCAGGTCCAGAATCTTGTGGAGTGGGTGAAGGAGCACGAGGACTACAACAGCGAGCTGCAAGAGGTGGAGAAATGGTTGTTACAGATGTCCAGTCGTCTGGTCACCTCCGACTCCATGCAGACCAGCAGCATGGAGATGGCCACTCAGCAGCTTGCAAGACACAAGGTGAACAACTGCGTTCCTACTCTTCAAAGATTTACAGTTGTCACTGTAAAGATAGCAATATTGTAATTTATATTTCAAAATGACATTTCATCATTGTATAGATTATCTTTCACAGTCTGGATTTTTAAACACCTGACTGTTTTTTTTTTTCAGGCCATAATGGAGGAGATAGCCAGTTTTGAGGAGCGTCTCACCAGCTTGAAGCAGAAAGGAGAAGGTCTTGTTGCCAGCTGTACAGACCAAGTTCAAGCTAAGATCAGCCAACAAGTCCAGGCTCACCAGCAGGGAACCAGAGACAGCTACTCTGCCATTTGCAGCACTGCCCAGCGTGTGAGTAATACAAGTCGACAAACCGTGCAACTTTTATCTTCTTCAATGTTTCCACCTTGCATGTCTCTCCATTTAATTATTATTTTTTTTTTAATCTTGGTTAAAAATAGTTAAGGTCTTACCTCACCTTGTTAAACAGGTGTACCAGAGTCTGGACCGGGAGCTGCAGAAACACGTTAGCCATCAGGACACTCTCCAGCAGTGCCAGACCTGGCTCAGTGCAGTGCAGGAGGAGATCCAGCTCAATGATCAGGGACCATCTGGTCTGCAGGAGGCATTGAAGCAGGTAAATGACACACTCCTGGTGTTTAATGATGACGACAATGTTTCCTGTAACATATTTAGATTAATTACTTGCGCCTACACAGGTGAAGCACTACAGGGCCCTTCAGGAGCAGGCCAGTACTTACCTGGACTTGGTGTGCTCTGTGTGTGACCTGTCTGACGACGCTGTGAGAGTGACAGCCGCCGAGGTCCAGCAGGTCAAGCTCACGGTCAGTTATTGTTCCTCCTTCTCCTTTGTAAGACATAGAAGACAAATTCTAGGATAAAAAGTTAATCACAATGACTCAAACAATGGTTGTAGTTACAGTGATAAAAAACAGGGGTTTTTCTTGGTGCTTTATTGACACACTATATGGACTTTTCATGAAATACTGTATGCTGATGCGCAGTTCAATTAATGATGGATATAAGGCATACTATGGCCTGTACATATTACCATACAAGTACTCCTTCATCCATCAGTAAGACAAATGCATACATGCAGCATGACATCTGTATCTATGAATATATAATCCTGCAAATATTCAGTAAGAAAATGTAAATGTGTTGGTGTTGGGGTTTTTTTGCAGATTGAGGAAAGGATGTCCAGTGCGCAGGAGCTTTCAGAGGGCTGGAGAGAGATTAAGGAACAGAAACAAGATCTAACCAGCCTGTTCCAGGACATGGAGCAGCAGCTCCTCAGCCTCTCCAGAAGACCTGCAGAGCTGGAGACCAAGATCGCTCAAAATATGCTTTTACAAGCCAAGGTGGGGAAGAGTATCGTAACCACTGATCCCTTGACAATGCATGCAAAGGGGGACTCTTCCTTACAAATCCTCATTAAATGTGTTTTTCTTTATCATATTTATTAAAATCTACAAATACCACATGTCTACATGTGCTCAGAACAGACAGTCTAAACATGATTCTGTTGGTGATTTTGTTATTACCGTCTAATCCAACATGTTGGCTTTGGTTGCGTGGAGATTAAAAAGAGATCTGCTTACTATTTAGATGTATTTAGGGTTACCAACCGCTGTTTTGCTCATCACACAGGAATGCAGCCAGCAACTGCAGTCAAAACAGAGTATCCTGACCAAGATGACAGAGACTGTGAGCAGATTGACTGGTGGCCAGGACTCTCCAGAACATGGGGAGCTCGACCGTCTGAGCCATTCCTGGCTTGAGCTCTGTCACCAGGCCAAGAAGCTGCAGAGCCAGAGGGAGGAGGACCTGCAGAGGTCTAAAGAATACCATGACTGCATCTCCGCAGTGGAGGCACTGTTCGAACAGGTTTCCAAAGAGTGGGACAATCTGGCCAGGTGTGTTTTGTATTTAAGTAGATTTTACATCACATACTGCTGTGTCTTCATTCCAGTCCCATGACAAGACTTAAGCCAAAAGGGCTGTTTTTAAGCCTCTATTTATATTGCTGTACATTATTTTGTAAGGGGAAAATTGTTTCAGAGATTTCATAAAACATCTTTGCAAGATCACCTGCTCAACAGTGGCAGTTGTCATCTTTGCTGGGAAAAGATTGTAGATGTTATTGGAAGTTGAATTGTCATTGAAAATATAAAAATATTTAATGTTTAACTGTAATTCTGTGTTTCATGCAGCATTTGTATGATCAATTGTTTATTTTGTTGTCACAGAACGGATGCCGAAAGTTCATCTCAGCACTTGGAGGCTTTACGGAAACTGGCAGTAACTCTGGAAGAACAAAAAGGAACTCTGGAGGTCCTTAAAGATCAGAAACAGAAAGTCATCCAACATTTGAACTTGGATGATAAGGAGCTGGTAAAAGAGCAAATCAGCCACTTTGAACAGAGATGGTCTCAAATGCAAAACCTTATTGAGAGGAAAATCCAGGACTCAGTGGTGACGCTTGAAGATATGAACCAAGTCGAGGCTCGTCTGAGAGAGGCTTGGGACTGGGCGGAGGAGCAGCAGCCTGCCCTGTCTGAGGCCATGAAAATGAGTCCTCCCCCTGAGCTGGCTCAGAGCTTCCTGTTTGACCACCTGAGCATCTGCAGCGAGTTGGAGGCCAAGCAGCTCCTGCTTTCCCAGGCCATGGCCGATGCTGACAGGGTGCTGGCCCGGCTGGGCCTCAGTGAGCGGCAGCGTTTGCAGCAGCTGATATCTGACACTCAATCTGAAGTGGAATCTCTGAGTGTGAAAGTGGTACAGCGTAGAAAACACCTCAGCAAGGCTTTCACGGAGAGGACACAGTTCCTGATGGCTGTGAGCCAGTCCATTTCCTGGGTCCAGCAGAATGAGAAGAAGGCTCAGGCAGAGGAGTACATTGCTTTGTTACCTGATGACCTGGCCAAGCAGGTCAGGACATGTAGGAACATCCAAAGCAGTCTAAAAGCATATCAGAGTGAGCTGACCTCCTTGTGGTCTCAAGGGAGGGATCTCATGAGAGATGCCAGCGAGGAAGAAAGAAATGAGATCCTCACAAAGTTACAGGAGTTGCAGAACATCTTCGACAAAACACTACACAGATGTGGCCAGAAACTCCAGGAGCTTGAAAAAGTGCTTGTTTCCAGGAAGTATTTCAAGACGGATCTTGAGAAAATATGCCAATGGTTGAAACAGGCTGATATAGTCACCTTTCCTGAAATCAATCTGATGGTCGGAGATGCTGAATTGGAAGCACAGCTCCTGAAGTATCAACTGATAGTTGAGCAGGCAATTGAATATGAGAACCTCCTGCTAATTGTGCAAAGAGCCGGCCAGGAAATTTTGCCCACCCTGAACGAAGTAGACCACTGCTATTTGGATGAAAAACTCAACAACCTCCCCCAACAATATAATAGCATATTGGCACTTGCCAAAGAGAAACAGGAGAAAATCCAACAGGCTATTCTCACAAGGAACGAGTACACCTCTTTCATCGATGTCACACATAAAGCACTGAAAGAGCTCGAGGACCAGTTCAATAATCTCGGCACACAACCTGTAGGGCTGCAAACCGAAGAAGTCGTTAGTCTGCAGAGTGATTACAAAGCCATTCAGACAGATCTGAGCAACCTTGGTCTCGCTGTGAGCGAACTGAACCAGAAGAAAGAGGGGTTTCGGAGCACTGGTCAACCGTGGCGCCCCGAGGAGATGACCCAGCTTGTGAGCCTGTACAACGGCCTGAAGAGGCTGGTTGAGCAGAAAGTGGAGCATCTGGACGAAACCTTGGAGTCATTCGAGGACCACAAGGCGATGGCTATGCAGGTTGACTTTGAGTTAAAGGCCACGAAGGAGCAGCTGGTTAAAGTCAACGCCGAGACCCAGTCTGCGGAGGAGAGGCTGAAGAACTACCACGCTCTAGCGGGGAGTCTCCAGAGCGCCAACTCTCACCTGTCGAGGCTCATGGAGCAGATGGACACTCTCGCCCCCCGTGTGGACCAAGCAGCACAGGACGCCTCTAAGGAGCAGGTGGTTCTGTGGCAAGAGGAGCTGCGGTCCTTGCAGGCTGCCGTAGGGGAGCTGATAGAGGAGTGCGAGACCAGGTTTGTCCAAAGCAAAGACTTTGAGACGGAGATGAAAAGAACCCTTGACTGGCTGCAGCAGGTCAGGGATGAGCTGGGCTGCGCTGTGATCGTGGATGTCAGGGTGGAGAAGGTGCAGGAGGAGATCAGGAAGCAGCAGATCATGCAGGAGGAAGTGCAGTCCAGACTGAGAATCGTGGCTGCTCTCAGTAGCAGGGAGAAACATGAGTACATCAGTGCCAATGAGCTCGTCCCAGCCCATGTAGATACGAGCCTCGAGGAAATGGCAAAGCTGCAGGCTGATGTTCAAAAATCGCTGAGCTCCAAACAGGTGGGACCACATTACATTCTATAAAAATGGAAATTATGCATTAGTATTAGGGAAATGCTTGATCTTTAATGCTTTTTCAAAATTACTATAATATTTAAAAATGTTATAACTAAATAACTGAGTTCAGCAGTCTCATATATTTTCCTATGTGTTTTTTGTTTAGATTACTCTAGAGGACGCCCTGGTGTTGTGTCAGAAGTACCACTTCAGGATGCAGTCAGCCTGTGAGTGGCTGGAGGACGCCGTGTCCTTCCTACAGCAAGCCAGCCTGGGCGTGGATGTGGAGAACTACGAGGAGTGTCTCCGGCAGCAGGGGGACATCGTGGCCACGGAGCAGGAGTTCCTCAGCCACCTGGAGGAGCTGCAGGCCCTGCTGCCTCAGCTGGAGAACCTGGTCAACCCCACGGCCAAAGAGCAGCTCCGCGTGAGCGTGGAGTCGGCAAAGCAGAGAGGCGTGGAGGTCCGAGATCAGCTCCAGTGTCACCAGGACGTACTTCACAGGTACTGGTAATAAAAGCGTGATGGTGTGCGTGTAATACAAAATGCAACAATTACCCAGGAAGGCTGTTAATTACTTCCAATATAATTTATTTATTTGTAGCTGCGTGGCTCAGTGGAAGTCATACCAGGAGGCAAGGCAGACGGTCATTGAGCTTATGAATGAGGCTGAAAAGAAGCTGACTGAATTTTCCACCGCAAAGGCGGCCACCAGCCAAGAGGCTGAAGATAAGCTGTGCAGTCATCGGGTATGAGAGGCCAAAAAAAATAAAAATTAGTGGTGCATCTGTCCAGGCAATGCACTTTATTATTTACCTGTCTTAATTTTTCAGTCCCTCGTGTCGCTGGTGAGCGGCTTCCAAGAGAAACTCAGTGGTTTGGAGGAGCAAGCTGCACAGCTGGAGCTGGTGGGGAGCGATGCCAGCAAGGCCACCATCAGTCGCTCAATGACCACTGTGTGGCAGCGCTGGACACGACTACGCAGCGTGGCGCGGGGACAGGAGAGAGTACTGGAGGACACAGCACAGGAATGGAGGACCTTTAGGGAGAAGGTACGCAGGCAAACGATACGAGAAGAAAATGTTTAGTTCATAATTATGTGATTATTATTATTAATGTTTAAATGTGTGGAAAAAACTTTAACAACTTTCTAAATGATCATTGTTTACAGATGGTGAAGGTGAGAGCAGTCTCTGATGAGCTCCACGGTCGTTTCCCTGATAGTGCTGTGGAGAAGGCCTCCAAAGCCACTCTGCAGTCCCTGTTAGACCAGCACGACTTGCTGAGCCAAGACTTGGAGAGAGAGCTCTCCTCCCTTACACTGCTGCGCCAGTACGCCCTCAGCCTTCTGCACGATGTGGAAGTGCCTTCACCGACAAATGACCAGGATGAGTTGCCCAGCCTGAAGGAGATCAGAGCTGCACAGGACCAAATGGAAAGGTACAGAGACGATAAGCCTGTTGTCCACCTCCATGAAGAAATGTAATATTTCAATTATGAAAGGATTTTTATCTTTGTCTCCAGCCTTCTGACACAGTCAAAGACTAAGCGGGCTCAAGCAGCTCAAGAATTGAGGGACAGAGAGGAAGTGGAGAAGGAACTTAGCGTTGTTAAAGCTTGGATCCAGGAGACCAGGGAGCTTCTTCTCAATCCCACACCAGACATTGATTCTCTACTGCAGGAGCTTGAGGTATATCTGCCATCTGGAAAGAAATATGTCATCTTTTTAGAAATCCTCCTCTCATCCCCAGAACAGTTGTATCTGAGTGTTATCATTATTACTTCTGAGAAAGGCTACATGGATCTTAATTTTGTTGTGTACAGATCGTACATGGAGAAGTCATCACTTATCGTCAGAATGTGGATAAATTAGCAGAGCAGCAACAGAGCAAGTACCTGGACCTCTACACAATACTGCCTTCAGAAATCTCCATGCAGCTTGCTGAGGTCTCGCTTGCACTGGGTGCCATTGAGGATCAGGTATCATATCGAACTTAAGTCAGACCATGACGCATTTTGTTTTTCTCTAAATTGCGAGCAGTTGTCAATCAGGGAACACCTCCAGTAAAAACGTCATGTGCTGCTTGTTTACATTTCTTATTGATGTTCTAGGTTCTTTCCAAAGAGAGAGAAATTCAGAAAACCAGGGAAATTAAAGAGGATTTCAGCTCCAGAATCCATGACATCTCTGAGAAGCTCAAAGCTGTCGCTGCCAAATTCAAGGAAAAATCTCCCGATGTCGATCATGCCAAAGAAGAGGTCAAGGTGGGTTATCTAATTTTGCTTGTGCTTACTTTTAAATTGTATCTTAGAAATAGCAAAGTTTAAACATTTAATAAAATTCTCTTTGTCGCATTTCTTGTCACAGAGCCTGGCTGAGGACTTGGACTCCTGCGGTCGCACCCTCTCAGAACTGGAAGCCGCTGTGCAAGATTTTGGCCGCAGAAACCCCCTCCTGGCCAAACAGCTAAGTGATGCCATCAGCAAGCTGTCAGAGATGCATCACCACACCACGCGGCTAGCAGACTGCAGGAACAACTGGCTCAAAAAGGTTTGTGCCCATACGGATGTTAGCTGGCTCCACAACTTCCTGAAATCATATCACAGTCGCACAGGAAAGCATACTTCATTCTCAGTACATTATGTTTCTCAGTCTCTCTCTCTTATCTTGGCTCCTCAGGCTGTCTGCCATTTAGATGAGTATAATGAGATGCTGGACTTTATTGTGAGATGGTCGGAGAAGGCCAAAAGCCTGGTGAGGGCAAACGTCATCTGGAACTCCTCTGTTCACCTGCAGGAGCAGATACGCATGTATCAGGTGAGTTGGGGGGATCCAGACTGTGAGCCCCAAACTGTGTTAGATTTACACTACACTACCAACCACACGTTCGATGAAAGGCACACTTTTGCAGGGGAAGCGCTGTCTCTTCCCCACCGGAGACCAAATTACACGTTCCTCTCATACACTGCCTTGTTTCCCGTGTTGCTCAGGCTGTGCTGCGTGAGTCACGGGAGCTCCATGGAGACCTAGAATCAATGGCAGAAAAAGTAGAGCTCCTGTCTGAGGTGCTGCAGGTTGAATCCATGAGCCAGCAGGTTTGCGAACTCAGTCGCCACACTGAGGAGCTTCAGCAGAGCATCAAGACCCGGCTGCAGAGCTTGGAGGATGCAGATAAGGTACAGAGAGAGAAAATTGATTTCTTATCTGTTTAATACTTTTTTGTGAATTACCTGTTCCAGAAGCTCCTTTTTTTAAAAGCTCATCAAAAATGATACTAGGGTGTTTCAAGAATTTGTGAAGTGAAATAAATAATTTTAGGTTTATTCAGTTATTTGGTCAGTGTAATTTATATTTTAGTCAACCTGTCCCTGTTGATACTGATGTAATTGACTTATGTATGACATGTCCTCAGAGTATGGAGGCTCTGGAGTATGAAGTCAAGGCCCTACATGTTGCTCTGGAGCAGGTTCAAGCCACACTGACCTCACCAGAGTTGGCTCGCCAGAGCCTCAAGGAACAGCTGGCTCAGAGACAGGTAACCGCACAACATTAAATGATTGAAGCTTTAGCCCACAATTTATCATAAAGATGCTTGAAAGCTGAGTTTGCACAGCGTAGCTTGTTAACTCCTGTGTTTTTGCAGCGTCTGCTGGCAGACATGGAGAGCTTCAAGCAGCAGGTGCAGGCGGTACAGTTGTGTCAGAGTGCCCTGCAGGTCCCAGTGGAGGTGATGCCCAACCTTGCCATTTGTCGCACAGCACTGCGTCTGCAACAAGAAGCCAGTCAGTTGCAGCACGTGGCCATTCAGCAATGCAACATCCTACAGGTACAGCAGGGGACACGACTGCACCGTCACTTTATACTGTTGTCAATCCTGCATCCACACCCAATATGTATTTTTTTTAATAATATTTTGAGGAATATATTTTTTTAAATCTGGAAAACTTATTTTGTTTTCTTATAGTTTGGGGTTTTTTATTCTACATCTAACTGTTGCAAAAAATTTTCTGTTCCTGCCCAGGAGGCAGTGGTGCAGTACGAACAATATGAACAGGAAGTGAGGGACCTACAGGGGCTGATCGAGGAAGCGCACCGTGTCATCCAGGATCGACCGATCCCCAGCAGTAGCATTCAAGAGCTGCAGGCCCAAATCCTTCACCATGAGGTAATTCCTTCATAAATTTTTACCCACGTACAGGGTCAAACGCAGTTAAATCCAATCCAACTATAGGAAGACTCTGTAGTAAAGGCATGTCGACATACATTACATTTGCTATCTTGTTTTTTTCAATAGGAACTTGCCCAAAAGATTAAAGGTTACCAAGAGCAGATCGCTTCACTGAACTCAAAATGCAAGATGCTGGCAGTGAAAGCCAAACACGCCACCATGCTGCTGACTGTGACCGATGTGGAGGGACTGCCTGAGGGGCTGCAGGACATGGATGGGGAGAAATCAAAGAAATCCTCAGCACAAGCTGTCATGGTAAGAGAACACAAAATGCCACATACTGTAACAAACTGATGCTCTCAAAGCTGTTGGCACTGTTGGGGATGGCATTGCCTAACTTCTAAACCTCTTGACTCATTCTGCTATTTCTGGCTTTACCTTAAGGACTTTCGAAAGGGTTTTAATTCATTTATTTCAACTTTCTTTTTTTTTGCCTGCTTTCATTACAAATGTGTTTTTATAAGTTGCATTATCTAAAAAAACACATTGCATTTGATTAATATTTCCAAATCCACCCAGCATGTCTGCTCTTCTGTTAATGTTTCTTGCATGGCGTGTCAGATGACGGCTGGCCGCTGTCACACACTCCTGTCTCCTGTAACTGAGGAGTCTGGGGAGGAGGGCACTAACAGTGAGGTCTCTTCACCTCCTGTGTGTCGCTCTCCCTCTCCCATCACTCACACTGAGGCCACTATAACCAAGGTATCTGCCTTCTCTATTCCTCTTGACTCAGTCGTTGTAGTCTTTCATCGAAAACTGCACATACTTGTCAAATTTGTGGTTTCTGTCTTCTGAACTTTTCTTTTTTCAATAATCTGTCTCTAATTTTTTCTGTAATCATGTGCCTGTAATTTGTAAATAATAAATAAAGGAGGCAAAAACAATACAAGGGGGGTAACCACCTCTACCTGGACCTGCAAGTCCATCATGGTTATCAGTGAATTTGGAAATTTCTGTCAGGTTGTTATACATTTTATAACTACTTTTGTTTAACTGCTCATGGCACTGTTTGAATGTTTTTTAGATGGGAAGAGGAAGACTCACAAGAGCACCGATCCAAGAATTATATGATCCAACCTTTGAGTCTGTGGCCAACTTAGATGACTTGCAGCGCTCATGGGAGACCTTAAAGAATGTGGTATGTCAGCTTGGTTATTTATTGCTGGTCGGTGACTGTTATCGTGTTTTCAGGCGTAGCATTTTTCATAATGGCACATGTGGTGTTCCAACAGATCAGCGAGAAGCAGAGGTCTCTGTATGAAGCTCTGGAAAAACAGCAGCATTACCAGAGTTCGCTTCAGTCAATCTCTTCAAAAATGGAGGCTCTGGAGACCAGACTGAGTGAGCCTCTGGAGGCAGATAAAAGCCCTGATAGCCACATAAAAGCCCATGAGGTGAGTCCCATAATTAAAAAAAAAGAGTACTGAATAGTTTGATGGATAGGAAACTTTGACAATGGTAAGGTAAGATGCTGCCATTGATCTAAATTCAGTATATTTGCTGTATGGCAGAGTATATGCATGAATGAGAGAATAAACTCAGTAAATATGTTGGATGTGTAAACACACTAACCCTAACCACCTGCAATGATGATCTTTTTTCTACAGGGTCTGATAGAAGAGATCCAGAGTGTGGAACAGGAAATAGACAGGCTGCAGACAAGCTTCAATGACGACCTGGCCTCTGATGCCGTGGACTCGGACATGGCCGACCAGCTGGCCATGCAGTCCTCCCTGGCCGTGTTAGCCGAGAGGATGGCCACCATCCACATGAAGGCGTCGGGGAAACATCAACTGCTGGAGGTAGTCTGGTTATGCTCCTAAATTGGTAAATTGAAGTTTGTGTGTGCTCCTACGCTTACATGAGATGTGCTCTGTTCCAGGAGCGCGTCAGTGACCGTCTGGAGGGCCAGCGTCACGAACAGGCCATACAGCGCTACCAAACCCAGGCAGATGGACTGGAGCAGTGTTTGGTCAGAATGCGCAGTGCTGCCACCTCCATCCTTGAACCTAAAGCTCTGGAGGAGACAGACATGGAGGATCAGCTCGCTGAATGCCAAGTAAGAGCTCCCCCTGCTGTTCACTCAGAGCACAGAGTGCAATCCACACATGTGAAATACTACATTACTTAAGAATATGGATGTATTTATGAATATAAAGTGACTTACTAATACATATGTAGCAGGAATGACACCGGAAAGTTTGGAGAATTGTTTTCTTGGTGTTCAGTCATTGACTCTGGTCAGCATGCTGATGCACAATTGGTTGTGGATTATATATATCCGTCTTACACTTCTATATTTTGTTTCCCTTATCACATATGGATCATCCCAGGGGGGCAGGAACCTTTCAGTGAGTAAACAAGAGCATTAGCAGAGTTAGAGGGGCATTCAGATGGCTTGGATCCTAAGCGACAGTAGCACTGGTCTTAAGCAGATTATGCAGATGTCTCTGTGCGACGGTGGCCTGTTAGAAGCATAGGGCGGACTAGTCGGGGGTTGTGGCTTTCAGATGATTAATAGATCCTTCTGTTGGGATTGGTGTTGTCGCTAAAGCTGCTAGAATATCCAAGTAGAGGAATCCTAGAGAACGGGGAGGGTAAGGTGGGAGGGAGGGAGAACTCTCAGCCTTTGAAAAACCCGCTGAAGCTATTCGGTTGTACAGTTGTGGCTATGCTATTAGAAACCAAACATTGGAGCAACATCCTCTAATAGCTGTCCCTGACTGGTCTGGACATTCACCATGGTGCTCTGCACGGGATAATTGTTTTTGTATTTTTGAGCGACAGCATGTGTGTTGCAGAGCATGAAACGCAAAGGATTAGTGGTAATATGTTGCACAGGAGGCGAGGCCGGCGAGGTGGGCCAAGGATGAAAGCCCAGGGAGTACTCTCCCTGTCCCATCGCCGGGGAAGGTTGCTGGTGTAGGGGGGCTTGTCGTGCAGAGGGTGGAGCTGCTGTCAGAGGTGGGAGACCATGTTTGAGCTTGCCTCTCTCCTCCTGCTACTGCAGAACATGCTGCTGGAGATTGAGGAGAAGGTTCTGGCGCTGTCAGAGCTGTCCATGCACAGCGAGAACCTGCTGCTGGAGGGCCGGACCGAGACCAGAGAGGAGGCTGAGCAGCTGGCCAGGAAGTTACGGACTCTGAAGGGTGGCCTGTTAGAGCTGCAGAGGATGCTGCAAGACAAGCAGAGCAACATCCAGGTGAGGTGGACATACCTATTCATTAAAGCATTGCGATACATTAGAAGGTTTTAATCCAGAACCTTAGCTATTTGAATGTTCCAAAAGTTCATTGGTGGCATTTGTTTGCTTCAGCAGTTTACAATCATGGACAAAGTTGCAGAAGTCCAAAATGTAATTGTTGCATTTGATGGTCGCACTTCTTTGCTGATGTGTGTTTTTTGAATTATTCTCGTCGGGTCCTAAAGAGTTCTCTGCAGGAGCAGGATGAGAGTGAATCAGACTCCAGTCACTCACAAAGTCCCAGTGTGCAGGACTGGCTGGCCCAGGCCCAAACCACACGATCCCAGCAACACCAGGACAGTCTTAAGAGACAGCGGGTATTTAAATCACATAAAATATGTTATATTGCAATAGAAATATAAATATCCTCTGAATATTCTACCACTACATCAGAGATTCACAAACTATTTTAAAGAATATTCATGTTATGTTGTGTTGCACATTTGCCGTTTAGGAGCTGGAGGAGCAACTGGCAGAGCAGAAAAAGCTGCTTCAGTCAGTTGCAAGCAGAGGAGAGGAGATTCTCATCCAGCAGGCCTCGCCCAGCAGTGCCAGGTATCACAACACAATTACATACATCTACAGTATAACACTGAATGTCGAAATGCCTACTTACTCTACGTACCGAATCCCAGTGGCAATTTTCTCAGTGAAACATTCATTCATTTGTGCTTCTGTCACTGTGCAGTACGACAGAGCCATTTTCACCAGCAGCTTTGGTTGAGAGGGAAACTCAAGCCGTGAGAGAACAGATGAGGCAGAGATGGGAGAGCCTGAGATTAGAACTGAAAACGAAACTGCAGCTCCTACAGAAAACTCTGGAGCAGGACCACAAACAGCTGGTACGAAAGCGCTTTAGAATTGTTAACAATAATAATAGTAGTAGTATTATTGCTGTTGTTGTTAACGTGTAAAGCCAGAGAACGTTGTGTGTTTTTATGCAGGTTTACTCCAGAGCCTCTCGTGTGACCACAGCTGGGTCATTGTTTGAAGGAGAAACACAAGCTGACAAGTCCTCCCTGAAGACTCTGTATGATAGCTTCAGACAGACAATGGAAGACATGACCGCTCAGGTTTGACTGTTTCCGTAACAGTATTGTATGGTGCCACACATTAAATTGGACGATTGGAATATTTCGCCGAACCAGCCGAGGCAGGAGAAATTTTTAACGCTCTTGTCTGTACGTAGCCCGGCGGTGGCGAGACACAGGTGGTGCAGATGGAACAGCAGCTCTACTCAGCTGTGTCATCCACCTCCTCCTGGCTGGATGGTGTGGAGAACAACGTCTTCTCTGGCTCAGTGCTGCTGGCTGAGAACGCAGAGACCCAGCTACAAAAGCAGGAGGTACAGTCAGCCTTCAGTCCCAGAGAGTTCCATTCACTGTCTAACTTCATTACTCCAGAAGGCTTCAAATAACAAACCACATGAGCCTGCTCGGTTTTTGCATCGGCCATTTCACTTTAAAACATCAAGATGAACAACAACAAGATGATCATTTTAATGAGTAGATGGCAAAATGTGATTCATCCTCACAACAGATCTTGCAGTTTTGGAGCTGAATCATTGTGAGAGTAAAATTCGCTCAAATGGTTTGTTTCTGATCTTCTCTGCAGACATTAGAAAATGACGTGAGGCACGTGACAGAGGAGGTGAAGCTCAGCCAGGCTCTGCTAGCCGGGTCTTCAGGTCTGAGACAGGAAGACCGGGCGCTGCTAGAGGACAATCTTGAGTGCCTGAGAGAGAGATTAGGAGCTCTGGGTTGTGCTCTGGGACAACGCTGTGACCACATGAGGACGAGAGCACATGAACTCACAGCCTACCAGGTTTTTATATGTCACATTATGTCAAGTTTATTTTAATTGTGTTTACAACAGCTGCCGTCTCAAAGAAATAAGAAACAACCAACAATAAATGACAACATCTGTATACCGATATCTGTTTTATCACAGTGTGGATTCTGTACATTAATGTGAAAGTAAATTGTCTCCTCTCTAATACAGACTGAGTTACAGCTTCTCCAAACTGCTTTAATTGAGACAAAGTGCCAGATCCTGCAGGCCTTAGCTGGGGCCATGGACAGACCAGCATCAAGACAGCTGGAGGTGACGCACGCTTTGGTTTGGACGAACGTCTCCTCTCGTGTCGAGGCTAACGGAGGAGGAGAGTTACGGCTGTGAACGTCATCCATTCACGTCATCTCTTTCTCTTAGGTCATTGCCAGTGCAGAGGAGAGCCTGAAAGACTTTGAACAGAGACTCGTAGAGCTCAAAACCAGAGGAGCGGCACTGCAGGCAGATCAGATATCAACAAACAAATTACTGAAACTCCAGGTAGTGTACGTCATGGATGGCTGTCACTGAAAACTGTGTAGAGAAAGCATGTATTCAGCTGTTCAGTAGGGGTTTTATCATCACGTCTCACATACATTTACACTGTGTTGCAATAAATGGTGGTGAATCACACATCATGAAAACGATGGGATCATTTTGGCAAAGCAATATTGTCTGTGTGTGTTTTCAGGATTCTTACGAGGAGCTGGTGATGACGGTGGGTTCCCGGCGCAGCGGGCTGAACCAGAACATGGCTCTGAAGGCGCAGTACGAGCGCGCTCTGCAGGACCTGACCGACCTGGTGGACACGGCTAAGGACAAGATGGCGGCTGACCAGAGGATCGTTGCCAGCTCTGTGGAGGAAGTCCAGAATCACCTGGACAAACACAAGGTTTAGTCAGCGCTGCTAAGTTCGGTTAAACAAATGTTAAGCAAAAACCACGTGAAACGCTGAAACTAAGGCGAGCAATGATGGAGACAAACTGCTACTAGAAAAACAGAACTGGTCACCGCTGCTTGTCTGCTCGTGTTTTCTAGGAGTTCTTTCAGGGTCTGGAGTCCCACATGATTCTAACTGAAACCTACTTCAGGAAAATCAGTGGCCTGATGCTTCCCAAAGAGAGCCAAGACCTGGAGGAGACACTGGCTGAGGCTCAGAGCATCCTCAAAGAGGCACACAGCAAAGGGGTTGAGCTCGAGTGTATCCTTGAGGTGAGAGAGAGAGAAAAAGCAAGTTATTAAGCCAATATCTGATTAGCGTATTTTTGTGGCTGAGACAAGATGTGAAAATTATGCTGATCAAAGTATTGTTTTAAAGGCCAAGTGGTGGACTTACTGTTTTCCTCCGTGATAGGAGAGGACAGCAGCTGCTAAGTGTAACTCTGTGTTCATATATTGTATTGTAGAGGAGTCATTCAAACAAAAACAATGAATCACTGGATTTATTACTGTATTTTGTGAACAGGATAAGATGTACTTTATTTTCATACAGGTGTTACAGAGGAACATTAATACCATGTTTTTCAATATTTTATCTATTGCTGTACAGAAAGTTGTTTATAGATCAGTAGTTGTTACTGGTGATCATCTAGGAGAAGGGACAAGCTTTTGTTAAAAAAGTAAAATTAACATCAACAATTATAGGTTAAACTACATAATTTATTTGTCATGGCATAGCAATCGTTTATAGTTGTCACATTTAGTGCTTCATCTTGAGCTGTTTCAAATCAAGATTTCTTGTGTTGTTTTTTTTTTTTTTTATCAGACTTGGTGCCGCTTGGTGCAGGATTACCAGAGTCTGAACCGACAGTTGGAGGCTGTTGAGGGAAGTATCCCCTCTGTTGGCCTGGTGGAGGAGACAGAAGAAAGGCTCATGGACAGAATCTCATTGTATCAGGTACAGCATTACATTGGTTCAGATTTTACAGTGTGGAATCATATTCTTAAATAACCTTAAATAGGGAATGACATTACTTAATACCTTTTTTTCCTCTATTATTTGTACTATGACCATCAAGGTGCTGTGTATTCGCTTTCACATTAATCTGTGGCATCTGTCCATTACCAATGGCTTTTGATAGACTCTGAGTAGTATTCAGTCACTGAGATGCAAGCACCTTCCTGTAGTTGTAGGAGGTTATGACCACAACTGTACTACAGAGAGAGCTGCCCATTCGCTTTCAGCGGGTGCTGTATCTCATCCTCTTCTGCTCTCTGTACAAAGGGTCTGAAGGGAAGACTGACAGAGCACCAGCACAAGCTCTACCAGGTGCTCGATGAGGGCAAACACCTCCTTCTGTCAGTGTGCTGCCCTGCGCTGGAGAGTCAACTCGCACTGCTGGGCGAACACTGGCTCAACAACACAGCCAGGGTCAACAAGGAACTCCAGCGCCTGGAGGCCATTTTAAAACACTGGACCAAGTGAGAAACAGAATAATATGTGATTTTAGGCATCAAGTACAAAAGTGGATGTTGATCAGATTCCCTCTGTCTTAGTAGGTTTCAGGGATAGAAACAATGATAATTGCACCGATAATTAGAACTGTCACATTTTGGTTTACAAAATAAAATAAAAAGACCCTTGTGCCATTGATCCTGTACCAGTAAAATGTACATGTTATTTCTGAAGTCAGTGTAATCTCATGGCATTGTTCTATGTTTGTGATTTTCTTGAAAGGTATCAGAGGGAATATGCAGAGCTCAGTGAGTGGTTGCAGTCTGCTCTGGAGCGACTGGAGTTTTGGAACACGCAGGCGGTATTAGTCCCGCAGGAGTTGGAAAGTGTCCGAGACCACCTCTCTGCTTTCCTTGTGAGGCTGCAGACAATGTTCTTTGTTTGATTAGTGGGGGGTTTTTCCTATTGATCCAGAGAATCTGTCTGGCATTGCTGGATGTCTTTAAAGTCACACTTGTTGAAATGTAAAAAACTCCACAGGGTGCCTTTGAGGCTGCGGTTGCATAACTCTCTTTCTCTGGTTTTCATTTAGTTTATGTTAAGTGTATAAGAGTAAAAGCAATTTACTACTAACAGCATTTAAAAAATATTAAAAACAGTGCTTGTATTTGTTTATGAAATTATAATAGCACTTGTTATAATATAGAAGTAATCCTTTAGATTGCCTACCAGCTTATGATTCCTATCACTATGTGTCTCAGGAGTTTTCAAAGGAAGTTGAGGGCAAGTCCAGCCTGAAGAGCTCAGTGGTAACCGAGGGCAACCAGCTGCTGCGACTGAAGAAAGTGGACACGGTGGTGCTGCGGTCCGACCTGGCACGCATCGACACACAGTGGACTGAGCTGCTCACACGCATCCCAGTGGTCCAGGAGAAGCTGCATCAGGTATCGTCACATGCGGCCAGACTGAACAGGCTTAGCTGCCCCGGGGCAAATAGGATTACTCCTTTCTGCTGCTTCGCCCGTATACAGAAGTTTTCAGTCAAGGTTGACTGGCAGCACGTGCCCTTTGTTTCTTCCTGTATGTTTCAACATGAAACAACCATGGATTTCATTTCTCCCTCAGATCCAAATGGAGAAGCTGGCCTCCCGTCACGCCATTTCTGAGCTGTTTAACTGGATATCCTTGATGGAGAATGTCATTGAGGAAGATGAAGAAAACCTCAAGAGTGCTGTGGGGTCAAATGTAATTCAAGACTACTTGCAGAAATACAAGGTAATCAACTTATTATACAGATTTTTTTTCTATTTATGTCACTTTTGAGTTTCTTTACAGAATAAAGGATGTGAATTCTTGAGTCCAGTATGTGGCAGCTACATATATTTTTACTATGTCTTGTAGTTCAAGGATGTGATTGAAATTATGAATGTGTGACTCTGTTTCCTCACTTTAGGGCTTCAGGGTGGACTTAAGCTGCAAGCAGCTGACTGTGGATTTTGTCAACCAGTCAGTACTGCAGATCAGTGGTCAGGATGTGGAGAGCAAGCGCAGCGACAAGACAGACTTTGCTGAGCGCCTGGGAGCCATGAACCGACGCTGGCAGATCTTACAAGGCCGCATCAATGAGAGGGTGAGGCCACAGACAATCAGTAACGGCCATTGTCATTTATTAGAGCAAAAACATAATTTTACAGTTTAATTTTCATAAAATACATACAGATCCAGTTCCTGGAGAGCCTTTTGGAGATGTGGCTGGAGTATGAGAGCAGCATTCAGGTCCTCAAGTCCTGGATGGCAACTCAAGAAGAACGGCTAAAGAGGAAACACCGGATAGAGGATTTGACATCTGTGCAGAATGCTCTTAAAGACTGCCAGGTACACTTCTTTTACTGTACCAGCACTGATGATATTATAACACGGACACCTTTTGAATCCATTTTTTTATCATGTGAAAACTATTAACTTTTAGGAAATGGAAGAGTTGGTGAAGGAAAAAGAGAAAGAACTAGAGAGGGTGGAGGAGCAGGGTTGTGCCCTTGTCCAGAACAAGACCGATGAGGCCTGTGCTATCGTCATGGAAACACTCCAGTGTGTCAATCACACCTGGGCTAACCTGGACCACTTGGTATGCTCCCCTGTTCTCTTTTCACTCTGTTTTTTAATGTGGTACTTTTGTCACACACATCTATTCTGCTCTGGGTTACAACCATTTATTCAGATTTTTTATTTTACCTTTTCACAGATAGGACAGCTTAAGATCACCCTGAAGTCGGTGCTGGATCAGTGGAGTCTGTACAAGCGTGCTTCAGAAGAGATCAATGGCTACCTGATGGAGGGAAGGTACTCCGTGTCTCGTTTTCGCCTCCTCACAGGCTCCTTGGAGGCTGTTCAGCTGCAGGTGCAGAGTCTGCAGGTATGTTTGGATGAAGAGGCCTTGGATTCGATGAAGTACATCAGCTGTTGTAATTGATCTTTGTCAAAGGCAAATATTTCAAAATGCTTATCTCACACCATGTTTACCAATGCTGATGAATTAAGCTCTGTGTTGTTTGTTACCCATCAAGGACTTGCAAGAGGAACTGGAGAAACAGGAGAGCAGCCTGAGAAAATTTGGTGCCGTGATCCACCAGCTGCTGAAGGAGTGTCACCCTTCAGTGTCGGACTCCCTAAACAATGCCCTTAAGGATGTGAATGCAAGGTGACCTAACCTATATTTTACATTTATTTTATTAGTAATATCATTTTTGTATATTTAGTACGTTTATTACTTCATTACTTTCAGTAAGATAAAAGCACCTGTTTTGACATTACTGACTGAGGTGCAGCCAGATGTCGACCCAGTACATTTACAACTACTTTTTTGCCCTCAGATGGACGGGCTTGCTCGAGGAGATTGCGGAGCGCCTGAGAAGCAGCAAAGCTCTGCTTCAGCTGTGGCAGCGCTACAAGGAGCTTTATGAGCAGAGCTGCGGCAGCATCCAGCTGCAGGAGGAAAAAGCAGACCACCTCCTCAAGACCACCTGCAGCAAGGACATCGCTGACGAAGAAGTGTCCGACTGGATCCAAGAATGCAGCGTGAGTGAGACCGCAGCCGCGCCTTTGTTGAATTGGTTTTGGCGAGATCATTCATCACTGAAAAGGCTCTGCATTTTATGGATGCTCTTAGGAGTTGCTCCGGTCCCAAGCTCCAGTGCAGGCCTCCCTGCAAGTTCTCCATGAGCTGGGAGATCAGCTGAAACAGCAGGTGGACACGTCAGCGGCATCGAACATCCAGTCAGATCACCTCTCCCTCACCCAGCGGCTCGCTGCAGTGGAACAGGCCCTTACCAGGCAGCTCACCACCCTGCAGGTACATGGAAAAAGATTTATGACTAATATTTTTGAGCCAAAGTTGCTCATTTCAGTAGTCAGTCAACCAGTCAGTATTACAAATTTGACACTTGTGGATTGCTGACATGTCTCTCTCACAACAGACTGGAGTTCAAGATTACGAAACCTTTAATGATCAGCTGGATTCATTGGGGTCCTGGATAGTTGAAGCTGAGGCGGCTCTCAAGGTGCAAGATCCCAACGGCTCCACCGACCTCACAGTCATCCAGGACCGCATGGAGGAGCTCAAGGTTGTTTTTATTGCTTTCTTTTTGCTTTGTCCCTTTTAGTGATTGTCCTGAAAATTATAATTTTCTCTCAAACATTTCTCTTTTGTTCTCCCGCAGAGGCTCATGCTGAAATTCAGCAGCATGGCCCCTGAATTGGAGCGTCTCAATGAGCTCGGTTACCGGCTCCCTCTCAGCGACTCCGAGATCAAACGCATGCAAAACCTCAACAGGAGCTGGTCAACAGCCTCAGCACAGACCACAGAGAGATTCAGGTATGACAAACCTAGCTATACACAAATATGATTCATTTTTGTAAATTATAGAGGATCATAGAAAAAGTCACAAACCTTCCATGTCAATCTTAAATGTGGGCCTGAAGGTGCAGTTATATGGCACTATGCAGAATGTACTTCACTGATCTAGAACAAAAGTCAATGTAACACATTACTGGAGTCTTGACATGGTCATGAGCATCAAAGTCCTTTTTTATTTGCTTGCTTTTTGTTTCTTCGCAGCAAACTGCAGTCCTTCCTGCTGCAGCAGCAGACCTTCCTGGAGAAGTGTGAAACATGGATGGAGTTTCTGGTCCAAACCGAAGAGAATCTGGCGGTGGAAATTTCCGGAAACTACCAGAGTTTGATAGAGCAGCAAAAAGCCCATGAGGTTACAGTCCCCTTCATATTAAGTTACCCTGAAACAGCTACCACATTAATATGAAGTTACAATTTATTAACTACTGATTTGTTTTCTTCTAGTTATTTCAAGCTGAAATGTTCAGTCGCCAGCAGATCCTCCACTCTATCATCAGTGATGGACAGCGGATGTTAGAGCAGGGTCAGGTAGATGACAGGTATGGCTCAAATCCATGCTGTTTTTAGTTTATTTGTCATTTCTCTGCCTGTCTTTTATTATCCGGTACAGAAGCGCTCATTCTCTCTTGCCATCTCTTGCAGAGACGAGTTCAACCTGAAGCTGGCTCTGCTGAGTAACCAGTGGCAGGGCGTAGTGCGCCGTGCTCAGCAGAGGCGTGGCATCATCGATGGCCTGATCCGTCAGTGGCAACGCTACAGAGAAATGGTGGAGAAGCTTCGCAAATGGCTGGTGGAGGTCTCCCACCCAGCAGAGGCCCTTCAGGCAGGGAATGCAGTGCCTCTGCAGCAAGCCCGCTCCATGCTGGACACTGTCCAGGTACATAATGCATAATAGTGCAGATTACACATCTTAAATATATCCCCCGTGGGAAGTACTATGCAGTGAATCCTAGCAAAGATCCTCTTAGATCAAAATCTCAATCGTTACGGAGAGCATAAACTTTCTCAGAAAGCTCTGAGGTACATTAGCTACAGCAGGGACTGACAGATTTTGTGCAAAGGGAATTTAAAATATTGACGCAGTCTCGCCACAGAATAATTTGATCTGAGTGACTCTGCTTTTTGGTACAGCTGAAGGAAAAGGTGCTGCAGCGTCAGCAGGGCAGCTACATCCTGACAGTGGAGGCCGGCAGACAACTGCTCCTGTCAGCTGATAGCCGGGCGGAGGTTGCCCTGCAGACGGAGCTTACTGATATCCAGGAGCGCTGGAAACATGCCAGCCTCTGTCTGGATGAACAGAAGAAAGAGCTTGCCACCCTGTTAAAGGTATACCAGAGCAAATTCCAGCAGCTTGTAGAGTATAGGAAACTATAAAGGAGGGGATATTATAAATGTTGTCATGTGATGTTGCATGGTACAAGTTTTTACATTTTCCTTTTTATTAACTAACCACCCTTTGGTTTTACTGAGGCCATTTTTAAGTAATTGATGAAAACAATATCCTATCTGCTGTTATATACAGGTAATTCAGTTCCAGCGATTGTTTTTGGCATATGTGTTTATATATCATGTCATATACAGGACTGGGAGAGGTGTGAGAGAGGTATAGGTGGGTCACTGGAAAAACTTCGAGCCTTCAAACGACAGCTTTCCCAGCCTCTTCCTGATCACCACGAGGATCTGCAAGCTGAGCAGATGCGCTGCAAGGTAACGGCCTCTGGGCATTTTTAATCGCATTAAGTGGAAATTTAACAAGAAGGAAAGTTTACATAGCAGTAGCATAAGGCTAAAAATCAAGATTGCGATGGGGACCTTGACCTCGAAAGTGTGAGTAACCTGCTGCGCTGACTCGATAACAGGACCTGGAGAATACATTTGACGGCTGGACAGGCGATCTGGCCCACCTGACCGTGCTGAGAGAGTCTCTGTCTTGTTACATCAGCGCCGAGGACCTTTCTGTCCTGCAGGAGAGAATCGAGCTGCTGCATCGACAGTGGGACGAAATCTGCCACCAGGTACCATGCACTGCAGAGGACTTTACGCTGTGTGATACAAAATGTGGGTGAAACTTGTGTCACCTACATTGACGTGTTTCTGCATTCCCTCTAGATACCAGATGGTGGTACTGGTGTCAAACTAAATTAGTATATCTCTACATCTTTATTAGCAGCTATAAATACAGCTGATCCCCACATTGATATAAGACCGAATATAAGACTGCTGCATGTCAAAAATGCAACAGAATTCCATGAATACATAATAGATAGATAGAAAGAATAGACAATAGATTTGCAATTTCTGAGTATGACGAGACAACAAGTAAGTGTTAAAACAAAGGGGTTTCATCATCAGTTGTACAGATTAATAAAAACTTAAAAGGGCATTTCACTATAACTTTTAAAAAGCAGCTTTACCGTCTGCAGCTACTTTTGCATGCAATGTTAAGTTGGTTTCAGAAAACACCAAACTTGGCAGTCAGGTTATTCAGAGCTACATCCTGTGGGGTGCAGATAGAATACACGCACAGGAAATACAGTGAGGCAGACGTTTGCTGCGCCATGCAAATCAGTCAGTCGGTGTGCAGTCATCTCTGTAAAAGAGTCCTTCCTCTGCAGACTCTTGACATGAACTTTTTTTTGCCTTTTAAGCATGCATGGATTGTTTTCATGCAGTTTGCATGCTACCACATTTAACTTTTAATGCACTGTTGTGCCTCTGCAGCTGTCCCTACGCAGGCAGCAGGTGAGTGAGAAGCTGAATGAGTGGACTGTGTTTAACGAGAAGTACAAGGAGCTCTGCGAGTGGCTCACCAACATGGAGAGCAAGGTCTCCCAAAATGGTGACATCAGTATTGAGGAGATGATCGAGAAGCTTCGCAAGGTGAGTAGAAATAAGCCAGAATGGGAAAGGGCCCCTCAGTCGCTTGTAACATCTGAGAGATATTTTTCTTATTGGCTTACAATAACAGAAGCAGGAAACAGTGTAGTAGGTAATTGTACTTTGGAAATTTGTTAGTAGTTTTTAAAAACGCAGTTAAATGTTTTAGCCATCATGGTGCATGGTGAATCTTACACATGCATTGCTCATTAACACATACCAAACAGACACCTTATCGCTCCTTAGTTACATTTTGATAATATTTTGAATCTGTTGCTGTCAGGTGTAGCATTCCCACTCTTGAACTATCTTTCCTCTCTGGTTGCATGACATTGTGTCTCAGGACTACCAGGAGGAGATCACTGTGGCTGAGGAGAACAAGCTCCAGCTGCACATGCTGGGAGAGCGTCTAGCCAGGGCCAGTCACCAGAGCAAAGCCACTGAGATTGAACAAAAACTCAACAAAGTCAGTGACCGCTGGCAGCACCTCCTGGACCTCATTGGAGCCAGGTGAGGAGAGACACACACCTGAGTCGCTTAAGCAGTCCTGTAATTGTTCCAACACATGCAGAATAAGACTCAAAGACAAATTCACTATTTTCCTCTCTTGCTTGAGTGTCTTTCATTAGATTGCACTGATAGAGTTTCACAAATTATGCCAACAGAGTGAAGAAGCTGAGAGAAACTCTGGTAGCCGTGCAGCAGCTGGATAAGAATATGAGCAGCCTGCGCTCCTGGCTGGCCCACATTGAGACCGAGTTGTCTAAGCCCATCGCCTACGACTCCTGTGACTTCCAGGAGATTCAGAGGAAACTCGATCTGCAGCAGGTAACTTAATGATATCTACAGTACTACATTAAATTTAAAACTACATTTTATTGTATTGTTGTTGCAGTTCTATGCTAACCAGGAACTGCAAACTAGCAGTGAGTAAGTTTTTGACCTCACCTTTGAGGTGTGGAATTGTACTTTATCATACATTCATTTTTTTCCCCTTCTTTCTTTTTCTTCTTTAGCAATAAATTAAAAAGGGTCATGCCGAGCTGACACATAGTTTCTAAAAACTTGAATGTGACAGCTAAATTTAAAAAAGTCTTTCGTGAATTATTATATTTTTGTGGTCATTTTAATCGCAGTTAGCCATTACTCAGAACTGGGAAATGATCCTATTTTGTTTTTCTTCAGGAGCTTCAGCGCGACATAGAGAAACACAGTACAGGAGTGGCGTCTGTACTGAACCTGTGCGAGGTGCTTCTGCACGACTGTGACGCCTGTGCCACCGATGCAGAGTGCGACTCCATCCAGCAGGCGACTCGTAGCCTTGATCGCCGCTGGAGGAGCATCTGTGCCTTGTCTATGGAGAGGAGACTCAGGTAAGGGGATGATGTTGATGTTAGATATGCATGGGTAGACAACATGTCATTCTTGTTATTCTGTGTAAATGTGCTGAGCTACATTCCCCTCTGTCAGGATTGAGGAGACGTGGCGTTTATGGCAAAAATTCCTGGATGACTTTGCACGATTCGAGGAGTGGCTGGCCACTTCTGAAAAGACCGCTGCTCTGCCCAACTCTTCTGGTGTGCTATACACCGTAGCCAAAGAGGAACTTAAGAAATTTGAGGTACAGATATTTCAAAAAACGACGGGAAAAGACAGGACAATCTAATTTTTGTTGAAAGAGTAGGATGGCGCTGTGGGTTGTGGGCACATTTATAAAATCCTACGTTTCAATAGGCCTTCCAGAGGCAAGTCCATGAAAGCTTGACCCAGTTGGAGTTAATCAACAAGCAATATCGCCGCCTGGCCAGAGAAAACCGCACTGACTCTTCTTGTCGTCTGAGGGAGATGGCACACGATGCCAATCAGCGATGGGACAACCTGCAGAAGAGGGTGGCATCCATCCTCCGCAGGCTTAAGGTACAATAACACGAACATGCATGATTACAAAACCATTTAAAATATGTTCTTTTAGATGCATTTCAAAACTTCTTCCTCAGTTTTAGGATAGACGGCTGTGTGTTGTGCTTGTTTATGTGCACGTTACTAATGAAGTGACAGAGAAGGCTTGGTTGCACCTAATGGGCACAACACAAGATATGTATCTTTGTCCACTGTGCGCACACAGTGTACGTCATTTAACAGCAGCATTTCTATTTCAAATGCGCAGCACTTTATTAGTCAGAGAGAGGAGTTTGAGACAGCCAGAGACGGCATCTTGGTGTGGCTGACAGAGATGGATCTGCAGCTGACCAACATCGAACACTTCTCCGAGTGTGACATTCAGGCCAAGATCAAACAACTCAGGGTAAGTTTGTCACAATATTTCTTCTGTACAATGTATATTGCTACTTCAGACTGTCTTGTACACTCAGTGTTTTTAGTTTCCATAGCAGATCAAGTACAAAAATTTGTTTCAAAGCTAATAATCCTGTATTCTTACTTATTCTTACTGGAGTGGAAAGACTAGAAATGTGTTAGAAATATTCAGCATATGTGTGGAAAACTGGAAAAACCTCTTGTACTATATATATATACATACACACACACACACATTTAGACCCATCATGTCATATATTTTAAGATTTCCATTCTCATTGACACTCCATACTCCACAGTCCAAACACACCAGTCATACTGAAAATTTAAATTAATAAATTAAATCAGGAAAGCAATATGAGTCTGTGTCTTTTGGAAATTGACTCTGAAAAAACAAATGAAGACTTGTTTATCTGTGCTCTCGTCCTTCCGGTTCCCATAGTCGTTCCAGCAGGAGATTTCCCTGACAACAGCCAAGATCGAGCACATCTTCCACCAGGGAGAGGCGCTGATAGAGAAGAGCGAGCCTCTGGACGCCGCTGTCATCGAGGAGGAGCTGGAGGAGCTACAGCGATACTGTCAGGAAGTGTTCGGTCGAGTGGAACGCTACTACAAAAAACTCATCCGTCTCCCTGTAAGATCTGAGAATAGTTTTATAATCAATCTCTGATGATAGATTAGCATGATAATCCTCAAATAAGCACTCAAATTCCCAGTACACACTGCATACGTCATTAACTTTTTCTTTCTTTAGCTTGCAGACGACGATACTGAAGTGTCGTTCTCGGACCGTGAGCTGGAGCTGGACGAGCCTGGTGATTACCCCAGCCTGCCGTGGAGCGAACGTTTGGGCGATGGCTTCCTGTCACCTCTTCCTTCCTCCGGCCGCTCTGCCTCTCTGGCGGCCCAGCTGCGGACCGAGCGCTCAGGCAGGGACACCCCAGCCAGCGTGGACTCCATCCCCCTGGAGTGGGACCATGACTACGACCTGAGCCGCGGGCTGGAGAGCGCCAGCAGGGCCCTGAGGGAGCAGCAGAGCGAGGAGGGAGACTTCATCCAGCGGCCGGCATCCGCCCTGTCAGGTTCGTTTTGGAACAAACTCTGGCCAAAATTCAAGACATTTTTTTCCGGACTTTTAATAAACTGTTGTTAAGAGTGTAACTTTGTCATAAATTATTTGTAAAAGCTGTTTTTGAGATACAAAAAGCAGAGAAAAGACCGAGATATCTTTAACCAAAGTTCAAACTCCTGTCATCATGTACCAGTCCAGATAAAGTGTACATGTTGTTCAGTGACTGAACGCTGACCTTTTTAAGAAGTCAAACAATTAAAGGACAAGTTCACTGTTTGGACAAAATTAGACTTTCTGCTTTAAAAGATAAAATAACTATTCAGAGGGAAGAGAGGGTTTTTTCAATGATTGATTGCTTATCTTTGTGGCAGACTCATCCATCATCATCATCCAGAGTCGAACAGTGCAATGCCCACTGCTGAATGTGTGTACTGTACAATGTTTCTTCCAGATGTAGTGATCCCAGAGAGCCCTGAAGCCTATGTTAAACTAACAGAACAAACACTGAGGTCCACCACTGGTAGGCAACAACAGACCCCAGCATGCCAAGTGTTTGGGGCTGAGAATAACAGAAATCACAAGTCGCACTTTGAGTGGTACCACACTTATAGCCTAGCTTTGGACTTTGATTTACACACTTTGGGCACACGCTGTAACCAATGGCAACACTTCCTAACACTGGGGGATAGGGTCAATTCCATTTTTAATTCTTTAATTCGGTGGTTCTGCTTTGGTTTCTGTTTCAGCAGAACCGAAATGGAATTCAGCCTAACCCTTCTTTCTAACTGGCTTTCTTACTTTGGTTTGACTTGCAGTGTGCTGTCTAGCTAACCTGTTTGGATTTTTTCACGTGCATCTTGTGTTTCAGAAGAGCATGTTCTTACATTGTCTCAGTGAACAAGTCTCCTTGTTAAAGGGATTGCAGATTTGTTTTAAATAATTTTTTCATAGGCTTCGTTCACACAGAGATACATTGCCTAAGGAATGCTGTATTTGAAATGACTGCAGTGAAGGGTTTTTTTTTAGCAGGAGGTGGAAAAAATAAACTATATAAATAAAACATCAGTCACTTCTCAAACTGCAGCAGGGATAAGTGGTCGGGATAACGAATCTGCAGTCCTGCTTCCTTATTTTTTTCCTTATGTTTTCTACGTCTTGTGCCTCTCTGTCTGAACAGAGTCTTACCTCCTCTTGGGTTGTTAAGCATATTTCATGTTAAGAGTTATGATAAATGGTATTCTGCAGAGATGACCATCTGATGTTGTGCCAACAGGGGAGGTTGCCTCTACAGACTCACATGCTCTGGACTCCAGCCGTTTCCACCTGCAACAGACGGACAGCAGCCACAGCCGCACGCCCACAAGCACAGAGCTAGATACCTCGTACATGGGATACGTACGTGTCGCTCTTCCTGTTAGATGAGAACTACAGACTCTGTAACTCGCCCTGTAAAATCCTTTCTTGCACTGAACTGTACAGAAAGTTCATTTATATGCAGTTGAACATCGAAAATATTTATATTATGTCCGGTCATATCTTGTGAGCTCGTCATACTTATAATATAATACGCTGACATAGCTTATACTATCAGTAACCAAGCATATTCATTCTGTAGATGCGGCTGCTGGGTGAGTGCCGTGGCAGTATCGACACGGTGAAGAGGATGGGCTTTGAGCTGAAAGAGGAGGAAGACGCAGCGTCTGGACTGGCAGATCCCAGTAGCTCAGAGTCCCAGACATCAGGTAATACTACACCCCAACCAATCCTGTATGCAGGTAGCCCACATTAACATACATCGAAGTGAATGTGCAGTGTATGAAAGGAAAAGGCTGAAATGTGTAAATGCTGCTTATCCAGCGGGATAAGAGCTTTTCCCGGCACGTCTTTGTTTTCTCTTACGCCGACTCTCTAACGCGCTGCACCCCAGGAGTGATTGAACGCTGGGAGCTTCTGCAGGCTCAGGACCTCAGCAAAGAGATGCGCACAAAGCAGAACCAGCAGCAGTGGCAGCAGCTGAACTCCGACCTGAACAAAATTTGGGCTTGGCTGAGAGAGACGGAGGATGAGCTGGAGCAGCAGCGGAGGCTGGACCTCAGCGTGGACATCCAGGCGATTGAGCTGCGCATCAAAAAACTCAAGGTAAAATATTTTTGGAAAATACTTTCACTTCCAATCTTAATATTTTTTTTCCTGTTTAGATGTATATACTTGTTTTTTCTTCCTTGTCAGTTAAAGCAAAATTATAAATTTTGAAAGATGGCAGAAATTATACAGCATAATGAAATCAGTACAGTACAGTGGTCATCTTGAAATAAAATATTATTATTAATATTATATCCATTATATTATTATAAACTGATTAACTGAAACTGATTAATGCACCAACTGCACAGGTTCACCACTGAGTACTTTCACTATGCTCTGTTTAGCTGGAAACAAACTGAAACCAAGTTCTTATATTGGCCTCTTGTATTGTTGCTAAAATGAGATTATTTTTTCTCTTTGTTACATCCTTTGCATGATGCTCTGGGGCATTACATTCATTAATTACAAAATTTTAATGTGTGTGTGCAGGAGCTGCAGAAGGCCTTTGACAAGCGCAAGGCTATTGTGTTGTCCATCAACCTGTGCAGTGCAGAGTTTGTGCAGTCAGACACAGAGGAGTCCCGAGAGCTGCAGGCCAAACTGAAAGACATGAACAACCACTGGGACAAACTGGGCAGCTCACTGGAGGAGTGGAGGTCCTCGTTACAGGAAGCCCTCATGCAGTGTCAAGTAAGGGCCTGTCATTAGCTTAACACAGGAGCCTTGATGGGCAAGTTCAGTTGTTTGGACAAAGCAATCGATCTGTAATCATGAAATTCCGAATACAAATGCAATAGCTGAATCTCTACGTTACTGATCTACATCCGATCAACAGGACTTCCATGAGATGAGCCACGGTCTGCTGCTCTGGTTGGAAAACATCGATCGCAGGAGGAATGAGGTGGTTCCCATTGACCCCATCCAGGACAGCGACACTCTCCATGAGCATCTTAAAACACTTACGGTACAGAACTGTTACCTTATTGATTACCTTAGTATGTTTAGTTCAGGCATTAGGAGTGGAACTACTTTTCATTTAAATTAAGTTACTGGCACTGTCTTTTGTAATCAGTGCATGTTTAAATGGTTTTAGCCATGCAAACCACTGCTATCATTAGAAATGTGTGCATTCAGAACTGTAAAATGAAAAATCTGTACTATAAAGGTGTTAGTTTTATTAAATCATTAATGGAATCCTGAATTCAAACAATATATTTTGATTTAATGCTAAATTTTAAAAGGATTTTCATTAAAGATGAATGCTCCCAAAGTTTCAGCTTTGGTTGTTAACACTATGAGCCCAGGTAAAAAAAAAAATATCCTGATTAAACATATGGATGCCTACTTTGAATACAAAAGGACTGTGTGTTGCTTCTCTTGCTTTGCATTTATGTTTTTAATTACACAATCACCGCAGCAAATCCGCCAAGAGCTGCTGGACTCCCAGCTGAAAGTCGCCTCGCTGCAAGACATGTCCCTCCAGTTGCTGGTCAACTCTCAGGGCAGCGACTGCCTGGAGGCAAAGGAGAAGGTTCACGTCATTGGGAACCGCCTCAAACTGCTGCTAAAAGAAGTGACCAGAGACCTACGAGAGCTGGCCAAGATTCTGGACATCACAAGCAGCCAGCAGGTAGATCTTCACTTGTCATATATCTGCCCCACTGTTAACTGTACAACCCTGACACTGAGGCTGTGGTTTCAATTGAGCAACATTGTATTGCACATGGAAACCAAATACTAGTGTTTGAAGGGCTCTTCTATTAACCACATATTTTAAGTCACATACAAATGATTTGCTGAGTTTAAGCTTCTATTTTTTACTTTTTTTTTAAAGACCCCATTACTATTTTTAAAAAAGTTATTTAAAAATATCTGTTTAAATATAAGGCAGTATATGATTTCATTAAATAGCTCATTTGGGGGCAACTGTTTCTGGGCGTACTGGAAACACAGGACTATATGTTTTCAGAATGTTATATTTATATCTCTTAATTTATTTATTTGTCTGTTTTAGGACAATATCCAAGGGCAGGGTGATATTTTCATTAGTAAATAAGAGCTGACAGTTACAGCAGCTTGTTTTTACTATTCATTTGGCTACAAGACTAGAAATGTGGGTTATCCACACACGATGATGTGTTCTCCTTCTCTTATGGTTGAATGACAGTGTTGATTCTGACACCAATCTAAAAATGTGGCTAAGTTTTATTTAAATTAAGTTGATTACGTTTACATGAGTTTTGCATTCACATAGTCTTCTTCAGTAGATTTTAAAAAGCAACGTAAAAAATGTAGAAGTTTTAAACAGAAAGTGTAGTCTATTTGCCTTCCACTGCCTAATATCTAAAGTGTCTCTCACTGTCTCACTCTTGCCTTCTCTATGTTTTCGTAAACGTTTCCTTCGACAGGATCTGTCTTCTTGGTCATCTGCTGATGATTTGGACACGTCCGGTTCCCTCAGTCCTGTGTCGGGAAGGAGCACGCCAAGTCGGCGGCGATCGGTAACGTTCACGCCTACACTGCGTACACGCTGCTCTTTGAGAAGCCTGGTGTTTGGTAACCCCCTCTGAGACAGCGCTTACAGTAACTTGTGCCCCGAATGCCCCGTTTAAGGCCAGATTCACCCCTGTCATCCCGCAATCTCTCCTCCCACTCTCCCACACCTCCACCACCTGCTTTACACTCACACCCTCTGAACTCTCAACTTTTCCAAGCCTTTCACTCTCACTCTTGCATGCTGTCTATTTCCAGAGCAATCCCTGCTCGAGAAGTGGGGAATCCCTTCTTTCTAACTTTTTTTGTTTCTTCCGTCCAATTGACCTTTTTCAGTTCTAACCTACCAGTCTCCTTTTCCTCTTCCAGTATTTCCAAACTAAAATATTCAACTGTACAAATCTCTCCTTCCAATAGTCTTTCCTAAACTCCTCTGACTATAGTTTTGTTTTTACTCTTGTTGTGTTACTCTCAGGAACAGTGGCTTTGAGAAAACTGCTAAAATTACAAAAGAAGCATATAATGTAGCATTGTGATGTAGTTAGCATGTTATCATGTTTGTTTTATATAGTGAAATACAGGGCTGAAGAAAGCAGTATTTTTATATCAGTAAAAATATTATTATTTATTTAAGGATCAGTCCAAATAAGCATGTCGCTGCTTATAATACAGTATGTGTATGTTACTAAATATCACTGTTACCACATTCACATTGCATAGTTTGTAGCTTCCTATTTGCAATCACTTTGCTGCAGTCACAAGCCGATGCACTTCAAAGTAGTTGAGCACTTTGAAAAGCCAGATTTCTTACTGTCGCGGGTTACCTTCGACTGTCACCTTCACATATGATTTTGTTGCTGCCCTTCTTTCATTTTGGGATTTCTTTTCATCGGTAGCTTTGTCTTGATTTGCCTGGACTGAAACATACTTTCTTTCTTTTACCCCCCCCTCCCCCCCTGTTCATTGCAAACAGCAACGGGGCAAATGTAGTCTGTCACAGCCTGGACCCTCTGTGAGCAGTCCACACCACAGGTACCTTTCTGTTGGTTTCTAGCACACCCAGAAGATAATGGAACTCATCAGCCCATGATGCACTCGGTGGCTGAGTCATCATTTCTGACATCAAGTCGTCAAAGACAGCTGAGGTTTAAAGGGTTAACAATCCCAAGTTTGAGCTCTCAAAGCATGTGCCAGATTAGCAGCTCATGATAGTGAATTCCATCATCTTCTGCAAGTCTAGACGCTGTGTGTAGGGTAGGCGATGAGGTGAGTGGCAGCCCACACATCCTTGACAAGAGTTTCACAAGGAATGGTGCAAGGCCTCGTCTCCGCCCGCGTCCTCGACTGCTTAATGTTGCTAACTAGAGGGCATTTCTTAGGTATAACACAAATATTTTTTTCTATATCTAATGCTCCCTTGCTATTACTGAACGCACACACACTTGCCACACTTTTTTTCTCAAATTGCCAAACCAGTAAATGTCTGCAATGAACAATGCAAAGGCTGCAGTTTCTCTTTCTCTCTTGCTCTCTGTAACACTCTTTCATCTGTGACATTTCTTCTTCAACTTCTTCTTCTTCTGCTTCTGCTGTCTCACCAACTATCCACCACCACCCCCCCCTCAGTCTGTCATCTGTGAGTCTTGTCTCTCAGGTCTCCATTTGGTGAGGTGGTCAAGGGGCACTTTTAGTAAATGCAAAGGACAACCTGATTGTAAACTGTGCATCACTAATGTCCATGCATTCCTAGCGTCACAGATCACTTTGATTAAATGTGTTTAGAGAGTGCTGCAGGCCCCTTTCTTCTAATTCAAATAAATTAATGAATTGTTTTTGACAGCAAGTAAACTTCTTTTTAAATACTTCCTTTTAACAGATTAGGTCTTCTAACTTTTGAGGCTGTCTGAGGGTGATGGTGGCAATAAATGATATGTAAAAAGAATGAAATTTTGAGAAATAGGCTGTTTACCTGGGAGTTTTCTCATCAAGTGCTGAAAGCAGAAAGAAACAGCTATCGTGGATTCTAAATACTAAGCTAGGATAACCGTCTCCTTGCTTTAGCTTCATAATTAATGCACAGTTGCTCAGATTGGTATCAATCTTCTCATCTAACCCTCAGCAAAAAAAAAAAAAAAGCTTAGCCGCACTACCTTGTCAAAGAAGCTTTTTCTAATGGCTATGCTCTTATTGCCTCGGCATGCTTTGCATTTTTCAACAGGATGCAAACTTTCAAAGAGTCCTTTTAAAAAGAATATCTGAATGTCAGCTGATACTCGCAGCATGCCTTTTGTCTTTTATCCTAACACCTTTTGCAAAGGAATGCCAGCTCACATAATAAATGTATTTGTTTAGTGCGGAATTGTATGTATGCCTTGAAGACTGTTTTGTGACTGTCTTTGTAGTTGTGTTTATCCACCCAGTCCGCATGTAGATCACAAAGTCAAACATTGTTCCAGCATTGCTTTGAACCATGTAAGCCTTTCAACACAGCATGGTGCTTGCATTAAAGCACTCCCCATCTAATTTCCCTGTCACTGAACTGAGATCTTATTTGGATTGAAAATTGGTAGCAAACACTCAGACAACGGAGTGTATGGAGAGAAGAATATTAGATTATGATGTTTTTCAAGCGATGTTGAATGAATCAGGCTAATTTAATATGTTAGTTATTTTTTCCGAAGTTTATTTCTGTGAGCCCACTGGCACGTTTGTTGTTGCGGTTGTAATGTGATTCTGCAGGTTTGAAATGAGGGATTCAGAGAAAGCACATAGACAGAATCTGGATGTTTGTTGTTTGATCGATGTTAGCAACTAAAGCTGAGCACGTGCTGCTTGGATGCGTGCGTCTGTGTGTGTGTGTGTGTGTGTGTGTGTGTGTGTGTGTGTAAGCAGGTCTCGCAGCGACGCTGGATCCGCTTCCTTCCTTTCTGATTCCGAGACAGTGGCGGGCCGTAGCTCATCCCTTCTGCGGCGCGTCCTGTGGGTGGCGTTACCTTTCCAGCTCTTCCTGCTCCTGTTAGTGGTCCTCGCCTTCCTGCTGCCGATGTCTGAGGAGGACTACTGCGCTCAGTCCAACAACTTTGCTCATTCCTTCTACCCGATGCTCAGCTACACAAACGGACCGCCGCCAGTGTAGGCTGGCTGTTGGGGCTTGTCATTTCAGTATTCTTGCATCAGTGCGACCTGAGTGGGAATCATGTCGAAGCAAAAACGGCCAATCATGTTGGAAGCAAAAACTAATCTCCGTAATCCATTTGAACTGCAGAAAAACAGCTGCCATCTACAGTTAAACTCTTCATGTGTAGCACATAGACTCAAGCATCTCACTATGATACTCTGTGTTATGCTGTGTTAATTAAGGAGGATCTTTGTCTAAGAAACAGTTTTTGCCCGCAGTGAACATTGTTGGATAAATGATACGGGACAACTGTCATTTGGCAGAACCAAATATAAATGCTGAAATATAACCTGTTGAATTTGCTTGTAACTGAAAAGTTTGTAAAAAAAAATATTAACAATAACGATAACATTTAATATATCTTACATTGCAATTATTTTTTTACTCGTATTTTGGCATGCAGTTCTGATCTTTTATTTACCTACATTCCTCATTGTGTCGGTGATAAAACCTTTAACTTGAATTACAATGATTCATGTACGATTCCTTCAAGCCAAGATGTGTGTCAGACACATTTCAACATCAGTCATCCATGGTCTTATACATTGTACTGTTTTATTTTTTAAAAGATTGAGAAGTATGACACATAGAACTATTGTATATTTTATATGACTGTCAGTTCAATATCAAATGTATAACAGCCCAGGATTATTTGATGTGTATATAATAGTAAAGGAAATATGAGAAATGTATGTACATGTGACCATCAAAAACAATGAATGCCAAATCCTCATTTTGATTTTTGTCTTTTTATTTGATTGTTTTATGAGTTCACATTTCTAATATTTGCTTGCAGAATCACTGGTGAATCACATTTTATAACTGAATATTTTCTGAAAACACAGATAGTAAAATATGTTTTTTGAGAGATCATTTCATACTGTAAAAGGTACATTTAAAGACAATAATACCTTTATATTTAAAGAACAGAGAGTTTGGCATAAGTGTAATGTATATCTATACATTTCTTAAAGGGGAACTGCATCCTGTGGACAAGCAGACGTGGAAGTAGAAACATCTAAGTAGGAGCTGTCAGGAAGGTCATGGATTTCGGGGAGATGAGACCTCTGGTGAGAGTGACAGTGCCATGGCATATTCACATGGTGGTGAAGGTGGTGATGGTGATGATGAGCATGAAGAAGGGTCTCCAGTAATTTGATGATTCTGTGATTTGGGAGAGTCGGGGTGGCGGCATCCAAACTGAGCATCTGGGAAACGACCATCCGGAAATTCACCAACTGAAAAATGGTCGGGGGAAAAAATGTACTTTGATTACAACATTCACTAACACTTAAGTCTGAAATTCCCAGATTAACACTTAATAGCCACAATGTTATAGGGTCCTTTGACACTCTTTTAATGTTTTCAACAATAATGTTTTTCATCAAAAAAAGGAAGTGAATGGGAAGGTTATATTGGCAGAGGGGTAGTAAATGGAATCAACTAACATAATTGGGTTTCCTTTATTATTACTGAAGCAGAAGGTTGACATTACTTAGATATTTAATTCATATTGAATTACTTAAGTATTTCGTTCAGTTTTAGAATGGGGGAGTAGCTGGAGGGGGGAAGATCATTTTCAAATCAATACTTGTAATAAGATAATTATGGAATAAGAATAGAGACCCCCCCCATGACGTAGAGGGCATTTAAAAAACACAACTGTACATCACATGTGACAGCATTTATAAGTGTTTGTTTCATCTTTGAAAGTTAATAAGTTCAATTCAAGTTCTATTACCAGTATGCCATAGATTACAGGAAAAGTAAACCAAGTAGTACACTGAGTAACATCATGTGACTTCTATTTCTCTCCTTCAAATGGGTCCTTGCATAACAAAGCAGAACAGAACTTTTTCGATCCATCTGTCCCTTACTTCTCTCTCCCTCTCAGACAGCTGAGCCAGGCTCTGTCTGAGGGTGTGGAGTTGTTGCCGGTCCTCTCTGGTCTTCTTCTCTTGGCTCTGCAGGTCCGAGCTCACTGAGCCCAGCATTTTCTCCACCTTGGCCTTCCCCTCCACCAGCTGCTCCAGCTTCTTTTTCTGCTCCTGCATGACCTGACTCTGTTCCGTGACTTTCAACTTGGCATGTCGGACAGAGGTATTGAGTGAAACAACTGTTATTTAATGACTTCATCAGGGAAAGGTGTTGGCTTGTTGCTCTCAAATACTCTATATATCTAAAATATACTTGGTTGATTTCAGAACCAACTTGCTTTCCGTAATCGGTGCACATTTCACCACTGTATCCTTGCCTAAAAAATTTCTACAATACACCAAACATTATGAGAAGAAAATGCCTCTGGATCGACTTTGTGTCTGAACCCTTGTCCCCTCTACCTTCAGCTCAGTAGTGTGGGAGAGCTGGGCCTTGAGCTCAGTGTTGGACAGCTTGATGGCCTTCAGCTCGCCCTGGAGACGCTCCACTTTTTTCTGCAGCCTCCTGGCCTCCATATGAGCATCGTCACGTTTCGCCACCAACGCTGACTGGCACCTCTTCTCCTCCTCCAGCTCTGACACCTTCTTCCTCAGGAGCTGGATGTGGAGACCTTTACTCTCTAGTTGTTCTTTATTTGATTTTAACTGTTGGGGAAAAGGCATTTTTGACTATAGGTGCATCACTGGCCATGCAACACAATAGCTGTCTTTGATTTATGCTTTGAAAGTACTCAAAATTTCCTCAGTACAGAAATTAAAAGGTAGTATCTTCATGATCAAATAGCAAGTTGAACACTTGTAAAGATTGACATTTTAAAGCTATCTGTGTTTGCTACCTTTCGCTGTAAATTGTAAGTCAGACTTTTGCTCTCAACCAAAGCAGTTCCCTCCTGTTTTACAAGTTGTTCTGCCCGCGACAGGATGAGTTTTAGCTTCATGTCGAAGCCCAAATCCAGAGCAATACTGTCAACCATCATTGTCTCTGACAGCTGTTCCAGGAACTCCTCATACTGTAACGACAACAGAGTAGTTATTGATACATGCCACTGACTAAAATCTTAAATGAATAACTACTTAACTTAAACTCATGTATTGCACATTTGCTGCGCCTGTAACAGTAACTTCTTTCCCCCTGCTGCTATGACTACTCACATGCTGTTTGCTTTGTCGCAGCCCATCACGATGCATTTCTGCTGTCAGCAGCCCAGTCTCCAGACCTTGCAGTCTCCCTCTCAGGTCCTGGACCTGCTGCTCTGCAAGCTGCGCCCTCAGTAGTCCGCTGTGCTGGAGCTCAGTCTGCTTGCTCAGCTCCTCGGAAACACGACACAACCTGGACTCCATCTCTGACACGGTCTGCGTAAAAGTCAGTATCAAAAACACTGACATCCAAAATGTAGCAAGGATGCTGGTGTTTATTTCAGTAAGTAGTTTCTTGCTACTTTACGCTTTTAACTCAATCGTTTTGCAGATGAATATCAAAAAATTAAACCACCAAATGGTAAAATAGGTCAAATTAACTCTAACTAACAGGCAACAAAGACATGCTGCTTACAACATATCCAATTTTCAGCAAAACTCAAGCAGCACTTACAATAGAACAACTTCATTTTGAGACCATTGCAACTGAGTTATTCACTCATCGAGTCCCCAAGATGGCATCTGTTGGTTCCATAATGAAGTTGGTCTTCATAAGTGTTTGTGTAGTTTTTACCCTTTACGACATTTTCTCTTCTCCGTGCCAGTAGGTCATGTTGCGTCAGAAACCCCCACTGATTCCTCACCTTATCCAGTTTCTGTAAAATGTCTGTTTCTGTGGGCAGGATGACATTTTCAGACTTAACCTGCAGCAGGTCTGCCACCTTTTTCATGAACATCTGTTGTTTGTCCTCAGCTGTCCGAGCCTCTGCTTGGCTTGACTGTAGCTTTCTTTCAAGCTCTTGCACCTGTTTCTCCAAACAGTTTGACTCTCGCCTAGCAGCCTCAATCACTCTCTGGCTGGCCTCAAGTCTCTCCATTAGGGTTTCTCTGTCCATCTCGACACTCATCCTTCCCACCACAAGGCCATCTAACTCCTGAAAGAGACAAAAACACAAGAAGTTAAATTTGGCGAAAAATAGTTGAAATATTTGGGGACTTTCCCTTTAGTGTCTGGTCAGAATTGTCTAATGTGTGTACCATAAACTAACTGTAAACTTAAAGTATGTTTGGGGAGTTAAAAAGTTGTGTCAGTACCATTTTGAGTGAATCGAGTGCTGCTGCACTGCTGGAAGCCTTCCTTCTCTCTCGGTCCAGCTCTGCCACCAGCCTCAGCACAGTCTCTCTGCTGGCTTTACACTCAACCTCAGAAGACTTAACGCTTTCCTCTAAAACTGCAATTTTCATCTTCAGCCTCTCCTTCTCATTGGATCGGTCCATCTAATAATCAAAACAGCAAAGAATGACTTAAAACTATACTGGAGTTATTATAATTTCCATTACATTAATTAAATGCTAAAAAAGTAATGCTTGATAAAGAAGCTACCAACTTCAGGTGCAATTCAGTTGTAACGAAATTAATTTCTTTTGTAGAGCATACCTCTCCAGAATTTTCCATAACTTCCATATAACTGGATGTACTGCAAGGGACGTGAATATATTGTTGATACTTGTGTCACTGTTTTAAGAAGTCTCCTGGCAACACTAAACACAGACTAAACCAGTCTTCACCAGAGGAGGTGCTATAACAGAACTTCTGACATCTAAAGCCTTGATCAATTATATAGAAACGAAAAAATAAATGTTTGGATTAAAATGAAAAGATAATTGCAGCTTTTAACGTATTTAGCAGAACAAGAAAATACTTGAAATAACGTAAAGGAACAAAAGTAAGAAATTGATGGACATGCATATATGAAGGTCAACAAATGCGACACAATTTTTAACCCTAATTTTGGACTTGCAGGACTTATCCTTCCTTGCCCCTCCTGTCGACGCCTTTTTAGCTTTCACCATGATTTTATCTGAAATCATTCTCCCTTTAACATTTGAATGATTATAATAATTCCATATAGACTGTAGTATGTTATGGTCAGTTGTCAATTTAGATCACGCCCAAGTCATATCGTGATATCTACTGCCACTTGGTCAGTTCGTGACATGTTGCATTTTCTCTGTAGGATACCGTTTATTAATTAAACACAAACGCAGAGTTATAGACAGCTATACTAATAAATACAGGACTAGACAGTTTCCAGTTCCCTCCCCTTTTGCTCGTAAACCTTCAAAATGCAAACACGTGCAAACCGTGGTGCCACTTTAGTCGGGGGTGGGAACTGTATCACGTGGTTGATGTGTCCTTGCCCCAATAATACGACAATATAATTATCTATTTAGAAAACACATGGAGAAGGAAAAAATACCTAACAGTCGGCGTTCGGGGCAAATTTATACAATGACGTCACGTCAACCAGGAAGTGAGCGGAAGCAAAACTTTATTAATAAATGCCAAACACGCCTCCTTGCTCTCGTGCGCTGGTTGACATGTAGCGAGTGAACTGTCCGCTTGTTACATTTGAACACGGCAGTTTGAGCAGTCGCTGTCGGACACGTTAAATCCTTTTGACGCGGAAATGCTCTGAGTCGCTTCTCTTTCGTTATCCTGGTAAGCTAATGAAAGGCTAACGGCTTCTTACAGGCGGACAGATGAACGTTAAAATCCAAATGAAGCGTCTCAGTAAGGAGCTGGGCCATCACGAGCCACCAGAGCAGCTTCAGTGCGCCTGGGCATCGCTTTTGCAAGTTTGTGGATGCATGAAAAACATTCTTACACTCATCGGTGTTTTGATGATGATGGTGTACAGTAGTTCCAAATTCAGTGTTGAATGAGTGAAATGCTCATTTGGGTTGAGATCTGTTGACTGAAGACCACAGCAGATGATCCACATCATTTCCATACTTATCAACCCTGTCAGTGACCCCTATGCCCTGTGGATGGGGGCATTGTCATCCTGTCCTTCCCCTTCAGTGTTTTGATTTAGTCACTCGTCTGTATATACACATTGCTTGCTATTTTTACAGGTTTTAACTGTATGTTATTTTGGTAATAGATCCACGAGGTTTACAGAGTTCTTTAATGCGTTCAGTATTAAATTAGAGCATAGCCTCTCGTGGTGCCACTCTCTGATATGGCACCATTTCCAGAAAGGGTCTTTCTAGTACACTTTCTAATTCATTAGGGAGGCCACTTCGCTTGAATGACTGGCTACTTATCTCAGGCAGTTGCTAAATGGATTCTCTCAGCCCTTTTCCCAGAAGATAATTGGCCAAACAGTTCCCTGGAGAAGTTAGAGCCTATTAGATTAAAAGGGCTTGATAAGAACACAAAGTTCCGTGCTGGAGGAGGACTTTACACAGCCTGGCAACCCCAAGGTTTTTCGTAAAAATGGCACGAAACCGATTTATAAAGCATTAAAAAATGATTTGTCAACCCTTAATGAAGCCAGTAATTTATACAGATTATAAATCCTTTATAAATGGTGCTTTATCAGAGAAAGGTATCCATATAATGATGTGAGCCCTGAGGAGATGCTAACAACTGACTCCTGTGTTGATACCTGTGCAGCTGTCTCGATGAGAAGATGCTTCTCTGGAAGTTGTGGTCCAGACAGGGAGTACAGCGGTCTGTACAGAAGAAACTCGTCTGCATCAGTTCCACAGTCAATCTCTCTCACTCCATCCAACGACATAGGTATGAATCCAAACCCAGGACTCACATTGACTCGTATGGCGATGGGATCTTTTCAAGGACCTGCTCTTCAAACGTTCTTCACCAACACCAGATGCATATACGACATGTTCTGCCAGCTTTAGGTGGATTTAAAACTTCCAGCAGCGCTTTGCGTATTGACCCCCCTGGAATACTGAGTCAACACAGAAGTGGACAGAGTCGTTTTTATTCATCGGACCTTGTGAAGTCAATGTTAAAATCAAGTTTAAAGCCAGTGACGGTGCCTGGAAAAAGGGTTCCCAAAGGACCAAGAACAAAACAACCTTCTAGAGCCAATCAGCCTTCTCAGAATGAGGACAAGGTGACTCAGCCAGTCATTAGTTATTGACTTTGATCTGTTTAAATGTTGATACATGCTTCAGTAATTAATCCCACCCTGTGTTTTCTCTGTAGGACATGATGCAGTGTATTGCCTATGCAACGGCAGATCAGTATCACTTACCAACACTTTGCCATGACTTGATAGGCAATGGCTTCCATGAGATAGATTTACCAAGAGGTGTGATTCAAAATTACATGCAGTCTACAACTTTGCAGGGAATAAATTGTATACTGCTTGAAATAACAAGCACCTTTTACAGTGGTCCTTTTTTTTTTCAGATGCCTCAAATGTGCTGGTAATAAGTACAGACATGGCTGCAAAACCAGATGACAATGCTCTCATATTCTTCTTCAGGTAAAAAAAAAAAAGTATTTTTTCAAAGTGATCTGTTTTTAAGCTTTGTTGTGATTGTAAATTATGTAATGCTAAATCATTTAAAAGGATATCAAAGTATGCAGTGCTTTTAAATGGGCAAGGACGGCAATGGAACCTCAATACTTATTGAGTGTAGACAGAAATGTGACTAGGATCCAGTATCAAAACTGTCATTTATCAAAATTTGACTTAAATAACCTGGACACATTCTAATTTCAATGATCAAATATTTTCTAATCTAAGTCATATCTTTTTTCTAAATTTGGCAAGTGTTTTATGGAGTTTTTATCATGTCCATAACAGGGACAAGTTATAGACAATCATGTTTATATTTATCAAGTAAAGTATTGAAAAAAGTTTGGAAACAGTGCTAAAACTTAAATTGAAAATAATGGAAAGATAGCCCTTCCTAGTAATAGTGTCTCATTTTATCTCTTTTCTTTTCTTTTTTTTTTGAAAATGAGGGCATGACTCTCCCAATTTGTAATTTCAGGGAAGGTTCAGTAGTTTTCTGGAATGTTGAGGAGAAAACGGTAAACAAAGCCATATATAATTTATTTCATCATAATATTTCATCATTTGTAATTCTCTTTTAATTCATTATGTTGGCGTACTTGTACTTGTAATTTTTTTGCTGACTTTCCAGATGAAAAACGTCTTGAGAATATTGGAACATCATGAGATCCAGCCTTATGAAGTAGCGTTAGTCCACTGGGAAAATGAGGAGATAAACTACACTGTTGGAGAGTATGTTATAATCCACCCTCTGTCTTGTTTATTTGTGTCTCACTTCTTGTAGCTATTGTAAAACAACTTTTCTTCCTCAGAGGAAATACAAAACTTGAGCGCGGCAACTTTATTCTGAGCGATGCAATCGAACAACATGAAGCTGTTCTGGAGAAATTTGCATTTTCAAATGCATTGTGTTTGTCAGGTGAGGACCTTTGCATCACTCCTCAATCATGAAGGTTTTGTTTTCTATCAGCACTTAACTCATTCTGTCTGTCTCACCACTTGGTTTCTTTTCCAGTGAAGCTGGCGATATGGGAAGTGTCATTAGACAACTTTGTAGAGTCAATTCAATCAATTCCAGAGGTACAGTGGACACTCAACACAAGTCAACAATCAGTAAAAGCAATTATGAATAATTGATTATCTGTAGGTTGTTGTGTATAAGGCAGATTGCAATATTAATTTACAACATCAATGTTTTCCTTATTGCTAATGACCTAATATTGTTTTTTTCCCCTTAGACTCTGAGGTCAGGTAAAAGAGTTAAGTTGTCCTCTGCAGAGGTTATGCAGAAAATAGGAGAACTTTTCACATTAAGGTAAACTCAATTATGTCTGAATAGCAGTTAATTTAGAGAGAACTGCAACTGTTTTTTCTTCAAGGTTGTTTGCCATCATTACCATGGGTCTCTCTGAAGTAGAATTTGCAACATTTCTGCTTAAAACCTTTGTATTTCCATCCTCCTCTGACAGACACTGTATAAACCTGAGGTCAGACCTGCTCCTTACACCTGATTTCTACTGGGACCGTGAAAACCTGGAAAAACTCTATGATAAGACCTGCCAGTTCCTCAGCATTAATCGCAGGGTCAATGTAAATAAACCTAACCTAAATAATTAATTTGACAACATAGTTATAATACCGACACTTGTGACACACCTGCACTTCAGAAACATGCTTTCTTTTTGATCTAAGATGAAAACATTTTCTGTGTTTTTAGGTTGTGAATGAGAAGCTGGAGCATTGCACGCAGTTGACAGACCTGATGAGGAGCCACCTGAGTGAGAAGCACAGCTTTAGGTTGGAATGGATGATAGTCATCCTCATTACAATAGAGGTAAAAGAGATTGTGTGTGCCTCATCAATGATTTTTATTTATTTATTTATATATTTGTTGCAAAGGTGGCCTTTGTTTTTAACTTTTATTCAATTTATAACCCCCAGTATCCTTGCAACCAATCTTACACTGCTACACTTAAAACTATTATAACATTCAATAAAACAGTATTCCATCTGTTGTTTTGATTTTCTTTTAGGTTATGTTTGAACTTGCCAAAATGATCTTCTGAACTACTGAAAAGGCTACGAAGGAAAAATGCTGGATTACTCAAAGGTATTCTGTCAGTAATATAGAAATAGCTGAAATGATCAAGATAAACATTTTCAAATCTCTTACTGGCCATGTTGTACATTATATACATTTCAACCACACAATAAGTCTTTCTTTTCACCATTTCTTTACTGTTTTGCTGGAGATGATGGCTTGAGGGTTTTGCATGAGAACAAAGTGCATCAGTGAAATTGCTTTAGCCTTCATCTGACTGCACAAATATTTTTTTGAGTTTTGTTTGGTCAAATTATCTGTTAAAGAATTTACATTTTATTTTTAATTTATTTGCAAAATTGTATGTATCTTGTTCAGTATGAAAGCTATTGGACTCGAGAACAGAGACTGAACACTAGTAATAGAAAAAAGAAAAAGATGCAGGAATATATACATATTAATTGAATCCCAAACTGAGTCTTTGAGTACTGTGTTACAGAGATTGTTATAATTATGGTGATAAATATTAATGAAATCATTGTTTTAAATCTTTGTCAAGTATGTTTCTGTTTGCATGTAAAACAACTCAGTGACTAAGTATTTGAAGAACATCTAAAGCTAACTAATGATCACCAGAATTTTCAATATACAAGAAATTTTGCAATACAAGAAGAACTTAAAATACAGGTAAAACATTATTCAAACAAAATAATATTTTATTAATAAAATACCAGTAAATATATAAACATAGGTAGCACAGGTTTATGTTTTGCATATAGTCAACATCACAAATCGGATCAGCAAAAAGTGCCCAAAATGTCAGTGTGTGTGTGTGTGTGTGTGTGTGTGTGTGTGTGGGATGGGTGGGTGGGTGGGGGGGGGGCAGCCTGTCATAACCTTATTTTTTCTCTTACCCATACCACACTATGATTACTAAGCTTATGACATAATTGCTGTATCATAATCCAGTTGGGGCCACACACAAAGCTGGGGGGAAAAACAGGAAAAGTAAAACAACAAGCTGCCGTTTAAGGCTTTGCTGATTATAGAGATATTAATGATAGATATATATGTCAAGATTAATGTGTGTCAAACTCTCATGCACAGTAAATCTTGTTTCTATTTCAAACCTGTCACAGTAGAAATTTTTAAAGATTCAAAATGAGCACATTTAGGCTTGTATAAGCATTATGTCAGTCATTATGTAAAGTTATTATACAGTCATACTAAATGTATCTGCAATATGCTCTGTGTATTGTTTTTCCCTGCATAGATCGGGAGTTGTTTATTGAAGGAAAAAATGCTTAATGTCAAAACAGTTGATGAATACACATTGGTACATAGTGAAATCTGTGAAATATCTACATAAACTAAGAGAGGTTAATTTACACGTTACCTGGGTCACATACATTATGAATTATGTTTTTAACAATTAAGCATATTATCATAAAAACACATTGTTAATAAAAAATACAATCTTATTCTTCTAGGCATATACATTCTCTTCAAAGCAGAATAGGATGTGAAATATGATTGAAAAGACATGATTAGTAATCAAAATTGCGATATATTGCAAACTGGCTTTATTGGAGGCAACTGCATAGTGGATGTACTTCAGTGCCACACCCCCTGAGAAGAGCAGCACTCGTCCAGTTGATGTGTCTCTTGCTGGATCCCATTCATGAATCACACTGGTAATCACACACATGCACCGGTAGCTCATCTGAATAAACACATACCTTTCGGGCTGAATCCTTGCTGCAGTGGCCCGGATCTGAATCCGTCCCGGGCCCTCACTCTCTCTCTTGCCTTTGCTGTCCCTCTCTATGCTATGACAATCCAAATAAAAGCAGAAATACAAAGAGGACCAAAATGCTGTTTCCAGTAGTTTTCATTCCAGTCAGTCCTTCTCTATAATGGCCTTTTGATAAGTCCTTACAGACTTGACTTCCTTTTGATTGTCCAACCTTTAAAGAAAAAATGGAAAAACATGAATTTAATTAATATAGATATTCCAGTGAATGTGATGCACAATTTTTATGTAACAACAAATTCATTCTTTGGCCAGATACTGCAAAAATTATACTAAAACAAGAGTAAATGAAGAGGCTTACCAGTCAGTGACACTGCAGTTAATGAATGAATTAATCCCATTCCATTATAGTGATGCTTGCAGTTGTTGTTTCTGGATGCTCAAGTGCAACAGCAAAATCTTCACCTTCACTCTCAATTTCACATGTTTCTCCCATATTGAGCATTTCTTGTTGGCTTTCTCTTTCCTCAATGTTGGAATTAGGACCTATTTCAAACTCATGTTCAAATACTTCCTCTTCTTCCTGGCTACTTTCTGTCTGATGTTCTAAAGGTTCTTCAACCTCATGAAAGGATACCTCTGGTTCCTCTTGAGTGTTAATGTCTTCCTCAGCATCCATCCACACATCCTGGTCATTCTCCTCCTCTTTTTGTTTAAGAGGTTCCTCTACTTTTATTTCTTGGCCACAAGCTTCAGAGAGTACTGGCAGACTGAGGAACACTTCTCTTTTCTCTCTTTGCCTGACTGCTTGTATTGTTTCTGATGCCTGGACGTTGGGGGTTACCCTTTCTGTTGATTTGATTTCTTCTTCTTGTTCCACTCTTTCCATTGCATACATGCCAACACCCATTAGCATTGGTTTATTCAGGATCACTGCTCTTTCTGTTGAATCTAAGTTAGCTGGTTTCTGTTCTGTGGTTTCTGTTGCCTGAACAGCCACCTTATTTAACTCTGTCTGTATCTGGCTCTCATCTCTTTGTTTTGCATTTATTTGCTTTTCAGGTTCCACTGCTTGAATGTTAACCTCGGACACATCTGTCTTTCTTACAGGTTCAATGATCTCTGTTGTAGGTGGTGGAGATACTGGTGCCTTTGCTTGCCCAAATTGTATGTTAAGTTTGAATTCTAAAGAAATGCTTGAGGGGGGCTCCACATTACCTATTGATGAGATTATTCCAGTATTTTCAGGAAATACTAATCCAGTATTATTAGGTGTTAGAACTGGACTCTGGGCAAGTTGCATAATTTGTGCATCCTCATTATTTTTTTTCAAATCTAACTCTTCTGAGGACAGTTTGACCTCTTCAGTTGTGACATCTGCCTCAGATTTTTCCAGTTTGGGTTCAGGTTCTTCCAAATCTTTTTTGCAATCATGGATCAAAACATCTAGATTTCCTAAAATATCAGGTGTTTCTGTGTGATCCTTAATAACTTGCTGTTCAGTTGCAGAGTCATCACAGATGACAGCAGATGCTTCATCTTGTCTTTTCCTCAATGTTCCAGTGACTTTTTGATCCACCACTTCACTTAACTCACTTTTAGCAATCTCACTCTCCTTCGTTGAAGCATCTGGATTTTTTGTAACTTCTTGTTCCAAATTGACAGGCACTGATTCAGATGCTGTCTCTGGTAAGTTTTCCTTTACATGTTGAACAACTTCTTGAACTGTCACTTTGTGTTCCTTAATGATTAATTTCTCTTCAGTCTCAGACATGGCAGAGAGCCTCTCTACCTCTTTAACTGTTTCGTGACAAACATCTATAACTTTGGCTTCTGTTACCTCTACCTCTAGCGCTGTTTCAGCAATCGTCTTGGCTGATTTGATATCGACATCGACCACCTGAACTTGAATTCTGTGATTGTCCTCAAACTGTACCAATGGCACATTCATCATTGTAACCACACTACCTTCTTCAGCTCTCTCAGTCACATAATCTTTCACCAATGGTGTTGGAGTCTCAACTGTCTCCTTGAACTCCAGCTCACTTGCCACAGAGTCTATCAAGGGTTCATCAGTGTCTAATGTTTTCTCTAGCAAAACATCCGGTATCTTAGCTGCAACATCTTTTAGATAACATGTGATCACTTGTGCTGCTATGGCATGCTCAACTGCAGCACTCTTTATCCCAGCACTTGAATGTTCACCTTTTTCTGCTTCAACACTGACTTGCACTGTACTGAGATGGACCAGATGCGTGGGTTCATGTGTAACTACAGCATTGTCGAAACAAGCAGCTGGAGTTACTTCAGAAAATGCTGTTATTTCTCTGACCTGAGCACTGTTTGCTTCCTCAGTAACAGATGATAAATGAACTGCTGTTAATGTTTGGAACTCATCTGCAACTTCAGGGATTTGGTCTTCCTGCCCAGTCTGAACATTTTGCAACGTATTCTCCGTTTTGTGATCCTCATTTATCTTTAAAGCCTCATTCCATTCTGACACAGCTTTACTCTCAGTTTCACCTGTAACTAAAGCAATGACATTTTTAGTATCTAGTTCAGGAAGGTCTTCAAACAATATTTGCTTTTCAAGTTCCTGAACACCAGCCCCCTCAACACTTTCTGTGACTAAATGAGCAGGTGTAACTGTCTCTACCTCAGTTTCTGTCTGAGTTGCAATGCCATCAGAATCAGATGGTAAAACCTGTGGTTCTTGAACATGTTCTATTTTGGCATCGTCCACTGATAGTTCTTCCTCTACCTCTACACTGCCTTCAGTTGCCTGTTTTAGTTCATCTGTAACAGTTTTTGCTGGTGGAATGAATTCCTTTTCAAGAGATTGGACACTACCCTCTTCTAAATCCAACTCTGCTACTTGTGCAGATTTTAATAACTTTGGTTCTTCAATGTGTTCAGTTTTGAAAATATCCACTGGCTCTCTAACTTCAATTCGAGGCAGTTTTTCCTCTTCGGGTTTATCTGAAACGGCTACCTCTGGAGTGCCTTCTAATATAATTTCTTTTCCAAGTGATTGAACACAACCCTTCTCTAATGGAGATACTTGCATAACCTCTAAAACCTCTGCAACTTGATGATAGTCAACATTTGGGTCATCTGTTTTCAGTTCTTTGCTCTGGGGCTCAACACTGACTTCTGTGAGATTCTCTGTTGCCCCTTTGGGTGCATCTATAACTGCCTGTGCCTCTGGAGTGGCTTCTGCTATAACTTCTTTTTCAAGTGATTCAACACTACCCTCTTCTAATGGGGGTAATTGTATAGACTGTAAAATGTCTGCAGTGTGATGATGGTTGATATTTGGAGCATCTGTTTTCAGTTCTTTGTTTTCAGCCTCAACATTGACTTGGCTGAGGTTTTCCATTGCCCCTTTAGGTGCATCTACATCAGCCTCTGCCAATGGAATGTCTTCTGCTATAACTTTTTCAACTGATTGAACAAGACCTTTCTCTAATGGGGGTAGTTGCATGGCCTCTAAAACTACTGCAACTTCATGATGGTCAACATTTGGGTCATCTGTTTTCAGTTCTTTGCTCTGGGGCTCAACACTGACTTCTGTGAGATTCTCTGTTGCCCCTTTGGGTGCATCTATAACTGCCTCTGCCTCTGGAGTGGCTTCTGCTATAACTTCTTTTTCAAGTGATTCAACACTACCCTCTTCTAATGGGGGTAATTGTATAGCCTGTAAAATTTCTGCAGTGTGATGATGGTTGATATTTGGAGCATCTGTTTTCAGTTCTTTGTTTTCAGGCTCAACATTGACTTGGCTGAGGTTTTCCATTGCCCCTTTAGGTGCATCTGTAACAGCCTCTGCCAATGGAATGGCTTCTGCTATAACTTTTTCAACTGATTGAACAAGACCTTTCTCTAATGGGGGTAGTTGCATGGCCTCTAAAACTGCTGCAACTTCATGATGGTCAACATTTGGGTCATCTGTTTTCAGTTCTTTGCTCTGGGGCTCAACACTGACTTCTGTGAGATTCTCTGTTGCCCCTTTGGGTGCATCTATAACTGCCTCTGCCTCTGGAGTGGCTTCTGCTATAACTTCTTTTTCAAGAGATTCAACACTACCCTCTTCTAATGGGGGTAATTGTATAGCCTGTAAAATCTCTGCAGTGTGATGATGGTCAACATTTAGATCATCTGTTTTCAGTTCTTTGTTTTGGGGATCAACACTGACTTCTGTGAGTTTCTCTGTTGCCCCTTTGGGTTCATCTGTAACAGCCTCTGCCTCTGGAGTGGCTTCTTCTAAAACTTCATTTTCAAGTGATTGAACAAGACATTTTTCTAATGGGGGTAGTTGCATTGCCTCTAAAACTTCTGCAACATCATGATGGTCAACATTTGGATCATCCTTTTTCAGTTCTTTGTTTTGGGGATCAACACTGACTTCTTTGAGGTTCTCTGCTGCCTCTTTGGGTTCATCTGTAACAGCCTCTGCCTCTGGAGTGGCTCCTGCTATAACTACTCTTTTAAGTGACTGAGCATTACCCTCCTCTGAGTCTACTTGGGGCTCCTGTATAGCCTCTAAAACTTCTGCAACTTGATGATGTTCAATAATTTGAGCATTAGATTTCCGTTTCTTGTTTTCTGGCTCAACACTGACTTGAGTGAGGTCCTCCATTGCCCCTTTGGGTGCATCTGTAACAGCCTCTGCCTCTGGAGTGGCTTCTGCTATAACTTCTTTTTTGAGTGATTGAACAAGATCCTTCCCTAATGGGGGTATTTGCATCGCCTCTAATTGCTCTGCAACTTGAAGATGGTCAATAGTTGGAGTATCTGTTTTCAATTTGTTGTTTTTAGGCCCAACACTGACTTCAGTTAGGTTCTCTATCACTTCTTTTGGTTCATCTGTAACAGTTTCTGCCTCTGGAGTGGCTTCTGATATACCCTCAATTTCCCCTAACTGACCCTTCCCTAATGGGAGTACTTGCATAGCCTCTAAATTCTCTGCATGATATTCAATATTTTGAGTATTTGTTTTCAGTTCTTTGTTTTCTGACTTAAGGCTTACTTCATTAAGGTTCTCTGTGGCCCATTTTGTTTCATCTTTAACAGTTTCTGCTGCAGAAATGTCCTCAGATTGTTCTTCTCCTTGAAGTGATTGAACATTACCCTCTGAATCCAGTGGGGTTGTTTGTAAAATTGTCAGCACTTCTGGTCCTTCAACATGTTCAGTTGTGGTAGCATCTGCTTGTAGTTTGTTTTTCTTCTCTGCCTCAACATTATCTTCAGTAAAAGGCCCTGTTTCCTCCTTGAGTATGTATACAGCTGTTTCTGTTTCTGGAATATCTTCTTCTGATATTGTTTCCTTTTCAAGCAGTTGAGCAGTATCCTCCCTTGATTCAAATGTGTCAGCTTGTGCAGCCACTAATTCTTGAACCTCCTTTGCATCTATTGGTGGTTGATCTTTACCCTCAAATTCAACTTCATCAGTGATGTTGTGTAAGGTTCGATCTTTCTTTTGTGTCGGAGTTTGTGCTTCCTGCTCCACACCTCCATCTTTGCTTTCTTCTGCTACTGTAGCAGCTGATTCTGCTTCTCTGTAGTTAATTTCTTCTTTTTCATTTTGATGGACCCCAACTAGAGAATCCTCCTTTGCAACAATCTCTTCACCTTCAGGTAATTTCTCTGTTGGCACAGCTTCATTTATCTCAAACTGGCTATCCACCAGATGCTGACTCTCATGGATACTTTCTAATGCATTTATATTTCCTCCTGCATGTGAAACACTGACCTCATGAAATTCATCTAGAGAAATGTCAGCAGTGTCAAACTCCTCAGTAGGTATTTCAGATACAGATACAATTTCTGTGGAAACGGCTTCATTGACTTCAGATATGCTCTCTGTTTGGGCTGTTGCTGCAAGTGTATTAACTGTGTCTAGTTCTCTAACATTTAGACCTGTGTTAATGGCAATTGCATCTGATTTCTTGTGGATTTCCAGAATTGTTGGCTGCCCTTTTACAGATGTTTGGAGTACTTGATTTAAAACAGAACCAACTATTCTTTCTGAGCTCACCTGATCTGAACACACTGGGACTGCCTGAGGACTTATGGAGATTGTTTCGACAACCTGATGCAGGAGTACATCTGTATGTTTGACGTCATATTCCACTGGGACTGGTGTTGTGTTGCCAGATGTATTTGAAGACTCTGATAGCTGTGAGACTGCAGAGATCATTTCAGTTTCATCTCCCAAAGTAGTGTCTACAGGCTCTGGAGCAGTTATGGCCTCAGATGTGATCTCGATCAGATCTTCTGCTATAGTGTCATCTCTAGCTGCCTCTTCAGTGACTGAAGCTGGAGAGGTAATTGTCTCTGTAATTATACCTTCTTCTGGAATATCACTGAGCTGTTGATGTTTACTGATTAATTCTGTAAGGTCCTCGTGTTCTTCATTTGAAACAGGAACTGTTTCTAAGGGTACATTAGAAACAGTTGTCTTGGATTTGTCTTGGACATTGTCTTGGACTTTCTTTCCTTCACTTTCACAAGGTAGGACTGGTTCAGCTATCTGCTCAAGGAGGTCCTGTTGCAGTTCATAGTCTGCTTCTTTGGATACATGGCTTTCTACATCAGCCTGAGGTTTTTTGTCATCTCCTGTTTCTGCTTTATCAAACTCAGACAATGGAACCACAGCTGGTGTCTCAGAATCATCATCATCTGAAGCTACTTCCTGATCAGCCTCATCTGAAGATACTTGGTCTTGCTTTTCAGCAGACTTCAACTTTTTTCGGCCTGGAAGAAGTTTCTTAATTGAAAAGGAGGAATCATCCTGAGTCACCTCCATATCAGACTGCATATTATCTTTGCCTTCTTCATCATCCTTGGGTTTCCTTTTGGGGGTTACAAGTTTTTTAAATGATTTCCATGTTGATCCTTCATCCCCCTCTGAAGGACTACTAGCCTTTTGGGGGGGAAAGGCTAAAATTTCATCGACCTCATTAGAACTTTGAAGTGGTGACTCTAGCTTCTTATTGTCATTTTCAACTTGGGGCATTTCATCCTCAGAATCTGAAGTTTTTCTGCTTCGGCTTCTTCTCCTTCCGGATCCACATAGAACAGCCTCCCATGATACAGATGAATCCTTTCTTTTTTTGCTTTCTTCAATGCTATGATCTGATATTTGGTCTCCTTCACTTGGTTTTGTTTCCTCTACTGAGCCAGGGATTTGTATCTCTTCATTGGTTAAGGAAGATTTCTTCATACGCTTTTTTGGAGTCACAAGTTTTTTGAAAGAAGCCCATGCACCATCCACCTCTCCTGTTGTCTCTGCGGAGTGCTGTACAGTGCTTTCTTCTCTCTGATTCCCAGCTGACTCACTGGATGAAATGAGCTGATCTGAAAAGTATTCTCCAGAGTCCGACAACTTTGCATCACCTGATTTTCGGCCTCTTTGTTTTTTGGAAAGTTTCTTTAAACTAGACCCTGATAACATCCTTTTCATAGGACTAGCTTGAACTTTATCTTGAGAACTCACAGTTTCAGGCTCGTTGACAGTTGTGATTGATGGATCTGTGTGAGGTGATTTTCCGTCATCTGTTGTCTGACTTGATGCTGCAGAGAGAATCTCCTCTTTAAGTTCATTTTCTTTCTCTCTCTCTTGATGTTCTGTTTCAACTGTAGCTGAGTCAATAACTAGACTAATCTCCTCTTTATCCTGCTGTAATTCTACAGTTTTTTCTGTTGCCTGTACTGTTTCGTTTTTCCCTATCTCCACCAGTTCTTTTTCAGTTGTCTCATCTTCTGTGGACTTCTTTTTCTTCCTTAATCCTGAAAAGATTCCAGTTGTAAAAAACCTTTTAATTGGAGATACAACCACCTCTGCTTCAAGACTAGAGGGACATGTTGGATGTAGGTCTTCTTCAAGTGTGGCTCCTTGTTGTGCCTTTTCATCTTCAACTGCAGTTGAAATTGTTGCTGTGTCTACATTATCAGATTCAACCTCCTCTTTGGCCTCTGTTGTTTTATCCTCTACATTTTCTACAGTGTCCTCCGATGTAACATCTGTCAGAGTGGGACATGTTGTTGAATCATTGTCATAAGTTGCCTGCGTGTGCAGATCAATATAATGCTCAGCATTCTCACTTTTAGTTTCCTTTGCAGTATCCTCTCTGTCTACTGATCTGTTCGATTCTTCCTTGTTGGTGTCATCAGGCACATCTGTTGCTGTCTCAGCTTTTTCAGTTGAGCCTCTTTTTACTGTCAGTTTCAAACCAATGTTACTGAAAAATCTCCTAAAACTTTCATTGACGTCATTCTGCTTTGCATCCAATTCAGTGATTTGTAGGGGTGCTTCTTTATTGCCATCAGCATCATTAGGTGACTCCTTTTCATTAATTTCAATATTTCCTAATTGTGATTCTCCTTCAAGTGGTGTTGCTGTGTCTGAATTATCTTCATCTGGAGAAAGGATAGCTAAACCAGAAAAGTTATTATTAACACTTGAACACTTGAAATGCAATATATGTAAAAGACTGATGACACAGGTGAAATTCAATCTCCTAAAATTCAATAAGTTTTGTGTCTGTTAAAATTATGCTGGCTACCTGTCAGAGAGCAATAATATACAGATTGGGGGTACCCACCCTCTGCAGTGATTTCATCCTCACATTGACCATTAACTTCTGGTATAGCGCTGTCTGCTTTTCCATTGATCTCAGAGATTTGCCCATTGTTTTTGAGAGCCTGAAACCAAGCACAAAACAGAATGGACATTCTACTGCTGCTCCTATGGCAAAGATTAGAGTTGATGAAAGCGCAAATAACAGAAATTCATCTTTCAGCAGATTGCCAAGGAGGCCAACATTGCCAAGGAGATAGTAATCAAAGTAGCACTAGCTTCAATTCGAAGAAACGTATGGCAGTCACTGCCATACTTTTCTTCCAAAGCTCTTCTGAAGCTCATAGCTAGAGAAGTATTCACAAATCTATCTGAATCTGTATTTCCAGGCAAATAAAGAATTCTATCTTTGAGTAGCTGAGGGCTCCAACGTTCTATTTTGTAAAAACACTAGTGTTGGTTGAGGGGTCATGTTAACCTTACAGTTTAACAACCCTAATTGTCCAAATCTCAAATCTGTGAGCCTGATTAGTCAGAAAAGTCTGAGCAGGTGATAGATAACAAGAAACACATGTCCTTCAACTCAGGGAGTAACTCACTAAATATACAATTAAAATTGCTGTTGGTCAAAATTCACTGACTAATATCTATTAAGAGATTGTGAGTAATTGATACAATATCTTAATTTTGAGCCATTTTTCAGTTTTTTATGCATTTCCATTTTTATTACATAAATATACATTTACATACACTTGCTCTCTTTGTGTGCACTCTTATTTTGAACAGGTCATAAATGAATATTATATTAATAATTATCTTAGTGAACCAAATACAACCAAACATTTTGGGACTTGAGATAGCTTTGCAAACAAAAGTAACAAAAAGTCTGACACAAACTATAATATAGATTTATTAACCAAGTAAAAGTAAGGCTAACTTTATGCAAAGAATCGTGGCTTCTTTTTTCTTTTAACACCAGACCTTTAAAACTTAAAAACAAACTTAACAGCATATTGCTTAGTATAAGACATGCAATAAAAAGTTATTTTTGTTCTCACAGTACAGTGCTGTCTAATTGACTTCCTGCTCAGCATGACCCAGTGATCATGTTGTACACAAATAATCGATGTTGCCTTCTGCTAAGTGCAGCAAAGGGGAAATTCCATCTCTCCCTTGGGTTTTATCTAAGTTCCTACAAAAATGAAAGGTCATTAGTCCTCCATGTCGCTTCCTTTTTATTCAACAGTAAATGCAAACCATTGCAACAACAATTAACTAGTAAAAACAGTTTGAGTCAAGGTCTGTTAGGGTCAAACTACCAAATGAAGAGTGAACAACTATGGGGTCATTTACAGTTCCTAAAACATTTTCAGCAACTGAAAGAATGGTAGTAGCCTGACAGTTTTATTTTCCGCACATGCACTCACCAGGAGGAAATTGATAAATGGTTCATTCTACATCAAATGATTTTTGTGTGTCTTTTTCCCCTTTTTAAAATGAAAACCCAGTGTCAGAGTCTCATAATAGTTGGGTGTGCTGGATGCAATTCTTTCAAATGAGACAAGGACTTTCTCTCTATCTTGGGGTTAATGGATGTTTTGGCAAGCAGCCGCTACACGGTCCTGACAACAACAAAATACAGCCTCAGCATTTTCATATCACATAGCTACGTCTGACTGGAAATGTTTAGAGATGTTATATCAAATGAATTTGTTAATGCATTTTAAAACTGCTGAAGACCCTTCATACGTATATAATGAGGATAAATCAAATCGAACTTTGTGGATAAATATAGGAGTAATGCAGGCCAATCCATGCAGCAGGAGCTACCTTGGCTTCGGTGTTCTGCTCAGCCCGAGCATCATCCACTTTTCCGCTCTCCTCTTCAGCCCCTGCATCCTTCTTGCTCTCCCGCTGCGCAGACTGAGCATCTCCCATTGTCGGAGCTGCAGCGCGTCACTATCCGGAGTGAGCCGCACAAGTGATGTAAATATCCCACCCAAAAAACAACAAGCCGGTAGCTCCGTGAGCGGCCGAGAGAGACTGTCAGCAGCTGAAAGAGTCGTTTTAGCCTAACACCTCCCTGCAGGATCACATGAGCCGAATCTGACCCGGCCCGGCCCGGTTCGGCACGCCTCTCGCTGCATCAAAGTGAGAGAGAAAAAAAAACTGCAGCGAAAACCGAGCCTGCCAGATGACAGAGGCAAATGTCCGCGCAACAAGCTGGACCCTGCCCCGCCATAGAGCTGCTGTACATAAATCTCAGGGTGCTGTTTGTTTTTGTCAAGTCTCTTTTCGTAGTCTTATATTTAAAAAAAAACAAAAACAAACAGGCAACAACAACTTGGAAATTGGGTGAATAAAGGACCAAAAACAAATTGCACAAAGAAGAAACGGGAAAGAAAACATCTCAGTCACTAATGAGGTGAACATTTTTGTTTCTTTTATAATTATCTGTATTTACCAGAATCTACTGAACTGAAGACATGAATTTTAATGAACAGGGGAGGACAACACAGGCTGTCCAAACTCTGGGACTTTCAACAAGAAGTGCCAGGCAGCTGAAAAATCTTGACCTTTAACAAAAACTGAGCAAAATGGCGATAAATGTCATTTATTTATATCTCTTATTAGTTAACGCTTCATTTACTCATTAGGTTCTCTGCTTAGAGGAATACAGTGCTGTGGTTTTTGACATTTCTACTTTGACTACTTAAACTACTGATTCCATTGTTATTATACAGTATCCTATACAGTATATATATATACTTTTCTGAATCTAAATATCTATTATCCATTTAAATATAACAATATAAAACTAACTCATTACCTCTCAAGCTCACTTATTAACAAGTTGCATCACATTTGTTTAATCAGTAATAAAACCCCAAATGTGAAAATATTGCTTGAAAATTTCTATTATTTATTAGAGCTACATATTAAGTCTGACAAATGAGCAAAGAATTGTCATTATTAGGTGTATCATGTCATCTCATGACAGGGGAAACCGACTGCTGATGATGAAGCCGGATCTTGGACAGTCAGCCCCATGGGTTGACAGTCACCACCCCTGGAAATTAATGCGTTTATGTAACTGCAGCTGGGACATCAGATGTCCACACTGTGAACAAAGTTTCTGGCTTTGGGTCATTGCTGTGGCACTGATGTGGTTACATGTGTATCCTAAAAAATACAAAGGAACAATGTGATTTTTGAATAACCCACTGTAACAACCTGATCTGTGCAAATAATGTAACATTACATGTTACAATGAAGTAATATGTAGTTTAAATACTATAATCAGATGTAGTGCTATAGGGAAATTAGTATGGGGCATGCTTTCCAATGTTAGTATTTCTAGACAACCTTTATATAGGGTTTATAAGCCTCAGTGAAAGACTTCATAAATTGTCAATGAAGAAGACTCCCCAAATAATCTAAAAATTCAAAAACTTATCACTTAATTTGCAATGATGATGGAAACCATTAATGCCATATTATAACTGTAGACTTGATAGTTCACAACAAATTAGGCAAAATCTATCAACATTTATTAATGGATTTTGAACATTTATAACCAAACAGAATGGTTAATCACTGGCCAATGAGATTTGTTCTTAATTTTACAACCTGCCAAACACAGATTTGTAGTTATCAATGGCTTTTAAGTGAACTATAAAACATGCACTAATCATTAATATATTGATCAGTATACAACTTATAGGCAGGGTGCCTTAAAGGCACTTCCAAAATTCTTGTATGTAAAATCTGTAGAGTATTGTTTAATATTTCTAAATAAAGAACTGGTATTTTGACACTGTATGCATCATTATGGAAATGAAAGTCAAGCTTTTATGTGTAATGTTCTGTAATAATTTATTTCAGAAGTCCCTTTAGGAGACAGAAGTTGTGACTTGTTGGAAAATGTTGTTTGATTGCAACAAAACACAGATGCACAAGCCATCAGGAGCTCTCACATGCACAATACATTTGCAGTAAGTCACACAGAAGTGATTAAAATTTGAGCCTTTTCATTTGTCATCTTAATCAGTTTAGAAATCAGGATATATTTGCTGATTAGAAAATGACACTGTGTAATTGCAGTGAAATTATAGTGTAACAACATGAAAGCTTCTGTAAATGATTCATATTTTAATAAAGCAAGAAGTTTTCTAGAAAATGGAAATCAGATGACTGTCCAAATGCAGCTCTGGAGCAAAACAGACTTAACATAATTTGGAAATTAAACTCAGACATGTGGGTGGAATATCAGGAGCAACACCGGACAGCACGTTAAACGAGGTTGTCCAGGACTTTCAGCATGAAGTGCAAGGTGGCTGGAAAAGTTTTTAAAAATGAACATCAATCTTAAAGTATAAATAAAAATATCTCTCTCAATCTTTCAGTCTATTCAGTTTTGTTTCGAGGCTTCGAGGTTTGCTATTACATGCTGTTTTTTAAATCACCTTTGGTTGTTCAGTGATTCTTAGAAACAAATCCCCACATTAAATTTGATTTCCTTTAAAACCTGTTATCCCTGCTTCTTGTGTTTCTCAGTTTTCCATTTTATTGCCAGGAATTCAAAAACTACTTGTAGTGACACAAAGCTCTACCAGCTTTGCCCTGTGTGTGTGCCAACCTCAGCACAACCCTGCCAATGCTCTAGTACTTTTTATTTTGTTATGAAGCTGTACTGTCTTGCGTATTGTCTGACACAAGTGACACATTTCTTTCCATGTTTTCCAGCTGAGCTTTGGCTACCAGTCAGGCGAAGAGGAAAGGTTGTAAACAGAGGAAAGGCGTAAAGTAGAGGCCTCAAAAGCAGTTGTGGTTTCTAACAGTGTGACAGTGGTGAGATGCCAACTTGCTTACTGCTTCATTATATTTATTATTAATATTCCTGTCAGATGAGATACTGGCTTATAATTATACTTATAGTCCACATAGTTGTCTCTATTAATGAGTTATTTAATTCAATTCATTTCAAACATGTTGCTATTTGTCAGAGAAGATGGAATCCTATTAATCAAAGCTGTTTGAGTTTTTCATCTATTAACAGGTTTTTATGTTTTTAATTTTTACCTTTATAGTCTCATAAACACACAAATCACGTCTGAAAGTGAAACAGTTTAAGTGTAATTCCAGTTCTTTCTGTATAAAAAGCTGAATTACAACAGTATAACCACAGTGGCTTATCTATTTTTCCCAGTGGTAAAGCTGAGGTCAGGTTTACTTAACCCTAACCCTAACAGTGATGTGTCACTGAAGGTGAACGAAGTAAGACCTTGGGAATAGCAGAGAAACATTACCGAACCCATGACAGACATTCATGGTAATTTGATCAGAAGCTGGGAGACACTGGTGCTGTTATGTGAACCTCGGTATGACGCTAATAGGTTGAATTAATCAGAGTCACAACTTTGGATAACTGAAAACAGCTGATGTTTTCTCCATCGATACAGCAGCCAAACTCCTGATGCCACATGCAGTGGACTGAAATGAAACGCAGGGGGTCTTGGTGAGTCAGTCTGCATGTGAACATATGTCCTTTTTCTGTATCTGAACATTTTGGGGCATCACATAATGTACAGTAAGTTTAAATATACAATGTAAATCTGATGCATTTGTCCTTTTTTCTGCTTAGCAAACATCTCCTAGTCTGTGCATAAAATGGGATCAGAACCTATAAGGTCAGCAGATTTTGACTTTTTTTTTTGGTCATCTTATTCATTTTGTTTGTTGGTTTTTTGTTTGTTGTGCATGGTATATGTTTTACAGAAAACTTTGAAAGAAGATCAGTGGCTTTACATCACCATATTAGCTTTGCTCGAATTTGTTCCAGCAAAAAAGAACCAATAAAGCTTTATAATTAGATTAATCACGCCATGTTACAGAGATAAACAGCTTCAAATCAGAGACACCAGCTATGTAAACGTTTTACTGATGTTATTCTTAAGTTAATACCAGTGAAATAGACAAATTGGTTCCAACAGGATTTTGAGTGACGCTTTGAGACAGACTTATAGAGCGAAGTAGAGTTAGAACCATGTTGGAAAATACAAAAAGTAAAGGAGTTGTAAAGTTTTAAGGGTGATACTCTTTTTCTCTCCCAATCTAGTGTAGCCCTGATCGTGTAATAAGATTTTTTGGTGACACATGACACCTGTTATTTCCAAAAAAAGCATCTGCAACAGAGATCTGGTATGGTGGAGTTGAAACGTGCTACTTTAAAGCTCCCATCTGCACAAACTAGACCTTTGTCCTGGAGTTTAGCAGATTTAGAGCCTTTGATTAAGAACACATTCCTGGCACAATCACAGAGACCTGTTTCCCCAGTGTTTCTGTGCCTCAGTTTGTCCTGACCACTCAGCAGCACTGAGGAGTGTATACAAGGCCAAGTCCGATTTCACAGTGAGATCACATGCTCAGATGCTGACTGGTGAACGAGAAGGGCTACATCTGAAGCTCACGCAACACAGTTTGTTGATTTAAAATAAACATGTTGCTCCAATCAGAACCAGCTGACTAAAACGAACAAAATAGATTTAAACTTGAACTTTCCACTCGCAATGTTTTTTGCGGGCTGAGTTTGGTGCCAGAAATCAACAAAACAAATGTAATGCTTTGACGAATATCCCCCCTTTTAAATATTCAGGAATATAAACTGCAAAAATGTATGAAAACTTCTTTGGCATGTTATATAATAATAAAATAAAATAATCAATAATCAGTTATTTGTTTCTAAAATGTTTCAGAGCATCACTGTTTTAACATTTTCAAATAATAATAACACAAACAAAGAAAAAGCAGTGTAACGTACGTAACGTTTGCTGGTATTACCAATACAACATACCCTTACAGCATTGGTTACATGGAATTCAATGTAAATGGCCATTTGATATTTATTGCTTTGAGTTATTACTCTGACGCTATTCATCATTGTATAAATGAAGCCATAACTAATACAAATAACTATTTCATAATTACGACGTGACTGGGCATTTTATCTTGAATAAACTTGAACTGTAATCTGTCGGTACTGTTATACCACTGACATCTGCTGGCCAAAACTAAACACTACACCAAAATGCACAGACTAAAGTTAAACATACTTTGGTTCTTTATTTAATAACCATTACAACAATTCAAAAAGTCCATGTTACAAGTAAAAGTCCTGCATTCGAAATCCTTCAAAATTAAAAGTGCATTATAATGTAGTAAGTACAGTATACAGAAGTATTATCAGGGAAAAAAATTACAAAATGTACAAAAAGTACTAAATGCAAAAAATGGCACATGTAACTGATATGTTTATATGGTAAATATTGGTATGTAATATGTAATAATGAAACAGTGTATGATGAGCTTTCCATAGTGGTAGAACTGCTCGAAGTGGACCAGTTTTAAACTTTTTATACCAGTTGTTTAGTCCATTCGTTCCCGAACCCAGAAACTGGGCACCTTTCAGTGGGTCACAAGATAAATCTGAGGGGTTGTCAGATGATTCTTGGAGGAAGCCACAATAAAAAACAAAGTTCTGCTCAGAATTCTGTTTTTGTTTTGTTGTTTTTTGTTGGGTGAAAGGCACAGTGCTCCATTTTCTCCTGAAATAGGATTTTTAAAAAAGGATTAAAACTGGCGTAAAAATTGAAATAAATCAAATGGAAATACTCAAGCAGAGAACAAGTACCTGAAAATGGTTCTTACGTACGGTACTTTAAATAAATTAGCTTTTTCTCTTCACCACAGGGAATTCAAATGTCAGATTTAAATTTGAGATAAAACTATAAGAGCATCTTCTGATTTAGAAATGTAATTATTAATTTTAATTAATAAATTATTTCGTTGCCATTTCGTTAAAGTAACACGTCGTTAAAGTTTGCAGATATTGATTCTTTTAAAATGTGTTTTACTGTGTGTCTCCACAATTCAGTGACACATCAACTTTGCTGAAAATCCCCATTTGAGTAAGGAGGCCGGTGTATGACTCAAACCCAAAGAGGCTGATGGAAATGACGAATCATATGCAATCCACTGCTGGTGGCGGAATTTCCTACACATCATCTCCACCATTCATCCCCCCTTGTATATAAATAAAAATTCTGATTCTTTTTCTGGCAGCATGACTGGAAGCCACCTGACAGTTGGTGGTTTCAATGCGTGTAGGGTAGAGAACAAGGGTTTGGTCAGATTGCCTTTCATGAAAAACTGAACAGAAAAGTTATTGCCTGTAAAATAGCAAAGACTGTCACATGTGAACACTTCTGTCTCACCCCTTTGGAAGATAGCATATCTGAAATGCTTCCTCTTTGTTTTTTCACATGCTTTTGGTGTCCAGTGTCAGCGTGTGATGACTTCTGTCTTTGATATTATCTGACACATTTGCTTTTTTTCCCTCCTGCTTCCCGCGCCTTAGCTTAAAACCAGGGTTTTTTCACAGCCTTCCATTGCTTTATGTGTCATTGAGCAGGAAAAGTAAATTAAAAAATCTGTCAATAAATGCAAACATACCAACAGCTGACATGGAACCACAGAAAAATGTAAACACACATATAGTTTATCCGCCATCAACTTCATGATGGCTGATGTACGTCACTGCGTGCCTCCATGTGACACAGGTGGAATGCAGAAAGTTTTGTTTCTAATGAACCTTTCCTCTTCGACATGGTTAACATTTTTTTTTTAAGATTCTTTCACTCTTTCTTCAGCCTTCACACTGCCTGGTGGATTTCTGTGATCAGCTTGTGCTACAGACGGTGAACAATCCCTCTATAGATAACAGACATCTGTCCAAGTAAGGTATTATTAATTCTTTAGTTTCATGTTCAATGTTTTTTGGGTTTGCCTGAAGTGGTGTTTTGGATATAATGTTTGAACATCTGAACTTTAAATACTTCAGTTTCAGATTTGAGGCCTCTATACACTCAGCCTTGTAGACAAGTTAAAAAATGATCAAAAGTCATTAAAAATGTGCATTTGTCTTTGGTAAACATCGACTAACACAAACCAGACTTTCTTGTGCCACTAGCTGATGACTGTTTTTTGCCTTTTTTTTTGTTCAGAATCAATGGCTATTTTTCCTCTGCTGCTTTTGTTGAAAGCCACATAAAATGCTCCTCCTCACTGAAAACCACATTACCAGCTACAATACTTTTGCACTAAACTTTTCTGCTTGAAAAGTCATGAACGAGATTAAATGTCTGAGCAGATCGAGTGTGCTCAGCTAAGATTACGTGATACTGAAAAGCAAAAACTGGCCGCTCACGCCTTTTGTGCATATTGATTACAAAAGCTTTACATTTCCCTGCTCCTTGCAGCAGGTTACGTGCTTAACTGAGCCCAGGCTTGCCAGACGCCTTCAGTCACGTTTAGGAGACATTCAACACAAGAACATGTGCATGCTTGTTTGGTTGCAACTAATGAGTCTTTCTTTTATGATGTCTGTAGTTTATAGTGTTCTTCTTCACAGTTTTTACAAAAGGAGAGTTTGTACGCCCGAGTCCATCATGATGCTCTTTCAATTTGAGTCTTTTCAGTAAGGGTCAATTCATTGGTAAGGGGTTTCTACATCTGGTAAAATATGTGTCTTCATCTAGGATCAGTGAATAGGAGACTGACTCATACTTTGGCCTAAAAGTCACAATATCTAGGCATCTGCTCTGCCGTCAGTGGTGTGATAAGAGCTTGTTTCTGCCGCCCGTCAGTGGCAAAAAAAGTATATATAATTATCTTGAAAGAGTCTTTACTCCCAGCTGGCTCTATTTCACAGACATAGCACTCATTCTAGCACCCAGCTCAATAAATCTAAATCTTTTCGCTTTCTGTGCCATCTTCCTTTCAGACATGAGAGACAGACTGAGGCACCTGCATCAGGTGCAGAATGACTCGAAGGGTTTCTGCACAGTTGAACTGGACAACCTGTCAGAGGCAGGGGCGGCTGCAACCGCAGGGTCACAGTCTGACCAGGACCTGGATGGTGTCCTACAGGAGGCCCACCAGATACGTTTGGAGATCCAGCAGATCCAAAATGACATCAGGGAGCTGAAAGATGTGAACTATCAGGCCTTAAACCAGACCACATACTCTACTCCAACAAAGCGTGACTCCAATGCAATTGGGGCAGATATTAAATCCAGGGGAGAAGGTGTGTTGCAGCGGCTCCACATGATGAACGCTCTCGGAGGGCAGCTGGAGGCCCAGCGTGGCTGCTCCAACCCCGCAGCACGTGCAGCTCGAACCCAGTACCAGTGTCTGAGCAGCGCTCTGCAGGAGGTGATGTTCAGCTACAATGACACAGAGATGAGCCACAGGGCGGCTTGTAAACGTCAGATCCAGAGACAGATGGAGGTGGTGGGCAGGGAGGTCAGCGAGGATCAGCTGGAGGAGATGATGGAGGGCGAGGAGTTGAACGTTTTCAGCATTCAGATGGAAGGAAAAACGGCCCGCTCTGCTTTCCTACAGATCGAGAGACGTCACAAGGAGTTGCTAGAGCTGGAGAGGAGGATCCAGCAGATCCAGGAGCTGTTCTTGGATGTGGCCATGCTCGTAGAGGAGCAGGGGACCACCGTTGAAAATATCCAGAGACACGTCCAAAGTACCGAAGTGACCGTTCATGATGGAGTAGTGAATCTGGAAAGAGCTGTCGCATCTGATAAAAACAACCCTTTCAAGAAGCTGTTTTGTGGCTGCTTCCCATGTTTTAACAATTAGGTCAAGCTAATGATTAGTATAATCAGCAAACAGCCTTATCAGATCAAACATCAAAAGCCAGTGATGGAATGTAACTACCTAAAGTACAGTAGCTGCTAAAATAAATGTAGTTACATTCCACCAATGTACATATTAATATTTTCAGTGTAGGCGTTTACTTGTGCTGGGGGTAGCTACTTACACAGTCTGGTTCATTTGACTTCAGTGAAGAATTGGACTATTTCTTCCAACCCTGTTTATAAAGGAGTTAAAATGAGCGCTTCCATCAGCAGTCAAATTGTATTTTATGCAACAGTAATATTAATCCAGTTATAACATATACATTTTTCATAAAATGGCCTACGGACCTTTACCTTAGTAACTCCAATGATCTAACTATAGCATACTTCCTCCATCACTGTCGAGAGAATGAACAGTATGAACATGAACATTAGAATGAACATTATTATTATTATTATTATTATTATTATTATTATAATAATAATAATAATAATAATAATAATAATAATAATAATAATAATAATAATAAATTTATTTCGTGTCAGCGAGACAATAAAGTGGAAACCTCACAAATCTTTGAACGAGAAAACAAAGATCGTTAGTAAACATTTAGCGCGCAAATACAAAACGCGCACAGTCACCTGCCCACCCTGACATTAAACCCACATTAAAACGGTCTCCTCCTTCCTGGAAGCGACTCGGAGCAGCGGGCAGAGTGTGAAGTGTCGGGGTGAGAAGGCGTGATCTTTCGCGTTGGTAGCCTCCCTGCTGCGGGCTGTTGTCACTGTCAGTGTTGGTGTGTGTGTGTGTGTGTGTGTGTGTGTGTGTGTGTGTTCCTGTCAGACCTCTCTTAGAACAGGAGCCTGTTGCCTCTTGTACAGGTTAAGATTTGGAAAAATAACGGGGGAGAGAGAGAGAGAGAGAGAGAGAGAGAGAGAGAGAGAGAGAGAGAGAGAGAGAGAGAGAAAAGAAAAAGAGGAAATGAACCTTTCTGCTGCCGCCTCGCCTGTTTTAGCGAGTTTTATACCATAGCACCGCTGGAGGATAAAACGAGGTATTTAAACTCTGTTGTATTACGGTATCGTGATTGTTTTATTTGGGCTCCAACAATCGACGAAGTGATTTGTATATTCAAAGACTGATTTCTGTAACAGCTTCTCATGTTGTTTGTTGTTGTTGTTGTTTTTCTTTTTCCCCTCATGATCCTGGCTTGTCATGTCATATCAATGATGCTTTAGAGGTTTGTTAGTGTGATTTATTAAGTTTTGCAAACTCTTAAAAAAAACATAGACTACATCACACTAATGCTATGCAACAGATTCTCGCATTAGGAAATAACCGAGTCTTAAGTCGACGCCCTGTAATTCATTTCCATCTGCGATGAGAACTTCTCAGCTGAGGAAGTAACTCATCAGCTTCCTTTACAGGAGTTCAGACAGAAAGCACAAATAGTATTCTATCTACACAGGTGCTCGTTACTCGTGCTCATAAAAATACTATGCTTATATGGCTCATTCACCAAATTAAGTGAGCGAGACATCTTTGAACAAGCTGGCATGAGAAGATGGCTTTGGATTTTTCCAGTTAAGTAGGATAAGGCCAGTGGCAGAATTTAGCTGAAGTAATAGTACAAGGACAGCAGTGCAAATGCTGAAAATGTTCTGTTACCCAAAAAAATCATCCTTCATTTAAAATGAAAGCATTATAAGAAAAATGTAGCTACTTAAAGTACAAAATCTGTATATCAGTATAATATATTCTGTACCATTAGCTCATTAATACTGAGACATCATCACCATTTTATCTATGTTTTATACAGTGTGTTTAGTAAGACGAGAGAGAATTAAGTGTGTAATTAAGAGTGAGTAAGGAAGAACAAAAAACATTGTATTCACTTTTTATGACATTTTGACAATTTGCCCTAATTTCTCTGGACTATTTCTTTCTTCTCCTGGAGTGTCTGCTATGATAATTGATGCTTTTACTCTGGTTTTGGAGAGTAAATAAATAGGATTAAACATGTTAAATGCAATTTCAGGGGTCATTTACAGAGCTTAGCATAAAGAGTGAAACAGGAAAACAGCTGGGTAATAAAATCTGCCTACCACCAACTGTAAGGCTGACAAAAATCACTTCACTGAGTTCTTGTTTAATTGTTAAACTTGGGGAGGATTTTATTATCTTTGACCAGAGTCAGGCTACCATTTCCCCTGCTTTCAGTCTTTATACTAAGCTTAGATAGACATATTTATGTCGTATTTAATCAATACTGACCAAATGTCAAACTCGTCTTATCTTTCTTATGGTTGGTAAAAGCCCCTGACTGCCCTTGCAGGTGAGATGAGGGACCGACTCAGTGAGCTGCAGACTTTCCCCCCCAAGCCTGCAGAGGAGGCACGCGGGTCTGAGGAGAACCACAACCATGCCACTGAAGAGGAGCATCTGGAGCAACATGCCGTTGTGTTTGAGGGAGAAGATGTGATAGACGGCATCTACAAGGAGGCCCAGACGATGAGGAAGGAGATACTGTTGCTCAAAATGGACGTGAAGCGTCTCGGGAAGCAGAACACCAGGTTCCTCACGTCCGTCAGGAGGATAAGCAGCATCAAACGGGACTCCAACGCCCTGGGACGGGACATCAAGGCCAGAGGGGAGGCTATTTATGCACGGCTGGAGAAGCTGGGGAGGCTGAACAAGTACCTGGAGGAGGAGCACGGGCCTACCTCAGCCATAGCTCGCATAGGGCGTTCACAGTACGTGGCTCTGACCAACGCTTTCCATGACGCCATGTCCGAGTACAATGAGGCTGAGATGATCCAGAAGGAGAACTGCAAAACCCGCATCCAGAGGCAAGCAGAGATCATGGGCAAGGAGGTGAGTAGGGAGCAGATAGACGAGATGATCGAGACGGGCAAGTGGAACGTCTTCTCGGACAATCTTCTCCTGGAAGGAAAGACCGCCAGGTCTGCTCTCAACGAGCTCGAGAACCGGCACAAGGAGCTTCTGGAGCTGGAGGGCCGCATCAGAGACATTCATGAGCTGTTCTTCCAGATGGCCATGCTGGTGGAGGAGCAGGGCTGCATGATGGACAACATAGAAGCGAACATCAACGCCACTCAGGACTACGTTGTCAAGGCTACAATGCAGATCAAGAAGGCTGTGAAATATAAGAAAAGCAATCCATGCAAGAAACTCTTTTGCTGTTGCTTCCCTTGCTGCAATTGAGATTTTTTTCCTTTGCAGCATCATATATGCAGTATGTACATATTGAGATTAGATTTAAATCAGCTTCCTACGCAGTGAAGCAATGAATCCAGTAGATCCAGAAGTTGTGTCCAAAGTTCAGTTTCTTTACAGAGCTGCTCTGAAAAAAGGTCAAGTGTAGTTTAAAACCTCACATTCATGCAAATGTGTACAGTGAGATATGGGTTTTATGTTTCCTGATTTTCAGTTGCACTATGACTGCAGAGACATCTAAGCTGTTATTTAATGCATAACTGGGCCTTTTCCCTCTTTAACTTCCAGCTTTGTAATTTGTTATTCAAGATATTTAAGGAATGTGAAGAATTTATTACATTAAGGAATGTAATAAATGAATGTAATGTAAGTCTATAGCCTAGCTTGAAGCTGGAACTTAAACGAAGCCTATGTGTTATTACAGGTGTTGCTTAACACTTCTGCAGAAACACAGTGAGCACAACACATAGAGCCTGTGATTGTGGTTAGCTGGGAAGATTGCAATAGATTGGTGAATTGTAAAACTCTCTGCTTGCGTCCCTTGTGTATAGTCTTCACCAGCTGCAGGACAGGGCTTTGTGCTTCTCAAGTTGTCGGTGATGAAATTGCCTGAGCTTCAATCACATGTTCCCCTTTGGCTGCTGCAGATTAAACTCTCGGGCACACACAGCCCAGGTCAATCATATTTGTACAGCAGGGCTGGGTTTCTCTGTTTTCTTTCCAAATGTGTATGTGTGTTCATACAGGAAGTGTGACAATACAGACAGAATGGGAAACTAATCAGGTTAGAGGACTTTTCTGTTTGCACAGCAGGCCTGTTTCCTCTGTCCTGCCAGTGTGGTGATAGTAAAATCTAATTTTCTGTTTTCCCTGCATGTGGCAGTCATCCACGAGGGGAATCCCAGGCTGATCAGTGGGTGTGCAATGATTGCAGTTCCTCTGCAGCAGCACTGTGTGGTTGGTTAGGGGGCATTTACTGGCAGAACAAGTGGCTCTCTGTGCAATGAGGCGTCATGAATTCAGTCAAGTTGTAGACTGTTAGACTGTCTTTTCTGTGAATGACGTTTGCAGTCGTGAGTAACACATCAACCAGGATGGCCGAGTGGTTAAGGCGTTGGACTTAAGATCCAATGGACAATAGTCCTCGTGGGTTCGAACCCCACTCCTGGTAGAAAAATGGAAATTTTAATCGGAACACCACCATGGGGAAGTCATTAATATAAATGTTAAAAGAACGTATGCTTGCGATACGTATACGTGGCAATGCTTCTCACCGTCTCACCTCCAGATGCAGTTCTCCTTCTGAGTTCATCATGGACAGGTGAACGTGCCGAGCGTCGTTAAATTCGATTTGCCACCGCAGACGCGTTTCTGTCTCCCTTTTAACAGATCATCGGCCCTTCACGTAAGGCCGGAATCAATAGGCTCGTTCGTCCCTCCAAAAGTTTTAAAGTGATTTCGAATTATGGTCATGTGTTCTTTTCTTAAGCTAAGGTCTGAAACACACCACAGACATTTAATTAAAGGTTCGGAAACCGCAGAGTGAAACAGCTCGACTTCGCTGATAAAAAATGTAGCTGGTTTATATTTTATTTCCCTTTGGACGCCTACAGGAATTGACGGGGTTAATAGATAGGCGGCACATTTCACTGCACACCTGCATATAAATTAAAATAAAAACCTGACAGCGTGATCCGGGCCAAATCTAAACCAAACAGTAAGACAAAACTATAACAGATAACTCAACACAGCGGAGGAATACTGAATACTGTGGCGATCTGGTGCCATCTAGTGGTAGGAGATGGGACTATTCTGTCTAAGAGTCCCAGAGAATTTGACGAGGATCAAACTGTGATGGCTCATCGACCAGGTCAGAGTATCTTGAGAACAGAAAGTCTTGTGAGGTGTTTTCAGCATGCAGTAGCCAAAAGGCTCTACAAAAGCGGTCTGAGGAAGGAGAACCAATGAACATGACAGGGTCATGGATGCCCAACGCTCATTGCTGTGCATGTGGGGTGAAGGCTGACCAGTGTGGTCCAGTACCACAGAAGTACCGTAACCAAAAGTGCTGAAAATCTTAATGCTGGCTAGGATAGAAAGCTCTGAGTACACAGAATCCATCACAGCTTGCTGCGTAGCTGCAGACCAGTCACAGTGTCCATGCTCAACCCTGTCCCCCACTGAAAGCAGAAATGTGAGCGTCACAAGTGGGCTATGGAGCAACGGAAGAAAGTGCCCTGCTCGGATGAGTTGTGTTTGTGTGTGTCATTTACCTGGGAAGGATTTGACACCAGGATGCACTGTCGGAAGAAGGAAGCTCAGTTCCTGCTGCGAAGCCTCGGATTCATGTATCATGTACCACAGGACACCTTCAGAGGTCCATGTCTTCACAGCTAAGAGCTGTTTTGGCACCACAAAGCTGATCTACACCATTTTAGGCAGGGTTTTTTTTTTTTATTAATGTTTTGGCTGTTCGTGTATGTACTTCATTGGCCATTTGCACAGTGATTAGAAAAAGCTGATTAACACATAAAAAAAACCCAAACATATCAACATTGAAAAACCAACACCCTCTTTATTAAAATGCTTCAAAATTCAAACAAATTGAGCTGGCATATTGTGGTGAACACACACACACACTTCTGCAGGAGTGAAAACAAAACTATGAAAAAAATGCTGATGAAAATGTTGATACACTCCAGGTGCCTGCAAAGACTTGTCTGCATTGCTAACAAACAAGAGTGTGCTGTAGTTGAACTCCATTTGTCCTAAATTTGTATGAACCTCAGTGGAGCAAAAGACACATTTAATGCTCAGGTCCCGCGTTCCACTTCGTCAATTTAAAAAAAGTTAAAACCTTAAGAATGACGCATGCGATCGGATCTCGATTTAAATTTGTCAAGATACAAGATTTTTTTTTCCACAATGTAACAGCTCATATGAAAATGTACTAAACAGATGCTCTGTGCCTGAGAAATCACCTGATTAATGAGTCTGACCGATTTTGAAATTTTCCAAAGACATCAAACTCGCATGCAGTACACAAAAGGTGTAAAATTCCTGCCACTTGAAAAAACAAAGAAAACCCCCTCAGCATCATGATTTAAATCTTACAGTACATGCCTTCATGTGCAAATCAACAATTCAAATACAAATCTTGACATTACAGAGGCAGATCCTTTCCAAATAAAAGTACCAGTACAAAATAAAAACCAAAGAAAACAAAAAAAATAAACCAAACACAAATTGGGACTTATTAAAATTTAAGGACAGGTTAGCTCAAACATGGGCTTTACATCAAACTTCAAAAAAATATAAAAACAACAAAACACCACTTTCTCAAATGAAGATCACATACTCTTCGTGACATGTTCAACCAGAAATGACTGTGTAATCCATTTACTCACAGAAGGGAGCAAACTATGTCATGTCCATGTGTCGTTAGACCTCAGTACTTCATCCAAATAAGTCTGATCGCTCCCGTGTTTCAAGAGAACATTCAAAGAGCATTTTCGCTGACAGATCAGTTACTCAACCCTCAGTGCAAAGCTGACGGATGACAAACACGCAAACATGTAATTAGTTAGTCCAGCACTGCAACACACACCGTTAGGTTATAATAATACTGAGTGGTACACCAGTCAGTTCTAAGACCCCACAATAATCAAGCAGCTGACGAAGTCGTCCTGTTGACTACACACCCACCAACAATCTACTGCGATGTAGCGCTTCGTGCCACGACCCTGAGACACCGAGAGATCCGGACACAAGTGGACACGTAGTGCCAAAAAAAAAAAAAAAAAAAAAAAAGACCCCGTACAAACATCATAAATAATGAATGTGAATGTAATTAGTGACGCTCGTTACCGGAGGGAAGTGTGCGCCCGCTGCAGCTCTAAACACCCGGCCTGCAGGTCTTTACGAGGTCTGACACTCAGGGAAGGGAACCAGGCTTCCTGCTCACTACCAGCAGCCACTGATGGATTCTTGTATTCATGGAGTACATTCATTCATTCATTTACTTGCTACATTTTATACTTTTTTTTTTTTTGGACAAAATAAAAAGAACCCATAGACACTCGCTGGTTACTTATCGGCGCAGCTGGTGGGAAAAAGACAAACCACAAACCGACCACGGCTAAAAATGTCCCGCCGTTTGTCCGGCGAATAGTGTTATATCTCGTCCTGACTAACGCGCCAGCCCATTAGTCAGTCGTGAGAGACGGACAGAAGAAGATGGACCACCTTTTGTTACGGCCGTGACTTCAACGACCAGGTGCCAAACCACAGAACGCGCTACATTTTTAGAACGCCGCACTGGACGCCGGTGAACAGAAATCGCCCCCCCTGCCGTGAGACGGTTTCCTGTACAGTGGCGTACACCGCGCAGAGCTACCACAGATGTTTGGTCAGTCTTAAAATGTCGAACTAAAGCCATGAACTCTATGATCTCTAAGCAGTGCGCACATGGTCACGCTGAGTAACGGGATGAGATAGGAAACCAGAAAACGGTTCCAGCTGGAAGCAGTTGAGAAATCTCACTGAGACGCTCTGAACAACCTCAAGACTAGAAAATCAAGTGTATCACAAGTTAAGGCTCTGCTCTTACCTCCAACGTCGCACAGTACGGACTTTTGGATATAAAAATAAAAAAGAAAGGTCTACATCAAAACATTTGATTATTTACACAATGTCAGAGTAGATAATGGTAGAACTTCAGTAGAGTGATATTAATAAATTCATCAGATTGTAGGATACAAGGCTGTTACAGTTAAATTTGCTTGTTACAGTATTGATCTGTTATTGCAGGACGTCAGCGCCCTCTCAGTTACCAATCGGCCCACAACTGGCTTTGTCTTATTCATGGTAGTTACGTTTTCTTTTTCTCCGCTGTGAAGCAAAGAACAACCAACCAGGAGTTTTCTATCTTTTTTTTTTTTAGGCTAGAAGAGACTAATGTCTGTAAACACTGGAGGAAAATACACATGTATTTGAATTCTGATGGTGTCAGAAATGTCCGAAAAGGATGACTCCGTCCCTTATGCCACTGGTTTGAGAACTGAACGCAAACACCTGCCCTCTTTTGTCAGCTCCCGGGTGAAACACATGCACGGCAGAGGGATGGCCTCCTCCCGGCGGGCGATTGTGTTGAACTTGCACTTCTTGAGGTGGTCGGCCATGCTGGCGATGTTGGCAAACTTCCACTCGTTCACTGTGCCGAAGGCCGTGCTGAACCGCCACACCTGAGTGGCCGACGGAACACGCATATCAGATTTTGCACGGCGCTGAAGCAAGACTGGGATCATATGTAAACGGCGTTAAAAAGACAAAAGGCTTACCTTATCTGTGATCTGCCACGAAGGAGACCCGTCAGCGCGCCGCTTCTTCTCCCACAGCAGCACCACCATGCCACGCATCTGGAGCAGATTGGCACACACGTCCCTCATGGTGCGGGACACTCTGGATAGTTGGCACAAGCTGAAGCTGTCCAGGAAGCTCGCCACGTGCTGCAGCACCTCGTACGGGAGACTGCTGAACTGATCGCACTGAGGGTCAAAGTGGCAGGTGCTCCTCGGGAGGCCGTCCCCAGTTTTCAAAGGCAGACTGGGCTGGATCCCAAAAGAGCCGAGGTGCCGGTCGTGGATGATTCGGAAGCCCTGCACAGATGGGCAGAACCGTCTTTGGGAGTAGGTGCAGCCATAGTAGGCCAAGGGGCAGCGTTGCTCCATCCAGCCGTTGAGTCCGGCGTGGATGTCCCCGTGAACGTTTTTGAAATGAGACGAGAACTCATCCCGCCGGAACAACTGCCCGCACACAAAAGTGAACATGGAGCGCTGTTTGGTTTGGTATCGAGCCACGCATTCCAGCACCAGGTCCAGCCTGAGGGTGTGGAAGGGGCTGGGGTTGGAGAGCTGCGGGCTGGCGTGATCGCAGGCCGAGGCCGAGGCGATGTCCCCCACCATGGTGTTGGTTGCAAGGATGGCCGAGGGGAAGGAGAACGTCTGAGTACCAAAGTCAATGTGGTAGCCGTCGACGAATCGGCTGTCTGAGATCCCCCTGCCTCCCGGGGAATCGCCGAGGCAAAAGAGCAGAGCTGCAGTGATGAGATCGATGCCGTGGAGGCCCATGGGATCCTCGGCTACCTCCAGATCGGACGTATCGACCGCCTTGTCCTCCATCTTTGCTCGAAACAAGTAAGGGTCCGACAGCAGAGCCCGACGTCCGTTAAATGTAAACATGCTTATGCCTCTGAGGACTTCCACATTCTGTAGTTTACGCTCCAAACACCTATACCTGAGTTCACTGGGTAAGTGTTGCAAGAAGTTATTTCTGGCGTGATCAGACAGCAGGAATGGCATTGGAGGTGAAAGTGGTGCTTGCTGAGGCACGGGAGGCCCCAGAGCTACAACAGGCATGTAATTCTGAGGCATCTCTGGCCAGACAAGGTTGGAATCATTTATTGGCTCCTCGACGAGATCTTCTTTTTCTTCAAAAAGCAACTCAACAAAATCGTTTTCTTCCGCCCAGCCAATCCCCTCGTCTTCTCCGTCTGTCCCCACCGCGCAGTCCACTCCGCCTACAGCCCCGAGCTCACACTCTGAATCAGAGTCGCTCTCGTGCATGTCCACATTCTTCCCACCCTCAGCGGCATAAACATGATGACTATCACCATTTTCTCCGTTGTGGAGCGCTCCATTCTTATCAGTCTTTTCCCCATTTAGATTTCCAACAATTACATTAAGATCCTTGGAATTAGTGAGGATGTCCAAGGCCGCTGCTAAACTTCTGCTTGTCTCCACTGAGGCGTTGTACAACTCAGTATAGGGCTCTTCTTCCATTTCGACTGTTCCATTACCCAACACTGTCTCTGGTAAACTCGAAGCTGTAGCCATCTTGTCACTTTCGTCGGCTCCTTTATCTCCATTCTTCGACACAGTGGTCGTGACCTTCAGCGACTCCAACAACATCCTCTGGTCCTGCAGGGCCAAGGCCATGTCTAGCTGCTCCACCTCATCAAAGTCTTTGCTCAAGTTTTCGTAGGACTTGCGATCAGCATAGCTCACGGGCCAGCGGTTCCACTCCATAGTACAACAAACTATACTTGCTGGGCAAGTCTCCAGATGCTGTGCCATCTTGATCCTTGGAATAGAGAAGGGGCAGCCAAACCCACTGTTTAGGCACGGCAGCCGTTCGTACGGACACAGGAGGCGATGTTCCTCAAGTTTGCATGAGTGAAAGACAGCACCGCAGACAAGAGGACAGCTGATGAGGTCACAGGAAACGTTCGCCTCTGGTCTCACCATGCATCTTCTGTTGATGCATTTAAGGCAGTGAGGGTGCAGGTTCTCCATCTATAAAGGGTGACGTGTTGAACCCTGCAAGAAAGCAAGCAAAGTATTATTTGTGTCACAACTCTTGAGCGACTGCAAAACATGCCATGGTAACAACAATGTTTATAGGTAAGCAGCCCACGGAGCCGTCAGCTGGAACAGAACATGCTGGTGTGTTACATTATTCCCTGTAACCTTAATGCACAACACAACACATGTGAGGTCCCAGGCCTTCAAAGTATCCTGTAACTTTGTCTCACATGTTCTGTGTGTTTGTGTGTGCACATGCTTACTAACGCTGCAGGCTCCCTCAGTAACATTTCACAACACCCTCCTTCAATTTCATGGTGACACAAGTTCTTCCAAGACCCGAGGGCAAACCTGACCCCTCACCTTTGGGATCTCAGACCCAATCTTCATTCATAGGGATTGGTGACAAGTCAGACAAATCCTTAAGAATTTTCAGACTGTTATTAAAGCTGTTTACCTCCCGGCCTCGAGAGACCCGCGAGGTAAATACCTCTTAATCATTAGCCTCGGGCTTATTTGGTAGTTTTGCTTGTGTGAAGGGGTAATGAATGCTGACGCAAAGGACACCAAACAATAATTTAAAGACCCACAACAATGCTGCAAGTCCAAACAGCGATGCCGCACAAGAGAGCTATTGTTCCGATCCTTAGTACCATTGCCAGCAGCAGCTAGCCGGCTAAATTGCGCAAACATAACTGGCAGGTTAGCAAACAAGCTAAAAACACAAACAACACAGGAGCCGGTTGTTAGAGTTCTAACCAATTACAGTCTTAGTGTCAATAGTGCTGCTGTAGTCTGCTTAAGTATAAGAAGTTGTTTTCACGACAACTGCGCAAAAGAACAGGTGAACCGATAAGTCACAAAAGTTTGTAACGTTAAACAAAAGAATATCAACAACATGGCCAGCCAGTTAGCATTAGCAGCTAGCTCCGCTTCGTTAGCCTCGCTAGTTGGCCGCTTCTAAAAATTGCTTACCCGAGTTACGGGGATCTTCGCGTGTATTTCTGTAAATATTCCTTTTCCCTATATCAGCTCCGTTGACATCAGCTAAACTATAACCACGCAATCATCTCACACGCAGTAGATGTGTCCGAATCTTCTTATGTCATGAACCTGGCTGCAACTGGTCGCTCGACCTGGGACCTTCGCTACTCTGAGGAGTCGGTCGGCGTTTGTGTTGGTGGATGGTGCGTTACGCCGCATCCTGCGTCATCACGTAAAACGGCGAGTCATGTTTAGGTAAATAAGGACGCGAACCGGTGAGAGAGCACTGAAATAGACATAGTGGGGAATACCCGGAGGACAGTTTTACACGTTGCCACTCGTGAAATGCTGTTTTTGGATTTGAATGGGTGCAGGCCATTCAAATTACTTAAATATACTTAATATATAATGAGTAAATCAGTGGTGGATGAAGTATTAAAATTTTTTAATTTACTGCATCTGAATGCCCTTTGGTAGCCTTCACCAAAAATGACACTATATACATTGTGATTCGTTTAATAAAAATATGTTAGAACAAATGGGCATAGTGCAGGGAAGTCATACAGCACAAACTAACTAGACTAACCTAGTCTTCTTTTCATGATATTTTTTTGACAACTGGAATAATGTTTTGTAAAACCATACTTATACTTAAGGTTAAAGTCGTAAAAACACACCATTCCCGTTACAAGTTGAATTAAAACATAGTGTATATAAAACTCCACACACCCTAGTTAAAATGCCTTTTTTAATATAAGAAATGAGACAAAGATAAATAATTTCAGAAATGTCCCTTTTAATGTGAACTATAACCTGTACAATTCAATTGAATATTGTGGTTGTGCACACCCTCTTAAACTTGGGGATGTGGTTGTGTTCAGAATTAACTAATTATATACAGACTCAGGGTAAATAGTAGTTTGTACACACCTGCCATCAATTAAAGTGACTGTGATTAACCCCAAATAAAGATTAGCTGTTCTACCAAGATTATCCTGACATTTACTCAGTTGCATCTTACAGCAAGAGCCACAGTTGGCAATGAGCAGCCAAAGCATCTAAGAATCCAAGCCATTAGCTATACGATGAAACACAGTGAAGACAGTCATCGGCAACTGGAGAAATGTGGCACAACAGTGACATTACCAAGAACTGGCCAAGAGGCCTGCAGCAATATTAAAGGACCTCCAGGAATTTCTGGTATGTTCTTGTTGTGTAGTACATGTGACAAAAATTTCCCATATTCTTCACTTGACTTGGTTATGGTAGGGTGGCAAGAGGGAATCCTTTTCTTACAAAGGAAAAAATCCAAACCCAGCAAAAAATACATCAAGTCATATCTCATGGTCTCATGCCTAGATGTGCCAGGCTAATAGACTCCTACCTATTGCATATCCATGCAGCTAGAAGATTTGAATTTTTTTCATCTGAATTTTACAGGTTATAGGTCACATTAAAGGTGGAAAAAATTCTGAAATGTTTTGACCATATTTTTTGCATCACAAAAAACTGGAGTTTTAACAGAGATAAGTTGACCTTTTAAATCCACTGTAGGTAATACAAAAGTACTCATTAAGAAACATCCCTATCAAAGTGTAAAATTACACTATTACTATTAATAAATGTGTATTGCTTTATATTTAGAATTAAAATCTGCAAAGCTGATCTCAGATAAATTAAGTGGAGTAGAAAGAATGTAATTTCTCTCCAAAATGAAGTAAAGTGGAAACGTAAAGTCGAATAAAGTGGGAATAAACAAGCAAAGAACAAGTACCTCAGAATTTGACTTCATCAAAGTATTTTACTTGCACAACTGGGGAAAAAATAGGGACACGGTGTGTGGGAGACCTTTTTAAGTCAGTTTCCTACAAAGCAAAAAAAATTATAAAGAGAAACATTTGCAAGACTTTCAATATTATTATAAATCACAACTGTGCACAAGGTTTTGCATTTGAACATGTGTATGTGTTTGTCCATTCGTCTGCTCAGAAAAGCTCCTGATCGCTCCTGATTCACGAGGCCACCTCTGAGATGTGGTGAATGTTGGCTAGGGTGAGCTGTGCTTCCCGGGCTGGGTAAAACCGTCTGGAGCGAAGCCACAGCCTCCCAAACACCCCTGTGATCAGCAGCAAGATGACCAGCAGCCCTCCAAGGACAAAAGTCTCCACAGGGGGGACTCCACCTGCATCTACAGGAAAAAAAGGACACAGGTAAGCCCAAACTTTGCATATGACTAGTATCTGGACTCTCTAAGCATTGAATATTTAAAAGCTAAAGCTCTAAAACCCACACAGATTACAGATATTATGTCAAAGGTGAAAACATACTCAGATCGGGCTTTTCACTAGTGTTTGGTAGTCGTCTGATTGGTCCATATGACACTGTATGGGAAAGTGGGATATGTCTCCGCATCCTCATTAATCCATCTTCACCAGAGCAGTTCTGAGCAAAACGGGAGAAGAACGGAGATGCTGTAAGCTTTAGTGTCAAGCAGTGCATATTCAAAATCAGGGCAGCCTTAACTGGCTGCAGTTTAAATACAGTTCTGGCCTGATGGGTCTATATTAAGGACATAAGCTGCACATGCAGCAGGCTGCCTGTCTGAACTGGCCTCTGACTCCCAGTTTGTGGAATGGGTGTTGCATGTGCTCACTCACAGGCTGGCACAGCCCTGGGGCGCTGTGGCAGATCTGGACGTTGCAGTGGAGGAAGACATTGGTGTAAAAGCTGCCGACAAACTTAAACATTTGTATCCTGAACGTGGCCTCGGGACCCTGGCCGTTTTTCAGAACACTCAGGGTCTGTTCATTTGACAACACTGGGCAGCTAGAGAGGGTGACAAAGAAGTCAGGGGGTGAAAATGAAATATTGTGCTTTAAAAAAAGAGAGAAGAAACTGATTTTAACCCAAGATTGCAATGTGATGAATTGCAAAGCTAAGAAATAATGTAAACTTTCTCTGAAGTGATTCAACATAGCGAGAGACAGATTTGTTTGAGTATTTTCTTTTTTCCCCTCCTTCATTGTGAAATCATTGTGCATTTCATTGCTCTGCTGTTGCTAACAGTACCAAATACTGCCTGGTTGTCAAGGACGTGCACAGCTGTTGAACTGAAAATGCATGTGGCCTCTCAGGCGAGAGTCACATGACTGGGCTCTGCGAGTTGTTGTCTGGCTAGCTCTCTGAGCAACAAATTCTCTTATTTCAGATTTCAACAGCACTCGTGTAAGAGGACTTAAAGCTGTTTGCAAGTGTGATGAAATAACACAGCCACACTGCAAGCCATAAGCAGGTTTCAACAGACCGTCTTGTGTGAATATGTAATTCTATCCTACTTATTTATCAGGTTTTCAGGATGTGCAATTGTTTTCTACTGGCTGATATTCCACACACAGAAAAAGCATATTTTGTTCAAACAGCCTCAAGGCAGACCTTTCTCTGATGAAGGTGTATTGTATGTTGCTGTATGGATCACTGGTTGGTGTAGCCCAGCATCTCTCCATACGCAGCGTCAGGTGAGCTGGTATCTATGGGACAAAGGGGTTAGGTGACAGTCAAGTTAATCTTTACACAAGATAAACACTTTTCCACCATACATTATGAAATGCTGATTCACAGTAAGTAAACAGCAGCTGTACAAAGAGGTTATAATGAAGTAGAGCGGCTCTCCAAGGGCTATCTGGTCACGGGTGGAGTGTTAGATTTCCAGCATTGCAGGGAACATCCCACAGCAAAACATATTGCTTAATGTTATGTAGTAACATGCTTAACCCTAATCCAAAAATAGCTGTTGATATTAAAAATACTTCAAACCCTTTAATGTTTTTTCTGCAGCATACTCTGTCAGGGTTTGTCCTATGCAGGCATTTTACTCTTCATGTCAACACTGCACTCCCATTCCTCCCCATTCAAATATTGTTCTCACTTGTGTAATAATGTCTAACTACATCTTGCACAATATTCAAGTTAATATGTGATGTAGGTATCTGATGAAAGGTTTTAATACTCTGTAGTAAAATAAAGCGTAATGGATATTTTGACTCAAGTTGATTTACCATGAAAACTTTCACAAAGATGTTTTCATCCAGAGTGAGTGATGGCACAGTGGTCCATCTGTCCTCAAAGGCTTCATCTTTATACAGTAACATGGACACAGAGAAGTTCCCATCCTCTGTGTTTAGAGTTATGGTTCTGTTAATGAGATTGAAATGGCCACATATTAAAAACAAACAGTTTACTGTGGGATTGGGATTATTTAGGTTTAAAAAAAAACACACTTGCCTGACGTCCACTCTAATCATGTTTTCGCCGTTAGGCTGCTGGACCATGTAGTTGATGGGGTAGCGGCACACAAATGTTATGTTGATATAGTTTCTTGTTATGACATCTGAGTCGTTGTTGTGTATGGTGTTTATGAACATGATGTGTGTATCATCTGAGGCCTTAGGACAGAAGAAAGATAGATACAAAAGTCAGTGGGGAAAGAGTCTGTTTTGATACCAGTGCGTTATTTCTTTTTTAATTAATCATTTGGTCTGTAACATGTCAGATCTAAAGAGTCCACCGACCAGAAGAGACAGCTAATTTACAATGAGACAAAAGCTTTCAAACAAAAATGTTATACATTACAGTAATGACTCCACATAATGTGAGTACAACAATGCTTTACATTAGGGCTGCTTCCAACTAATTATTTATGCTTTGTATAATTTCTTTGTCTATAAAACACCAGAAAGCAGTGAAAAATGTACACCACAATTTTCTTGATCCCAAGGGACCATCATCAAATGCCTTATTTTGTCCAACCAACAGTCCAAAACTTCAAATATTCAATTTACTGTGATGTAAGACCAAGAAAAGCAGCAAAGTCTCACATTTTTTAACCTGGAGCTTAAAAAGTCTTTTGCATGAAAAGTGGGTTAAATGATCAAATAAATATCAAAATGCAGATTAATTTTCTTTTGATTGAAGATTGATTGGCTGATTGTGGCAACTCTACTTCATTTGTCCCTTTTCCCACTGTTCATTGTAGATTCCTTCAAGATTTTCAGCATTTTCAGCTGTGAGCATTGTGGACAGGATTTCCAGTAAGAGGAGGAGGAGTCACTGAGGTCCGCATAGCGACCTCTTTCTAGAGCTATAACTTCAACAGCCATCATCCTTTCACACACTGTAAATGTGAGCCATACTGTTCAATACTCTTGCTGGCAAGTGACGTTGGTGAAACCGTAAAATGGAGACGGATGAAAAGGTTGTGTCCACGGTGTGCCTGGGCCCCTGCTGTGTGCAGATGGACGACGGCTTCTGTGGTCACTAAGCAGGGTGAATTGCCCCAAGCTCTAACAGACAAGAAATCTTTTACTACCTCTTGGTAAACAGACACCCCCCCACTATGAGCACTGGTGACAGGTTTCTACAGCAAGCCACAGGTCTTCATGACTTCATGACAGAACCCTGCTGGCACTTGCACTTATCAATCAGTAATATGAAGTCTCCTTGTCTCACAAAAACAGAATTATTACTGTAACCTGAGCGAGGATGCCGTCAAGTTTTAATGTAAACGTCTGACCTTTAAACCTCAGCTCAGCTCAGCCTTTAAGCTCAGTCATTTCTCCTCTTGACGGCAGGGTTTAAAAGGCTTTAAGGTCAAGGTGAAAACAAGATTGACACCTATGGCATTCTTTTCCTAAAGCAACACCCATCTAATCCAGAGCAGGCATACTTTCTTCAGTCTCTATGCAAAAACCTTGTAAAACTGCTGAGTTGGAGGACTGATTTTTCCTCCCCGCGTTAACCTTTTGCTTGCTTTACAAGAAAAACCTTCATGCATTCCAAGCAAGAACTTCAAGGACACTCGCGCAGAAGCTGAAGTAGGGATTTAAACCTCTCCAAAGGCCGAGTCCGTGAGAGTGGCTGGATTAAAATAATCAGGGGGCTACTTGGCCAATGATTTATGGCCTTCCCATTCAGTGAACTTCAACAAATAATCATCATTTCCATGTAAATTCTGACAATTTAGGGCTACAAGGCCATTCAAGGTCCCATTGCTGCACTGAATAAGGTCCTGCACTGTCATAGGGGAAAGGAACAACGCGACCCTGTTTTCTTGACATACACCCCCTCCCCATTTGTTTTCTCTTCACTTCTTTCTGTCTGGCCTCAGAGTACACTCCGTCCATTGTATTATACATGCTATGAGCTAATTCCAAAGTACCATCTAAACACAGAGAGTCTCAGTCCACATTTACATCACTGCAGAAAAAAAAAGCGCAAGTCCTAGTCCGGTTCCCACAACAACCACAGATGTCGTAAAATTAGAGAATTTATTATGATGGGGATTTTATGTTGTCAATAATGGAGATACCAAGTGCAGTTTGTCTTAATAGCAGTTAAAGCTGATGTCTTCTTCCTTTGTTTGCAGTTCTAAATGTCTGATTTCACGTGCAACATTTGATTAGTTTTTTTTAAGGCTCTTAAATTCTGCAGACATGGCCTGGCAAAGAGATTTTCACAGCCAAATGCTTAGCAAGAGATTGAAGTCCATACCATTATGGTCCCGCAGTCTGACAGGTTTGTCTTTATGCTGAAAACGTAGTCATCACCGACCTCAACGCCACGGCAGTCTGGATCATTTAAATGCAAATCCCAAACCTATACAAAGGAAACGCATACAGAAAAAAATCTGTTATTATGCAAAATCACACTGCAAGTGAAATATAGAATCTGCACCAGGTAATATCAACTTTTAGAGAAATACAGTTGAGTTTTGTTGGTGCTTTGCTGACTTACATAAACTGGAGGCACTTTGTTGAGGAAAAAAGCACTGGGAATAACAACCTCCATATGATCTTTGGTGCATATGACAGTTTCATTGAGCTCTGGTGGAAAGAAGAAAAAATAGATTTAACTTTAAAAAAATCCTCTTTGATAATGTGAAAAAATATTATTGTATATCCCCTTTGCAAACTCTGTTCTCTCTTTTAGGCTTATCTCTAGGACATTACTTCATTATTTGCTGTATTACTACATTTTAAAATTGAGATTTACTCCTGTATTTCCATTTACTGCTACTTGATATTTTTACTCTGCTACATCTTAGTTTTTGCTCCAATGCTTTTATCTCACAGCTAAATTTACCTTTGAAATTAAGATTTTACACCCGATGAATTGTTAACTACCCAATAATATAGAAAGTTCTGAAAATATAATTAACTCTGACAGGGGTCATCCTGCCGCTTTTCATCTTCTGTAAAAGAAACTAGAAGCATCATTAAAAAAAGAAGATGGTCCTTTCATGAGAACATTTTAAAGTTCTTGCATCTTGGTGAAACCTGGGCTAAACAAATAATCATCAATTTGAAAATGGGCTTTCAAATGACTCCTTGAAGGTACAAGTTTGCCCTAAAAGAAGCATTTTCTTTGACTCCCTGACATTTCATTCCCAGGCTGTGTGATGTGAGGTGTGAGCTCACCTTCCTCCTCAGGTTCCCAGATTGACAGCCGAGATGACCGTCCTCACGGTTAACAGTAACCAGACAAAAACCAACCTGGCAGGTGCCATCTTCCTCTGGACTCTCCCTCAGGTTTCTCTTAGCTCAGTCACTCCACTGCCTTTTGGCCCTTTTTTTTCTCGAAACTCTGTGAATCTTTGTGGGACTCGCTGTCACACCCCGAGATGTAGTGCCCCTCTTACTCCAACCCTCGAAACACAGCTCTAATGAACTGGGAGCCTCCCTCTGGCCTTAAAAAACCAGCTTGAGTGATGTCCCCACCAACAATGAGATTCCGCACATGAATAGGGGGAACTGAGGGGAGTCCAAGGTAACTCGTATGTTACCGCCTACTGCGGCGATGTCCTCTTAGTAAACATCTTACAACTGTTTCTTACTACAGGGAGCAACAAGAAGTCTGGTAACCATGCAAAGTGGAACAACACTCCTGGGCTGGCCCTCTTTGTTGTCTACATCCTTTGTCTGGACATTTTAAAATCTTTACTGGTGCGGGAATCCCAGTCAGTCAGGCAAAAAAGAAACTCATTACGAGTCGAGGACAATTCAGTGATGATGCCAAGGACCTGTGAGTGTATGCCTGTGGTGGAACACAACATAAAATACTTGGGAAGGCTTTGAGACAAGGAAAATGTAAGGAACAGCTCTTTATCGTTAAACTTGTCCAAGCAATTTGTAAGTGGCACTGTGAGAAACAGTTGAGATAAATGCTGCAATGAGGCAGAAAACGTCTTCACATTATCCAGCTTTTATGAGTTCAATTTACAAGATGAGTTTCCAAGGCACTGAATCTTCTACTTTTTTGTCTTGCAAATAAGACAGGTTTAGGTGATAGGCTGGACTGTCGGCCATTGTTTTAGCTGACAAACGGTTTAAAGAAGATTGTCTGGAAGAAGAGTATCCTGCTGTAATCTCCCACTTCTGCTCTAATTGTAAAGAAGTAAAAGTGAGTTAAAGGCAGAAGCGAGCGAGGGGTCAACGGCTTTCTTCCTGCCTCTGTTTTTTTTACCGTGTAGAAATAAAACACAGTAAAAGCACTGGAAAAAAGAGCTGGAGTCATAACAGGGCGAGAGTCTGCCATCGACAGGCTTTTATTTCCTGAATGTTGTGACAGCACCTCAATCACTGAATCTGAAGCCATACAGTGAAGTTGTATATAAATGCACATGGCACACAACTGTACAGTCCAGTCAAATGTGTTCAATCAAATATGCACTAGAACAGCTGAAGTGGTTGCTTAATAAGATACAACTATGATAAATACACAGATACTCCAAAGAGATTTAAAACTTGAGTTTGATATAATACAATTAAGAAACACATTGTAGTTTGTCAGGGATTTGCTAAAATATTGGGGGTTTTTTTTGGAAATGCATTTGAGAACTTCAGGATACTTATAAAAAAGTGGAATGTGCAAAATCAGTGTACTTCTGTCATCACTGCATTAAGCTGTGTTTGTATCTTTTGCAGGCGTCCCTTCCTGTGCAGCACGGCGTTTGGACTCACTCCAGATGTTCCGTATCTTCAGTGAACAGATCGGCAAGGTCAGCTACTGTCAGCACTGCAGCCTCCGAGTGCTTCATGGCTGTGCTGGTGTGACTAGAATGAAGGGGTAAAAAAAAAAGCATTCATTGGCACTTTGAGGTCAGCTGCCACGTCCAAAGTTTAAATGTCAAAACATCATGGCTTTTAAATCCAATTTCAATTTAACTACACAACGTGAACTCAAACCTTTTCTCTGCCGTCTTCAGCATCGCCTGCATTCTCTCTTCAATAGTGGATTTAATAAGGAATCTGTGCACGAACGTTGGCCTGGTGGAGAAAGAGGAGAAGAAGAAAGATCAAGACTGAATGTCTGAAACAGTATGAGAAAAACCTCCAAAACACAGGAAGAGGAGAAAACAGCAGCAATGAAAACAAAAGGAAGAAACTGCCGCTGTCAGACTCATTTCTTGCAGTTTGCACAAAAAGTAAGTTGCATATTAATTTTGTTGCAGGTTAATGTGTTATATCAACATCTGCAGGTCTAAACCTCTTACAAAACGGTTTGCACTGAAAACATGGCAGTTCACTGGCACTCTTAACGCCCTGCTTCTCACTTGGTTTGGCCAATCCGGTGCACCCTGCCGATGGCCTGGAGCTCGTGAGCCGGGTTGAGGATGGGCTCAACCAGCAACACATGAGTCGCTTCGATGATGTTCAGACCATTGGAGCCCGTGTGGAGAGGGAGGAGAAGGATGTTGATCTTCTCTTCGTATTTGAAGGAGCTCAGATTCTCCTGAAACAGCAAAGTGATTGTTATACTCAAACCTGGATAAAGATTATGATTATGTTCACTGGTGGCATTTTGCTGTATTCAAAGCCTCCTTTTTGAACTGGAAATCCAAACCTGAAATTTGTGAATGCCATTGATTTGTGAGAACTCCATGTTGTTGTCAAACAAGGCCTTAGCAATGATGTCGAGGACGCTCTGCCACTGAGCGGGAGAGAAAACTGGGTCAGATCCAAACTGGATGTCATCAAAATAAATCATGATCTCAGAGAGCGGGGATAGTTCGCGGTTACCGTGGAGAAAACGAGACACTTGGCCCCGGGGTCGGTCACTTGTATCTTCTTCAGCGTTCTCACCACTGCCTCTACTTTGGTCGAGTGGCTTCCCTGACAGACGCAGGAAGGGGAAACCCATTTAACAACATTCTGACTATCAAGCCAGATGGAAGCAATCTGATCCAGCCGTAAGTGACATAATAAAAACCCAGAGCTGGACTTGTATTACATGAAGGTGGTGTCGCTGACTGACCTTGACTGGGATGTCCTGGTCCTGACTGGACGACTGTGTGGTGAAGACGTAGGAGATCTCCGTGTGCGACGTGGTCTGCCTACAGATGGCGCACTTGATGGCGCGACGCCTGGAGCCCACACTGTACTGCTCCACGATGATGGCGATGCACTCGTTACAGAAGCAGTGGCCACAAGTCAGCACCGCCCACTGGAAAAGAGAGACGGCGGTGCAGACAGTGAGGTGTTCCGTTTCTTTCACCACTGCCCACAAGGCCAGTTTCATCCAGGTTGACCCGAGGGATCAGGAGTTCATTTAAACATACAACCCAGTCAGTGTTCTGAGACTGTTGAGTCAATTATGAGCAGGTACTGTACACTGACATAAATAAAATCTATCATATAAACAATACTCACTTCCTGTCCCAGGGGCCGAGCACAGATGGGACAAGGCTCTGGATTCAGCCCACCAGTGGACTTGTCCTGGGACTGGAACAAAGGAATTTTAGTTATTTGAGGTGAAATTACGCCACGCGAACAATTTATGTACTTTGCGGTTAATACTAAGGGTAAATTACCTTCTCCAGATTCGTGAGGTACAGAAACTGGCCGAGCTTCTTCTGAAGCTGAGACTTGGCAACTGCCTGGTCGTTCAAAAGCTTGACTCTGTTCTGCTCCACCTGGACAGAGGTCGGGAACACAGTAAAATTAGTTAAGGCAAAGTATTTCATCCTTGGAAACCCTCAGCAATGTTCTGTGGCATTTTCAATAAGAGCGTATTACGTACATGTTCCTGTTTGTTCCAAAATGTTTTAGGTGTTAATAGTTCATAATAATAGTTGAAATCAGCCCATTCATTACAAAAATGATTTGTGGAAGCTTTTCATGCTGGTTGCAACTTTACTGCAAGTGTCAATTGTATTAAATGGTTTTCTAGCCCCTTCAGGTAAATTTGTAATGTGTGATATTGGGCTATATAACTAAAAGTAACTTTTTAACATTTTTTTTTCAGGACAGTTGTAACGATGGAGAAGTGTCATCCCTGTAATCACCTCGTGGGGCTCGATGATGTGCAGCAGTTTGGGTTTCGGCTCGTCGGGGAGGCGCACGCGTAGCCGCTCCGTGGCCATGCCCAACTCGTCGATGGCCGACACGTGATTCCGCAGCACCATCCAGTACTCGTGCAGCACCTGCAGGGAGACAGAGGCGGCTTTCTCTCCAGTCTGTGGCACTGACATGTGACTCACGAAATCCCTCAGGATGCTAAACATACTCTCCAAAGCGCACACACTATATTGTTGTGAAAGAATCTCATGGTTGTCGTACTTCGGCTTTTTAAACAGGCTGGGCCTGCTTGAAGATGTGCAGAGAGGTTGTAAGTGCGCGTAACCAGACCTTGTACTCCTTCTTCCAGGTCTCGAACAGCTCCATGAAAGTGTTGCCCTCCTCCACCAGCTCTGGATCCACGCGTTTAGCCTTGGCAAAAGACAAGATGGCCTTGAGAGCGCGCTCGGTCTCGCTGGCTGCCCAGAGACCTCGGCTGGTGGTGGGGAGACGGTCATCCACCAGCCCCTCTTCATCCTCAATCATTTCCTCAAAGATAGCCGTCTGACCCTTCACCCTGCAAGGTAATTTGTCCAATTACTCACCACCATGTTTTCATGCAATTCCACTGAGAGTCTGACAGGCCTGAAAATATCGTTCTACTCACGTGTGAGAAAACAGCTTGGACTCATAATCCACGAAAAGTTCATCTGCTTTGCAGAAAACGCAGCTAACGCGTGAGAAGAGACGGATTTTAGATATAAGAGAAAAAAAAAAGTTTTAAAAATGTAAAACGCTGCCATGAAACAAAATGCTGATGCCTTACTTATTGAGCGGCAGTCTCATTGGCCTGAGGTGACAGATGGTGACCTCGTCGATCACCTTCTTTGAGGCTGGGCCTTCGAGACTCTTCACTGCGTCTTGCACAGTCTTTTGGGATTTCATAAGATCCTGCATTTGCGTGGTGAGCAGGAACTGCAGACCGCAGGCGTCACGGAACCTGCAGGACACACGTTTGCTTTTTGGTGCATGTTTCTCTGAAGATAACCGTTGACTACTTATTCTGTAAATTGAACACTGTACTTGTCAGCCATGGACAGCTTGCTGGCTTGTTGTTTGTAGCTGGACGTCAGCTCATTCTTGATGCGGGACACCAGCTCGTCGTCGGTAGAGCAGCGAATTGCCCTCTGAATCACATCCAGCCACCAAGGAGAGTTCAGCTTGACCTTGACAAAGAAAGTTGGGTTATTTTTTTCCATTTGATCGTCAAGATTATGTGCAAAAATGACCTTCATAATTTGATTTTGATGGGTTGGTAGATGAAGAAAATACGTCTTTGGTTCTGTCGGACAGATCAATCTTTCTTCCCTTGGTCCAAACAGATTATTATTTCATGAGCGTTGATGAAAAGAAGTTTCTCACTTTGCGTTTCAGCTCTTTTATGTTCTGTAACACCGGCTGCAGAGCCTGATGGGCGTCGGCCACCTCAGAGTCATATTTGGTCATGTAGTGCTGTTGCAGCTGCTCAGCCTATAGAGTGATATAGCATGAGAGCGAGAGAAGGCAACAAGTATTCATAAAAACAAGCTTTACAAAAAAACCCATTGGTTTGGCACCTGTTTTATGCCCCTGTGTTAATGAGAAATATTTCTTTCTGTTACCTCCTCACTTAGTCGGTCATCTCTCAGCGTGGGAGGTATCCCAGGATGCTTTGCATTCAGCAGTTCCATCAAATTATGGGTAGCATGTAGTCTCTGTTTTTACAATGATGTTAAAAAACACAAACGTAATTTCACTTTTTTGTATTTATACATAGTCCATAATGTTATGGAATACAAATTTTGATCAGATATTTTATCCATCAATATATACATATTTCGACCAGTAGCATTTGCTTTAATCTGATGCAACCTTTTTTTTTATACTTGAAGATGTTTTTGTCAGGTTTGTTTCAGTAATGAAACACATGAACGGGATGAGGCCACATACCTGTAATGAATCTGTTTTCAGTCTGTCTTTGTGCTCCTCTGATGAACGAAGCACTTCTCTATACATCTCCGCTGCCTCTACAAACTCGTCTGAAGGCGGCAAAAGAAAAAACGGTCGCCATTAGTGACACTCGACGTGTCTGTCACATGCAGAGATAATGAGGCGTGCCATACAAACCATCCCCAGGACACTCGGCCACATTATACATATCGCATTACTGAGGCCTGCTCCGACAAAACGTCTCGGGTACAAAAAGCGTTGGGCCACATTAAGATGAGATCATGTCTTGTGTTGTGTTTGAACTGATTCCCATGGGAAACCGGGAGCAGAGGGGGCACAAGTACAGACGTGGGGGTTTTATACCTCTGATGATGTGAATTCCAGCCAGGCCGTTGAGCGCGCACACCAATTGTCTGTGAGCTTCTTCACACTCCACTCGACATTTCTTCTGCAGGGACTTCAGGAGCTCCTCCATCGTCATGGTGCTGGGGAGGGCACAGACAAACCCACTTAAAGGACCCTCAAATGACACAGAATGGCTCAGTTTTAAATAAACACAACTGCGCACTGTGGAATGCCCAAAACATTATTAATGCTGTGAAACTCTATTTAGTTCAGCAAATTGTTAATTAACTGGTGCAGCTGCCTTGAGGAAAAGGCCTCTCTTCTCCAACGAGTGACTTGAAAACATAATACCAAGTGTCACCTACCTTTTCTGCAGAGGCAGGAACTCCCCCCTCACAGCCTGGGGATGGCAGCAGGCCTGGCGCAGCCGCAGCAGCGGACACAGGATGGTGTTGACGGTGCGCCGGTCGAGGCTGCCGAGCTTCAGGCTCCAGTCGGAGATCTTCCTGAGTTTGACCAGGGCGTCCTGGGAGCAGACCTCGTGCTGACGGTGGTAGAAGTGGCCCTCGACCGGGGAGAAGTGCAGCCAGTGCACCTCCTCGGTCTGAGGGGGAATCTGGATCTGCCAAAGGTAAAACAAAAATAGGATCATCAGACACGTCTGCCACATTTTCTCAAGTGAGAACAAACCCTGAGATGTGTTGCTGCATCATTGCTGTGGCGGTTATCTTAAAGGTTTGAGAAACACGGATCAAACACAAATCAAAGAGAAAACAAGAACTTCCTCAAACCTACCTGATCAATGACGTCTTTTTTAGCCGATCGCCATAATAACTGAGCGATCACGTTGTAGAGAGGCTCCGTGTTTCCATGCCGATAAGGGCGATAAAGCAGCTGGTCCCACCAGTGTTTCACCCAGTATGGGTCAGCTCCCAAGAAAAGTACGAGGCCATACAGATCTGTGCACAGAGCCAAATCAATTTAAGAGGGAACAGGGTTTTTTTTAAAACAGACTTTAATGATTTTTTAGAACTCCCAGTCAGGGGACCTTTGTTGCATTGTTACTCAAGATATATAGTCATTATTTCCTAGAGTAAAGATTTTCTTGGTATTACCTTCTAAGCCTCTCTGGACAGGAGTGCCACTGACACACCAGCGGTTGACAGATGCGAGGCGCAGAGCCATTTCTGCAGCCTGACAGGGAGCATGGACGAAGTCTCAATGAATGAGTGAAATAAAATAATATATCACACACACACACACACACAGATCTTGGTATCTGAGAAGCGCGTGGTGTTCTATTACAGATATACAGTTGAAATCTAAAAAGCCTTATCATCCTCGAGCATACCTAACCAAACCACAGGACTTGATTCCTGGATTCTCTCCAACTTACCTTCGCAGTTGGACATTCGACCATCTGAGCCTCGTCCAGACAGATGCGCCACCACTCCACGGCGACCAGAGGGCTGGGGACGGCCATGTAGCGCTTCTGGTTGCGGAAGCGGCGTCCGTCCTTGCTGTTGCTGTGGGGGATGTCGACGTAGTTGAGCTCTGAACGCAGCACGTCGTAGGTGGTGATGACCACGTCCTGCTCGGCGAGCATATGCGGCTGGATGAATCCATGTTTCTTCACACCCTGATACACCTGCGGTGAAAGTGCGTCAGTACGTGCTCTTTGGAAGCGCATGGCCACGCAAGTTAAAATGCAAAAAGAATAGAGATAAAAGGAGATTAGAATGTACATGCATTAATGAAGAATAAAAGACAAGTGGCCCTCATCGGCCCCTTCTGCAGAGGAGACAAGGAAAGGTAGGAAACTAATGTACAAAAGTAACTGCGACTTAATTTCGATCATGTGTAGAGGCATCACAGCTGCAAATAAATAAACTGGAACGTGTATCTGCTGCAGGAAACCACATCTCAAGATTTGCTACTAATGTGTGTATTTAGATTGCTGAGATAATATTTGACGTTTCCACCCTGTGCATAAAAAAAAAAAACGTCGACCAAAAGACTCGTGCATCCATCTGTTTCATCTGTTTTCTCACCAGCACGCGGAGCGAGGAGGACCTGATGTGTCGGTTGATCTCCTCCACCCACTGATGGCAGATGGAGCTCGGGGAGATGATGAGGGTGGCACCGGTAGAGACGGGTTTCATGGCGACAAGGCAGTGAGGGCAGTAGAACGGGGTCGTTTCAAGGCTTTCCTCTTTGTAGTTGACGCAGTCGGCATGCTGCCACAGCTGGCAGTTCATGCACTGGACTCGGGCCTTGTAGTCCACGATGCCCAGCTCACCACAGATGCACTCGAAGCGGTAGTCCGCCGTGTTGAAAGGGACCACGGATGCCCTGGTGGGAGTCTCTGTCTCCGCCTGCGAATCGAGCTGAGGAGCTTCTCTCCTTTCTTCAGGCGAGTCGTCCAGTCTGGTCTGTGCGCCTGACTCACCTTTATCCTGAGACGTCCGTAAGTCCGTCGTGGACGTATCCAGCAAGTCGTCAGACTGACCTGCTCTCTCACGCGGACTTTCATCCCACTCCTTCTTCGATTCTCCTTCCTCCGGTATGGGACAGTCGGACGCGGGGGGGCTCAGATCTCTTTCATCTTCCGTAAGAGAGTTTTGAAGAGCTGCCTCCGCTTTCTCTTTCGCTCGCCTCTGAAATGTTTTCCTGGGCGTGCCCTCTGTGATTTTTGAACTCTAAAAAGGAAGAAAAAAGACAAAAGTCATTCGCAACAACAAAATAATATTTGTGGCATGAAAGATTCCTGTTGGAGGCTGGTTGTTCTTACAGACTTTGATGCTCCTGCTAATGTCTTCTTTGTTTCTTTGTAGTTCTTTCCTAGTTTGAATGACCCGGCCAAGCCACGACCTTTGACTCGGTCAACCAGGCCTTCATCTATCAGCTTTGCCAGCGTCTTCCGGATGTGGTTGCGGTTCTTTAAGAGGTCGTAGCTGTAAGTGGCCCGGATGTAAGTGAAGACAGCGTTGACGGAGGCTCCTTTGCCAGACCTCATTTCCTTTATCGCAGTGAGCAGCATGACACGCACAGCTGCAGAAAAATACACGTTGCAGATAATTTGAATCGAAACCTCAAAAGGCAAGTAAAAGCTGTGACGTCTGAGAGGACGGTGAGCGACGTACTCGGGTAGGATATTTTCATTTTAGGCTGAACTTCGGTCTTGCAGCGGATTACTTTCTTTCTTTCTAATGGAGGAGGAGGAACAAAGTAATTCACAGATTTCCCCTGCAAAATGAAGAAATACGTGTTCATGAAAAACATTTTCCATTTGACACTGATGCCTTATATAGAATGCTTTAGAATAAAAGGTAAAACGTATTAAATTCATATAAATATACCCATAGCTGTGAATAATTATCCCTGACACAATTAAGGTGAGGGTAGAGAGGAAAACAATTTGGATTTGTAACTCTAGCTGCCTACTGATCCTCACCACCGGCAGGGTGAGGGCCTCCTGCTCCAGGTCCTGCCGTGTGTGAAACAGGATGAGAGCCAGAACTTCCACCGTCTTTCCGAGCCCCATCTCATCAGCCAGGATCCCACCTGGCCACTCGATGCCAGCCAGTGGAAATTCTCGAATTAAGCTGCAGGGGGGGGGGGATGTGTGTTGAAAATCCCAAATACCCCGAAAACATGAAGAGCAATGGAATTTCTAATCAAACCAAATAAATCATATCCACTTATATATTAAATGGGTGGTAACAAACGCTTCAGAGGTGAACGTCTCTAAATCTCAGCGAGATCTGTGTGGGTGCAGAGTGCTTCAAGTTCTTACCAGCCAGTAAAAGGGTTGTAGAACAACTTCTTGCCACACAAAGTGACCAGCTCCCGCCAGAGAAAATGCAGCACTTGTTCTGCAATGATATTATTATAAATATCTAATTTCCTTTGCTCGAGCAATATGATTTCAGTTCTTACAGACTTCAAGACCTAATATTTACTGATCAAAATTCCCTTTGAAGACAGAATAATGTATGCAGCAGAGAAATCAGGACGGTCACATGCAACTGTACCACTGAAGAAGAGTCAGGTGCCTACAGCCCCGGTACCTTTATGTGAAGTGTTCCTGTATTTTTCTCTCCTCAGCATCCAGTTGACGGCCTGGCTCTGATAGGGCCTGAGCACAGGAATGAGAGCCTTGTGCTGGACGTCATAGGTCACCGCCTGGTTCTCTCTCTGGTGCAGATGCCTGACGTAATCATAGAGCTCCTCCACATTTTGCCTCTCCAGGTCGGTGTCACACTCCTCCTCTTCATTTTCCACGACTTCTACATGGAAACCACAGCAGAGACATCACGTTTTTCCTGACAGGATGTTATTGCATTACTGCGATTAAAGGTTATGCAGGGTGATGCAAGTGAAGTAAACAGTGACTGCAGCGTGCAATAAACATTAGGACCGACACTTACCAGGGATGATGAAATCATAGAAATACTCCATTAACTTCTGCATTACTTGATTTGCTTTCTTTAGCCGAGCATTTCCCTCACTGAGAAACTCGGGCTTCCCGAGCCCAATTTCCAGAAAGTAAATCCCCACCTGACAAATGCAGACGAACAGCTGAAGTAAGAAAGACATTTTTTTAAACACTGGGAACATCAACTGTTTACAATCCCAACCAAAGGAGCAGATAATGGAAAGTATAAATTCAACCAAAGAATAAGATAAGATAATCCTTTATTAGTCCCAAAAGTGCAGAACTGCACAAGACAGTAGATTTGGCTGACTGGGAAAACATGCAACTTGTCTTTAAAGTTGCTGCGCAGTATGAATTTTTGGTTTGAAATGAAACTTGAGGTGCCCTGGTGACTGAGGGGTTTAAGGAAATGCTCATTTATCACAAGGTCCTTGGCTCAAGTCTAATTGTGGAACTTTTCCCCCATTTCCTGTCAGTTCTCTGCTGTCAACTCTAATAAAGGGATCACATTTTATGAAATAACTTAAGGAAATAAAAAGAAATTTACATACTTTATGAACATGACAGTAAAACAAGCCGGTCTACATACACTGTTGGCAATATAATAAAGAAGCAGCATAAAAACACAAGGATACTATTGAAAACTAAGAGCACATAATACCTTGATTGCCTCCTCTTTTGCCTGGTGGCAGAGCTGTATCACCCTCCTCTTCTGCAGCCAGTCCAGGTCATCCAGCGGGATCCGAATGAGGCCGCACTCCGCCGTGCAAGTGTCCTCGTCGGGCCTCCACTGCAGTCCCGAGCTCTCGTCGCTGCTGCTGTAACTGAGGCAGAGCTGGTCCCCCATCCTGTGGAGCGTGAAGGCTCTCTGCTCGCAGTCGCACGGGAGCCACGCCGGGCGGACGCTGAATTCCCCGATGAGCGCCTTCCAGATGTGGCCCGCCTTCGATACTGGCACGACGCTCAGCGCCAGGGAGGCTGAGGAGGCGGTGCCCTCCGACGACGTGCCGGGGAGTTCCTCCGTGAACCGGACGGAGCGGGTACATGCCGCCTGCGTGACGTCCTCGGCGGCTGAGAGATAGGAGCTGCTGGGAGCGGGGTCGACTGGAATGAGGGAGCAGGTTAGTGTCTGGTCCTCATCCTCCTGGATCACCTCATTCTTGCGGTCGTCCAGCATATTCCAGTTCAACCTCTTCTTGGCTTCTTCGTCGACCCTCACAGGAGGGGCCCTCTTTCTACGGCTGCTCATCGTTAAATTCTGCAAGAAGAGTAAAAGGAATGTTGTTTATTTAATTAACACTCCAGTGGTGTGTGACATGTCATCGTTTTAGTTTAACATCAGAAAGGCCACAGAAGAGAGCTTTCAAAGCTCAGAAATACGTTCAAAAGGTTCTCCCTATAGGTCAGTCATATAGACAGTCTGAATTATGTATTTATCAATGTTTTACACATCTAGACTTGTGTGTGTGTGGGGTGTCTGTTTGTCTTCCTCAAGGCCCAAATGTTATAAACCAGTGACCAGTGTTTGTAACGTACAGGGATCAAACTTTTCTTCACTAACTAGTATAACTGCTTGTGCTCTGGTTGCAGAGTTGTTTGTGTTAATGTGACAAACACATCAATTCTGTAATTTCCCATTTCCCACGCAGTTATTACAACAATTCAGTCGTTAGCTTGTTGTCACGAACGTTTTCCTTTCCAAGCAAGTGAATGTCGCGGCGATGCTGTGTTGTCTAAACACTGTTACACAATGCAAACACACTCGGTCCGTGTCGCTGCGTATTTTATCGTCTGGCTGCAAATAAAGCGATCAAAACCCGCGTTTACTTTTTACAGCCTCCAAACGAACGGGTCCGGTCTCTATCGCTGCATCAGAAATCGTCTCATGTCGCAGTGGCTCCTCATCTTTGAGCAGAAATGCACCAAAACACTCTTCATTTAGCAAATCCAGTGCTGGTGTCCGCCATGTTTAAATACAGGAAGTGAGGTCAGAGCAGGAAGATGTGTTTACAACTGTAATATTTATTACTTAAAAGTGTCATTACTAATTATCTAAACTTAAAAAACTTAACTTTTAAATAATTTAGTCTAGTCTAGTCCTTTGTTTTATTTGAGTGGTTTTTTTTATTCAATTTTATTTTTGGTGTCATTGTCCTCATCCCTTCTGTTTCTTCTTCTTTTCTTGTTTTTTTCTTTAAGTTTTTAAATTCTATTTTTAATATCTATACATGGGCTGTGATAAATAAGAATTTGCCTATTTTAATCAATTTATTCTTTTATTTATTTTACCAGCAACTCTCTGGAGAGGTATTATATCTTTTGCATAAGAGATCTCAAAAAGGTCAACACAAATATCATATGGTTAGAATAAATCATTCATTGAGATGATCACGTAACAAACATCAAGATAGAGTTTTTTGTAAGAATAGAAATAAAACATCGGCGTCATCTCTTGCTACTAACTTGCTCAGTACTTTTCTTTGTTACTATGTATGAGTTAATATAATCAGTATACTTAAGACTTTGTAAAATCATTGTAAACATAGATATTTTTTGGGGGGATACCCACTGACGGATGAATTCCTCTAATAACACATTCTTCACCCTCTTAAAACTTAAATTATGAAGCTAATTGTATTTGTATTATATTTTATTGTCACTATAGCATAATTTAAGCTCGAACAACATTACTGGGTTCTGTTGAATAAAGTTTTTCAAACAGGCTGCAGTTGCAGTACCGCACATCAGCCGCAGGGCGTCAGCAGAGCACCGTCTTTTGGGTGGGGGCTGCGACGGCGAAGCAAGAAAGTGCATCACATCTGTCAGTGTCGGGCACGACGCAGCGGGACTGATACGTGTGAAGTTAGTAGGTCTTCAAACAGGTCTTATGAGGAGCATAAACAACCCTCCAGCTCTCAAAGATGTGGTACACTTTGCGGGTTACCACCTTTCCTCAAATGCCTACATGCTTTCTATATCAATATTTCTAACATTTCCTCCCCTAAAATGTTACGTTGTCTGAACCCCCCCTTGACGTGCGAGACCTGTGACCTCAAATCAGGGGCACTGCAGTGAGTGTGACCCGCTTTCAAGATGCAGTGAGGAAGAGGAGGAGAAGAAGAAGAAGGGGGACCTCACGATCAGTGCAGAGAGAGAGAGAGAGAGAGAGAGAGAGAGAGGGGAAAGAGAGAGAGAGAGACAGGGAAAGAGAGAGAGAGAGAGAGCGTGTATGTTTTCGCAGGAGAAGAGCTGGAGTCCAGTCCGGCTGCAGAGGAGACACAGACCCGCGATGTCCCGAACTGTCTGGTGCAGGTAGGTGAGGTCAGTTCGTAGACGCGGTGCTGCGCGGACACACACACTCCACACACTGCATTGAAATGCGAGCGATCTTCCTTAACCCGCTCGCACGTTCAGTCAGCTCCGTCGATTAACGCTCTGATGAGGTTGCATGTGCGTGTGCGCGGAGGTGACGGCGTTGACAGCGTAGTCCTGTAAATGACCCCGAGCCAGACAGACAGAGCACACGACAGTCTCCCGTGTCAGTGTTGCAGGGGTAAAAGTTGAGGAAACAGTCGCAGGTTGAAATAGAAACATGCAGCTGTCTGTGGTGCTGAAATTCAAAAAAAGGTTTCTCCATTCCAAAGATCCCTTTTTATTTCCAAGAGCCAACATTTTGTATCTTTAAAAATGAATTTTTATTGTTTTGGTTCCATTGTTCATTATTATAAGGCACTCCTATATATTTGTCTCCTTTTTTTGCATGTTTTTGACACGTTTTATGCACTATGACTCTGTTTTGACAGTATTTTGCATCACCAGTGGTAGAAACTCCATCTTTTAGCATTTTAGAGAGGTTTGCTGTATGATACATATGATGTATGTATTATACAGCCTATATATGTATATACATTTACTTTCTATTGCTCTTCTGTCGTTTAATTGTTCTTTATCTAATTGCTTGAACTATTTTGTGTGAAAACCTTTAGCAAGATCATTTTATTTCATCATTGAACTGTAAGCCTGCAGCAGGTAACTATTAATTATCAACACATTTTCTTTAATTATTGGATTGATTGTTCACATGTATTAAACAAACACATTTGAGAGGTTGGGAAATTTTTTTGGCAGTAGGGGTAGTTTTAAAAAATGTGACAAAAAAGAATCTACTATCAAACTTGTTGCCTGGTTTTCTTTTCTTGCAATTTTCTAATCAATCAATCAGCTAATCATTTCAGCTCAAGAATACTCATTGGTTTCTGGGTGCCTGAGGAAATAATGACACTGCTATGTATGGTTAAGGTCAATATGGGCCCAACATGGCTGCAAGTGCATGTATGCATGCATGTGTTACATATGTAAAAGATTGCAACTGACATCCCTTGTCTCACATATAGGGTGCCAACACTGAAGGTGAAGCAGCTGAGTTAACTGCAATTTTACCCACGAGAGGATTGATGGACCTCCATTATGGCAAAGTGGACATGATTCTACATTCAGCTCCTGTGGTACAATGTCGAATATGATTTACCTGACTGCCTTTTTATACCTGCCTGTTTTACTGTTCGAGGCATTCGTGTGGTCCAAAGGCAAGTATGAGAGGTCGGTGGTGCCGAGTTCTGCCTCTCGCCTGGTGGCGAGGATGGACGGGGATATTATAATCGGCGCCCTCTTCTCTGTTCACCACCAACCGTCAGCTGAGAAGGTGGCAGAGAGGAAATGCGGGGAGGTCCGAGAGCAGTACGGCATCCAAAGAGTGGAGGCCATGTTCCACGCCTTGGATCGGATTAACTCGGACCCAAACCTGTTGCCCAACATCACCCTGGGCTGTGAGATCAGGGACTCCTGCTGGCATTCCTCTGTAGCCCTGGAGCAGAGCATCGAGTTCATACGCGACTCGCTCATCTCCATCCGCGATGACAAGGACGGCTCCAGGTGGTGCATCGAGGGGGCCCCTTCCAGTCAGCCGCCGCCAACCAAGAAGCCCATCGCTGGGGTCATCGGTCCTGGCTCTAGCTCTGTCGCAATACAAGTCCAAAACCTGCTGCAGTTGTTCAACATCCCACAGATTGCCTATTCTGCAACCAGTATTGACCTCAGTGACAAGACTTTATTTAAGTACTTTCTCAGGGTGGTGCCCTCAGACACCCTTCAAGCCAGGGCCCTCCTGGACATTGTCAAACGATACAACTGGACCTATGTGTCTGCAGTGCACACAGAGGGTAAGCTGCGTTTCTTGATTTGGCATTGCATGTCCATAAAGTTGAGTAGCCAAAACCCTGGCTCTTACAATACATTTACCGTAATGCAACTCCATAACCTATTCATCTTTATACCTTCCCTGCCTCCCTGGGGTTTGAAGATCCCCCCCCCACACACACACACACACACACACATGCCCACCCACACACGTCCAGACAAGCAAGCTGAACTTTGTGTGTAAAATGAGTGTCGTGTGCTTTTAATGAATCAACAGTCCATATTCTGCTTTCGTGTTTTGTTTTGTTGTTATTTTGAAGGCAACAGAATGACAAACAGGAAATTAAATACAAGAGGACACAAACAAGAAGATCCATCTTTGATACAGGGGCTCTTAACCATCTATAAGATGGAGTTCAGCACAGATTTAATTAACATTGCTGTATTTTGCTGCAGTAACGCTGTTACTTTTTTATCTTGTGTAGGACACAATGTAGACTGCAGTTTTAACAGCAGGTGGCTGCAGGCAGTTGTGTTCTCTTTACTGAGTCTCATTCACATGACCTCAGTATAAGCAGAGGGCAGTTTCAAAGTAGAAAATGGTGATATTCATGTGAGGCTTCTTTTCTTTTTACTTCATTTCTTTTTTCTTCCAGGAGTCTTAATCTGTTGCTCCTGCAGGGTGTCAGCCACTGCTGCAACTAGAGCTGAAAACTAATTAATCAATTGGTCGATCAACAGGGAAATAATTAATTAAAAACTATTTTGATAGTTGATTAATAATTTTTCAAGCAATAATGCCAAATGTTCTCTGTGTTCAGCTTCTCAAATGTGAGGCTTTTTTGCATCTTATTTAAATCTTCACCAAAACAATGAATCAATTCATCGAGAAAACAGTGGCCAGATTAATTGAAAAGTCAACTTTCCTTTGATCCACATGAAAGATATTTTCCTACTCTATATTTAAAAGTGCCATTTTCCCCACACATCCTTATATCCAATTTTTAAAAAATTAACTGTTCTACATATGTAAAGAAAACATAAAATCCCAGATAACATACTGAAAACACATTTTATAAACATGAAAGAGGATAGATAAATTTGGGCAAGGATTACAATTATTAAGATTCCTCCCACATGAGTCAAATATGAAATGCATTACAGAAATACCCATACAGAAGCAAATGTTGCAAATCTTTCCTCTTCTTTTTTTTACTGAAAGAATATGAGTTTGTGGCAAGCCGATAAAAATCAAACAAAGACCTGGCACGCCATCTTTGTTTACTGCATTCATAATCTGCATGAATAAGTGCTGAGCATATCAGAAATTTCAGATGCAGGAGGAATGGAGCCTGAATGTTAAAGTGTTTTAAGCCATTTGTTGGCTTTCATCGGTGATGCGGTGGTCGATGCAGTGTCGATTGTAGACGTCTGGACAGGCAATCTAAAAGCACAAGTGCTCCTCTCCCCCTCAGAAGCTGCTGTTGAGGTCACCTTCACCCCGTCTGCTCCAGTTGCACTGCTCCTGATTCCATAAAAAGAGCTCTGGGGACATAATGGATCGCTTAAACGCTAAAGGAAGAGATGTGTGTTCTCAGCAAACTTTCCCTGGATAATTTTAGCAAAAACAAAAAAAAAAACCTGTACAAAACAAAAAAAATGGAAAACTGAATCCAGAATGAACTTTTACATCAAAACCAATTGATTGACTGCACTTCTTTTCTCCTGTGAATGAACGTCTCCCCTGACAGCTCCTCTTGTCTCTCTCAGGCAACTACGGAGAAAGCGGGATGGAAGTGTTCAAAGAGCTTGCCTCGCAGGAAGGCATCTGCATCGCCCACTCTGACAAGATCTACAGCAACGCCGGCGAGAAGCACTTCGACAGGCTGCTGAGGAAGCTGCGGGAGCGTCTGCCTAAGGCCCGGGTTGTTGTCTGCTTCTGTGAGGGCATGACAGTCCGAGGGCTGCTCATGGCCATGAGGCGGCTTGGCGTGGCTGGAGAGTTCCTCCTAATTGGCAGGTTTGTCAGCGATTGTTTGTTGGGGGTGGGCAGGGGGTGATGAAGAGCACACAGGTTCTAAGTATTCTTTGTCCTAGTGCTGCTGTTTAGAGTTGTTTTTGTTTTTTCAAGTTTTAAGAGAAATTCAAATTTAACTCAGAATCAGCATGAAAAACTTCAGAAGTGTTACAATTTTTTCATATCTTCAACCTTCTGTCCCACATTTGCTGACGACCTTTGCGGCAATAATGAACATAGCTAACCAAAGAATCTCCCATCAGGATCCTCTTAATAACTGTTTTCAAATGCATCGCATGACTTTCCTTGACAGATTGCAGTTTGCAAAATTGTGAAATTGTATATGTTTTAATTTGGCCAATTGGTAACTGCTCTGGAGCATTTGATGCTGTCGTTTAATGACATTTTATGTGATTTAGTATTTTAATATACAGTGCCAGTTCAATATGCTATACAAATTCCATAATAAATAAACAAGTCAGTGTAAAATATAAATAATAACAAAACAATAAACATAATGAAAAAAATGATTTAAACACATTAAAATATGAAATGGGATTGTCAATAAATAGTAAATTTACCGTACAAATTACACTATAATTCTGTGAGGAAAATAGAGATGCTGAATTCTCTGTTATAATATTCAGCCACGCTCAGGATGGATGGTATACACAAAGTTCATATGGAGCCAAAACATTCTTTTTTTCCCCACCAGGACTAGAGTTCCTCTGAAAGCAGAAGATGCTTTGAGTCAGGCTCGCTAATGAATAATGCATCCGTGCAGCGAGCTCCCCCTCTCCCTGTCAGATCACAGGCAGGGTGGGCTAATATGGGACAGCACCTCCAGCATAAGCTGGGGAATGTGGAGTAGCGAACATCAAAGCTCATATCAGGCCTAATACCAGACATTCCCTCTTCATGGAGCCTCAGCTCATCTCAAGTCCTGTTAGGACCAGTCACAGCTCCTGACACAAGGCTGCGATAAAAGCTTGTCATGGTTAATTTACTGAGAGACGGTTCATTAATGTGCGGCTGCTCTATTTGCAAAGGCTGTTGAGTGGGACTCCAAACCCCTTTGTGAAACCCCAAAAGATTAAATACATGCTCTAAAAAAAAAAAGGGTGTTTTAAAGCCTAAACTTGCTCTCACCCCTTCTACTTGAACCGCTGCTAAAATCTGTACAGAAGATAAGGAGGGAGAGTTTGGTAGGGCAGTGTGTGTTTTTCTGGGTCAAGGAGACTACTGAAAGCGGAAAAACAGTTTTTTAGAGCAATGCAGTGAGCGAACACATGCGGTCCTGTGCAATGGGCCAGTTGAAAGCGCCCGAGGTGCTGGTCATCAGCCATCCATCTTCTGTCGTGTGGAGGATGAAAGGAACGGCTGCTCTCGCACCAGAGATCCCGCACAACTCGCTCGAGCAACTCTCGAGTGAAGCTGCCATCGCTTTGGAAATGATAAAAGAGCATATCAGTTTTATGGTTCTGTGCTTGACAGAAGGCTTGCAAATATCTAACGCCTGATCTTTGTTGCCTTGTAAATAAAACATAATTCAGATTTTATACATACACTATGCTAGATTTTTTTTTTTTAAATAATGTCTTTATATAATGCCTCTGTCCACTAAAATAGATGATTCATAAATGCATGATATGCACATTACATGCGTGTGTTGACGTCAGAGCTGTAGGTTTTTGGCTGTCAGAGTGTTGGACTGGGGGGAGTGTGATGCTGAGAAGCAGATGGCCAGGTACTGTTGATACTGTCACACTGGACAGCCATCGTCGTTCATTCTTCAAGTGCCAGCAAAGTCAAACCTGCTGCTGGCCTCAGTTTCTTAAAACCCCGGTGTGGGTTTTTGGAGGCTGGTAGCTGATATTTTTATCCTTCCAATGAACTGTAGTTTGTGCAATAATCAAAATCTTTGAATTATTCCAATTTGAATGCGAAGAGTTGTTGTTTGCTCCATATTTTTCCATTTAAAACAACATTTGATCAAATCACAAAATCATTTAGATGCTTTCTGAATGAGCTGAAGTTGGAAATTAAATCAAAGTGTGGATTACTCCCTCCTGTCTGTACATGTATGACGCTTACTATATTTTTCTTGAAGATGGTAAAATGCAGATTTTGTAACTGATTTAACCTGACTGGTTCACTTTAACTCTGAGACCAAGATTACACCAATATTTCTGAGGTAGTTTTTGTTTTTCTCAAAGACAGGGAGCGCAAACTCCCAGCCTTCCTTCTTTTGCGAAAAAAGAAAAGAAAATGTAAGGTTTTGTTTTATTTATTGTGTTGTTGAATGCCGGGGAGCTACTTCCAATGTCAAATCATCCTTGGAACGATGCTATTTAAGGCCTCAGTGTACCTTGCTCTCCGCCTTCATTTCTTACTCAGAGAAGTAAGCAGAGTATCGTGTGTATGCGTCACGAATTTGATCTCACGCTGCATAATGCTGCTTCAGAAAAACTCAAGAAGCATTTGCAACTCAAAAGAATTTTTTTTTTTTGGGGGGGGTGAAAATCTGAGTCAACAAACAAAAGCTATCAGCGGAATGCTTTCTGAGAGGATTTAATGCAGAGCTGACTTTCAAACAGCCGAGCGTGTAAACTATTAATACAAACTATGACCAGTGTGGACACAATAATCACACTTAACGAATCATGTGAGGATGGGAGCTTGTTTCTCTCCACGGCAGATTGTCTGCTACAGTGCAGATTCTCGCTGGACTTGTGATTCTATTTTTTCTTTTTTTTTTCTCTGCATTTCTTTTTTTCAGCAAGTACAGTGAACACTCCATGCCCCTCAGCAGGGGGAGCCTGAAAGGGAAACAAAAATCAGAGAAGAAAAAACAGAGAAGGTTTCTGCAGGATTCAGTTGGAACCAGGTTGATCAGGCTGTGTGTGTCTTCAGAGACAGACAGATTTTTAGACGGACTTTTTAGATGTTGTTGCTGTTTTTTCAGAAACTCAGCAACTGTGGAGTTCTGTATTATTTTTTATTTGGGTTGCAAGGCGTTGCAAATGACCTTCTGTGTCTTTCAAAGGTCAGTGGGTATAACAAAACACACGCTCACCTCTGTGACTCAGATTTAAAATTAACATGAGATGGACAAGACAAGTTCTAGTAGTTGTTGTTGGGCTGATTGAAGTGTGGTCCTCTCTGCAGTGACGGCTGGGCAGACCGAGTCGAGGTGGTGGAGGGGTACGAACAGGAGGCTGTGGGCGGCATCACTGTGAAGCTGCAGTCCGAGGAGGTCTCCTCCTTCGACGACTACTTCCTGAAGCTCAGGCTCAGCACCAACACCCGCAACCCGTGGTTCCCAGAGTTCTGGCAGTACCGGTTCCAGTGCCGTCTCCCCGGACACCCGCAGGAGAACACAAATTATGCACGGAACTGCTCAGGTAGCTAAACAGCTCAGTCAGGCAATTATGATGTTTTTCTGCTGTTTTTCTGGTTTACATTTTTTACACCAGTGTGCACATAAGCTTGTCTTCTTGAACTGTTCTGATGTGTGCAATGCCCAGAGGACAATGCCAAAAGGCCCCATAAACTGGAACGCACTCTTTAATTATGAATTACACTGCCAGAGGGTAGAGTTCTCTCTAAGTCAATCCAATAACACATATTTCTTCATATTGTTCATTCCTGTGACACTTGGCTTTACAGAGGAAGATGATCTAGGTAACTTAAATCCTTTTCTTATACAAAGGAACAAAGTAAATGCATTAGTTTCAACTCTTGGCTTTTGGAAACAATGCTCCACAAGCATATTTCCAAAACATATTTTTCACATACTGCTCATACATATTTCTTTTATTTTTTCAATAAAAGCCTGTATATTTACGTTTTCAATCCTAAATTATGTGGTTGATAAGGACATTACCTTTGCTTTCTCAAGCACCCACTATTTGAAAAATGGTGAAATTATTTATTATTTTATTATTAAGTGTATTGATAAACGTAAATATAAAATGATGCATGCAGCAAAAAAGGATTATCATAAAAAATGCGTTGAGTAGACGTTAAGTCGACAGTCTCAAGATTCATCTTAGAATTGGTTTTTGCCATTGCACCTTCCTTTCTTTCTGCAGCTGGTTTAATCTTCTTTCCTTTGCAGCATTTGCACATTATTTACATTACACTGAGAACAAAGCCTCTCCTCTTTATTATGCACATAACTCAAGCTTTTGTTCATCTCTAAATGCATCATATATTAATAACGGTTATTTACTTTGTCTCATAAGTGCAGATAGTTACTATTTGCTGTCGTGTTCTGGTGTTTTTTTAAATTATTTATTATTTATATATATTTTTTATTTTTTTATGTAGAACTACAAGACGGTGAGTGAATCCCTCTGAATGGAACCATAATGCTCCTCACTTTGGCTATATACATAGAGGTTGACTGATATTAAGGTTTTTTTAAATGTTGGGATCACTCATATTCCTAACAGTATTTCCTCATAGTGTACTATTAATCTCAGTTGACCTCTAATATATGAAGCTATTGGGATGTTTTTATTTATTCATTCATTTATTTTGTTACACTGCAGTGAGAGCCCCAACGATTGGTTTTTCTCTGCTCTCACTTTGTGCTCTCACACCCTTTCTGACAGTCGTGTAAAACAGCCCAATAACATTTGAGTGAGTTGGTTACTGGCTAAGCTGCATGTAGCCACAGAAATAGTAAAGCCAGTTTGCATTAGACTTTATTCCCTGGTCTATTTTTTTTTTTGCCACACAGTTTAATTAATGTAAAACGCAGAGAAGGTTCAGTTGTCATGAAGCTTTGTAATACTGATGTGCAGCAGTAGGCCCTCTGCTTGCATGCTGACACCATGACACCATTGCATCATGACTGAAGCTCACACAGCTCAGTGAGTGAGGCAGGCGTCAACGCCAAGGAGCTGTTCAAACTAGGTCATCACCAGCAGTTAACATTGGACGCTCACCCAGCTGCTGCCCAACTCACTTTACTGTTTACGTGTTTTTGTTTGCACAGGCAGCGCGTTTCTCGGCAGTCCCTTTTTGAACAATCATTACTTGTTTTAACACAAGATCAGCAAACCCACCAGCAGTGAATGATGCCCATACAGAATCATACAGATGTATCATGCAGTTAAATGTTGTTGGGTCCAGTAGGTGAATCTGGTTTTACACTTAAAAACTAACTAACAATGTTAATGACAAGTGTGCATACCTCTTCAAAAATCCTCACATTTGTTTGGGTAAAATGTGGATCTGGATCAGTGTCATATACAATGCTGTTACAGGGAACAGTGAATCTTGTCTTTGACCCATCTGGCAGTTTATTAAAAACATACAGAAATGTACCAGATAACAGCAACAATGGCGCTATGAAGTGCTAAAAGACAATGCACACAATCTGATGAAATAATAAGAACACAGCAGCACACCTTAAAAATTAAAAGTATACCCTCAATGCACATGTGTTAATTATAGTAAGAGATGCTGCTGCCCTTTGAAATAAAAATTGGCTTACTACTGGCAAGGAAGCAAAATTTTGAATACTGCCATTTGGTAGACAGACAGACGACAGACAGACAGACAGAAAGAAAGAAAGAAAGAAAGAAAGAAAGAAAGAAAGAAAATCTTTTCCTAGACCAAAAGATACTTTTCACCAAGGGAAGATGGAACCAAATGAATTGAATGCATGGTGTCGCTCTTTGTACTGACACTGAGCTGACACAACTTTTACATAGAGCAACTAAAGAAACCCTGCTTACCCTGCTTCTAGCTCGCATTACACTGAACTGATAGGGTGTGTTGGAACATCACACACTGTCTGTATATAAATCTGATTCAATTATTGTCTCTTTTTGCTCCATCATGTTTGTCTGAGGAAAAAAAATATACTACGCACAGAAGACAGGAGGTCCAAATACGTGAGAACAGTTGGTTCATTTCTCTGCTTGAGGAGACACAATCTCAGTGGCACAGTGTTTTCGAACATCTCTAATTGAATCCTGACTTGTGAATGCAGAAATGGATAGTCTTGCCATGGTAACGAGGTTTCTTTGAAACCGTTTTCTGAGGCTTTCAGTTCCTTTAAAGCAGTCTCCCGCAGAGGCAAAGAGGCGAGTGGCTTGCTGCCTGTATTCAGAGAATAGTTTCAAGAATGCATCTGTGAGCACCCTATCACTCCTTTGTAATATGTGACACCATGCTAGACACACCTGTACACCTGAAATGTAGAAAAAGACTTGAAACACATAACACGCTACTGCTTGCAGCAATGAACCACCTCCTGTTAGGCTTTTCCTTCAAAAGACATTTGTCCTGGAGACGAATCCTTACCATTCTTTTATGTGTGGACAGGTTATGAAAGCCTGGAGGACAACTATGTTCAAGACAGCAAGATGGGCTTCGTCATCAACGCCATCTATGCCATGGCCCACGGGCTGCATGACATGCACACCCACCTCTGCCCTGGCCACGTGGGCCTCTGTGATGACATGAAGCCCGTCGATGGCAGCCATTTACTCGACTTTCTGCTCAAGACGTCTTTCACTGGTGTTTCTGGAGAGGACATATGGTTCGACGAGAACGGGGACTCACCTGGCAGGTGAGATGTACTTTTCTTTTTTTTAATTTTATACACTGAACATTTACTTTAATCAATAAATTAGAAATTGGAATCATGATTGACATAATTCATTATGAAAGAAAATGATTGTCAGACATATTAGTGATGAAAAAGATTGTTGGTTGCAGCCTCACAGTTTAGTACTGCATAAAAACACAACTTTACAACTGACGTGATCTTCAATATAAACTAAAACAGTTCAAGTCTTAAAATGAGATTATGAGTTGGGATCAGGAGGGTGGAAGATGTGTCATGGCTGATTTTTGTAAAATAAGTGGGGTTGTAGTTTGTGGACTGACAAATTTACAATTATCAAACTAAGGATCCCCAAATGATACTTTTAGGGACCCAGGGTGAAGGTGGCTATACTCTAAATTATACATAAAAATAAATAAAATTTCTTCTTTGCTATTTACACAGTTGAGAACAAGGCTTTTGACCTTTAATAAATGAATACTTTTTCTTACTATTTTATTGTATTGTCTTTCATCCGTAAGAAAAGGAATTCCATTGTCAGGTAGTGTTGGAGTTGTGCCTTGAAAAGTGAGATAAAAGCCACGAATATCAGCATCTCAGTGATTATAGTGGTACTGATCATGAACCTGAAGGGCCCCCTGCTGATAAAATAGTGGCACTAAAACTCTCATGGCTCCTTTAAGAATTGGTTTAGCTGACTCATGTCTCCCTGTTCACCTTCAGGTATGAGATTATGAACTTCCAGCGCGTGGAGTCTGGTGTTTATGACTATATCAACACTGGCTCCTGGCACGAGGGCATGCTCAGTCTCGATGACGACATGATCCAGATGAATCGCAGTGACATGGTCCGCTCTGTCTGCAGCGAACCCTGCTCCAAGGGAGAGATCAAGGCAAAGGACACATCCTTTCCATGTTGGGATAAAACCACCAGCACACATTTTGGGGTTGTCATGGGGTGAAAAAATCCAATTTGTTGGCGTTCATCATTTCTGTTTGTAATAATTTAGTTTTAATTGTTTGAAAACAATTAAGAAGTTCTAATGGATACATAATAAACCATCCAGATTGTAGATATAAATGTAAATGAGACATTGATAAAAAGGTCTATTAGGTATATTTTTAAAATATAATTATGATTTTTTTTTTTTTTTACAAAAGTAAAGAACAGTTATAAAGAAGAAATCTCTGATCATTTAGTGAGACCTGATGCCATACTGACTTTTTTCCATTTATTGCACCTTTCTATCTTCAGTTTCACTGTCTTAACAAATTTTTAACAATTTAAATACTTAAGTGGGTAGGCCTCCATCTTACCATTTACATGTTTTTATACTTTCTCCACCAGGTGATCAGGAAGGGAGAAGTGAGCTGTTGCTGGATCTGCACAGCATGCAAAGACAATGAATACGTCCAGGATGAGTTCACGTGCAAGGCCTGTGAGCTGGGCTGGTGGCCTGACACAGAGCTGGAAGGTGAGCTTGGCCTCTTTTACCCTTTCCTTTGCTCACTGTCATAATTGTCATTAGCCTGGAAACACGTTATCCACTGCACCAAAAGTGAAAGAGGGCCCACTGGTTTTTCCTTATGAGGAATAGTTTGATATTTTGGGAAATATGCTTCCTGCACTTCCTTGCTGTGAGATGGAGATGATAAATTAATACCACTTGCATATCACCCTGTCAAACATAAGGCTGAAGCAAGCAGCTTATTAGCTTTGCTTGGGAGGATGGAAAACAAGGGGAAGGGTTAGCATTAGCATTTAGAAATAACCCAGCTTTTAAAACTCGATCCAACCACAAATTATCTTTTGTTTCTTAAACAAGATGTTAATTATAGGCTTTAGTGTGCTGGTAGGTGTAAATTTGTTGTCACGGGACAGAGCCAAGCTAGCTGTTTCCCCCATTTTCAGTCTTTATCCTAAACTATGCTAAGCGGCAGCTTCATATTTAGTGGCGCTCAACCTGCTGTTCTAACTCTCAGAAGTAGTTTGAATAAACTTATTTCCCAAAATGTTCAACTGTTGCATTAATATTTAATGTCTCTGCAAGATTTCTAAGAAAAATCATGGTGATTAGAACAAAAGATGTTCTGCTCTGCAATTTTAACTAGCTGAATTTAGGCTATTTACTTTAGTTGCCATATTGGCTGACTTCCTGTTGCATGATTGATGCTTTCAGTGATAAGTGGATTCTTTGGTCTTATTAGAGGCTCTGTAAAAAGTTAAGTTCCTCCAGGCTTTTATCTCACTCCCTCACCACCTGTACACTGTACAGTTTGTCCTGCTAAGATTTTTTTTACGGCACTATTTCATAAACCTGTTCTGTCCTATTTTCATCGCCTTCCCATGACACCTGAGAGCCATTCATCATCCTCACCATTTCATCCGACAGCAGCCCTACTTCACTTACCACTCTTCTGGCCCACTTTCAAAGGCCTTTTGTGCTGTTCAAAGACAAGACACTCCTAATAGGACCATCCTGCCTCCATGCTGTTTTTTTTTTTAGACCTTTAGCTATACATGGAAAATGTGGAGCACAGGGATTACATGAAACATATTTTTCAGTGCACTTTTCTAAAACAAACCTCCTGCCGTTATATAATAAATTAATAAGCAACATAAATAAGATATTCAAAGTGTTTTCTCAACATGAAGCAGAAAGGTGATCATATTTAGAACCCATGAAAAACGCAGCGATTTACTTTGTCCTGCAGCACTAGCCCCCTCCTTCGCTGGCTGCAGCCCAGCCTGGACATGGCTCAGAAGAAAGAGGTTTATTTATAGCTGAGCTAAAAACCCACTTTGAGACTTACTGTATTTTCTTAGGCTAAAATGCATGTGATTAATTTCAAATGTGTCCATATAATAAAACTTTTGAACCTTTCCTCTTATTCACTCTGTGAAAAAATTCTTTTTATTTAGACAAATTGAACTTTTATAATAAAAGTACAGTCAATAGACTCAAACCAAAGATATGAAAGTTTTATGAGTTGCCTAAAGGGATATTGTGGCTGTGTATTTATTATTCTTATGCTTTGACCCCTTTTCAGGCTGTGAGCAAATCCCACTGCGCTACCTGGAGTGGAGCAATCCGGAGTCCATTATCCAAGTGGTCTTCTCCTGCCTGGGCATCCTGGTCACGTCATTTGTTGCCTTTGTCTTTGTTCTCTACCGAGACACACCTGTGGTCAAATCCTCCAGCCGGGAGCTCTGCTACATCATTCTAGCAGGCATCTTCCTGGGCTACCTGTGTCCCTTCACCCTCATCGCCCGCCCTACCGTGGCCTCTTGCTACCTCCAGCGGCTTCTTGTTGGACTCTCTGCTGCCATGTGCTACTCTGCACTGGTGACCAAAACCAACCGCATTGCCCGTATCTTGGCAGGCAGCAAGAAGAAGATTTGCACCAGGAAGCCAAGGTTCATGAGTGCTTGGGCTCAGGTGGTTATCGCTTCCATCCTGATCAGTGTCCAGCTCACCTTGGAGGTTACTCTCATCATCATGGAGCCGCCTGAACCCATCAAATCCTACCCCAGCATCAGAGAAGTCTTCCTCATCTGCAACACCAGTAACCTCGGTGTTGTTGCCCCTCTGGGCTACAATGGCTTGCTTATCATGAGCTGCACCTATTACGCCTTCAAGACCCGCAATGTTCCTGCAAATTTCAATGAAGCCAAGTACATCGCCTTCACCATGTACACCACGTGTATAATCTGGCTGGCGTTTGTGCCAATCTACTTTGGCAGCAACTATAAGATCATCACAACATCCTTCTCTGTGAGCCTGAGCGTGACTGTTGCTCTGGGCTGTATGTTCACACCAAAGATGTACATCATCATTGCCAAACCAGAGCGAAATGTGCGCAGCGCGTTCACCACCTCGGATGCTGTGCGCATGCACGTCGGCGACGGCAAAATTGCCTGCCGAAGCAACAGCCTGCTCAGCATGTTCAAGAGGAAGAAGACCACTGGAAACGGCAGGTAGGTTCAGTAATTGAGTCTGAGTCGTGCTCCTGAGGCACCTCAGGGATGCTGGTTTTACTGTAATTCCCTCTCAAAGGGAACCTGATGTCTTACTGTATTCACTTTCATAGGATCACCTGTTGTAAAGTGTGACGGATATAGGTCAGTACTCAATTCACACAGCCATTTTAACCTTTAATCCGTGAGTAAAATTAAAACAAGCATCTCTGCGTGCTAAGGGATGAGAAGTGCAATCACAAATTCATAGGGTTTCTGCAGGGTTTACCAAATTAAATTTAAGACTCTCCGATGCTCTCTTTTTAATACTGCATGAATTAAATTAAATTTAATATATGTTTTTACAGGGGACAATATGGCCTTATAATTATTGTTATATTACATTGTTTTAAAATTTACATCATTACATTACAATAATTCCTGATGATATATGAATTAATGGGATCTGGTACCAGAATATCGGTATAAGATAAATGGATAATTCAAGCTATTAAAATTAATTAAATCATAATAGGTTCTTTTAAGCCTTTGTAAAGCACTGGCACATTTGTAAGTCGATGAGCTTCCTCGCTTTGTCGCCAACAGCAGTGAGATTGTTGGCCAGAGTTCTGAAGGTGTTGACTGAAACTCAGTAAAAAAGTGTAGATACTGTATATGGAAAAGCCTCCTGTGTTCACAGTTTACTGCTGCAACAATGCTGCTTTGCAGTTTGTAAAGTTTTCTACAATGAAATACAAAAGCCATCAGAAAAACATCATTTCCTCTTTTAGGCAAGAAAAAAAAATCTTTAATTAAATTTAAGGCTTTTAATATTTCCAAAAACCTATTTTTCAGGAAACTGAATTCAGTATTTTTAAAACCTGCAGATACCTTGGAATATTGTTTTTATATGAAATATTTTGAAATTTTGAAAATATTTCTTTTACATGAAGCAGAAATGCTCTTTTTGTCTCCACTTTTCTGGGCTCCTGTGAAGTAACAGCCATCTTTATTTTGTTCATAGTTCTAATGGAAAGTCTGTGTCATGGTCTGAACCAGGTGCAAGACATCCTCCAAAAGGGGATCACATGTGGCACAGACTGTCAGTGCATGTGAAGAGACAGGAAACAGGTTCCAATCAGATGGCTGTCATCAAACCCTTAACTAATACCTACCAAAACACAGCACTGGAGTTTTCAGACCTCAGCACTAAGACTTTGTACAATGTGGCTGAGGAGGACGAAAGTGACCCTGTCAGATACAACCCTCCTGCCACTCCCCCCATGATGGCTCATGGGCAAATGCCAGCTTGTGGGCTAATGAACGATGTGGGTGAGGAGATGGAGCTCTATACCCCTGAGCACCTGCAGAAAAATATTTTTATTCCCCACCATGTCATCATGGACGATCTAAAGGAGGAGGTGGTGAGCAAATTCAACAGTGACATCCCCGAGCTCAATGACATGGTTAGCATGCCCGAGGCCGTAAGCGGCGGCATGCCCGTGTACCACCAGGCCCACCTCATCCAGCAGGACCCAGTTCTGCCTGTCCATCTTGACCCATTCGATGAGGAACCCGGCTCCCCTCTAGAGGAGGATGAGTTGGAGAACGAGCAGTTTGGCCTTCTTCACGGCTACATGTACAACAACGCGCAGATTCATGACGAGGAGGACCTTGTTGAGGTCAAATTAGCGGTGGCGGACTCTCTGGCTCTGATGCCTCCCTCTCCCTTCCGAGATTGCGCTGGTCCTCCAGTGAGCCCCTTCCCCAACTCGCCCGTGTCTGAGTCGATTTTGTGCACTCCGCCAAATGTCACATATGCCTCTGTTATCCTCAAAGACTTCAAGCAAAGCTCCTCAACTCTGTGAAGGCACATGTTAACCATTGCAAGTTGTACTCAATTTTGAAGTTTATAATGACTTGTGCTGTATATGATGATATAAGGAAAAAGTCATTCTGTGGTCTGACAAGTCATTTTTCACTCTATAACTTAATAGTTTTTACATGATAAGGGTGAACAACAAGGTGACACACTTTGAAATTCTTTTAGATTTTATGTTAGAAGGAAGAATTTGGCAAACATTTCTATGTTAAAGTAAGCTTTTAGGATAAAATAGACTTTCTTCTTATGAGACTGATAATGATAAATAAGATTGTATGTACTGTACTTTGAATTTATGAATTAGTGTCATTTGAATAGATTTATTTGATAAATATAGGCGATTAACAAGCAGATGGATCTGTTGATTTTAAACAGGGCAACTTAATGGTGAATATACTTTGTGTGTAATGCAGAACAATTCAATTTGATGATATTTTAAGAAAATGTGTTTTGTGTTACAAATTGTGTTTTTTGCTTTATCAGGAAAAGAAAGGGAGGGTTTAAAGGAGTAGACTGATATTTTGGGAAAGTGGCTGTTAGCTTAACTCATCATCAAAACCATTTAGGGAACCATTTAGCCTGACTCCGTCTGAGGTTACTAAATCATCTTCTGTACTAGCCCCATGGTGCTATTTCTTGGCTGGGCACAGTGACTTCTTCAAGTCTCCGCTTGCAACCTCACTGCACCCGGCCAAAAACTAGTCCAACACATTACATTTCATAAAAGCACAAACTGTCATTTGTAAACTATAGTTTTTGTATGAAACAACAGAACATAAATTCCTGAGCATGCTGGTTGGCAGATTTAGTTACCTTTGGACAGAGCAAGGCTATTTTTCCCCACTTTTTCTAGTTTTAATGCTAAGCTAAGCTAACCAGCTGTTGACTGTTGAATATCAAACGACTTCTTTAAACTCAGAGCGCAGAATAAAAATGTTCTCCTTTGAGGGAATTTAAAAGTTGACATGTCAACATGGAAAAAAACCTGTGAATCTTTGATTGATACAGTAATGTCTGTATCACGAATGTAGCAGAGGAAATTCAAGTGCCACATTTTCATTCAGATTTTTTTCTTTTGTACATTTATCTCATTTCTATGGTCTTGAAATGCAAGTTCAAATTTGTATCTTTCATAATTAGACATCTGATTTTATAATTGTATAAATTAATGTATAAGATAAATGACATTCATATGTTTGTGGATGTATGAATTGTGGATCATATTTTGGTATTCAGATGATATCTATATGCATTACAATATTAGAAAGAAGTCATTAGCTGTGTATGCTTATATTGTGTGATTGTGTACACCAATCAATTTCCTAAATATTAAAAATTTAAAAGCCTCTTGAAACCATATAATGTGATAAAGTGCTATTGTTAGTAATATTTTGAAAAGGCTTCAGCCTCATCCAGTACACAGTATAGATTAAGTCTGCCATTTTAAACAAATATTTACTGTAGAGCATATGAAGGACACTTGTTTGAATGGAGTAAATTAAATATTTTTTATGCTTTTGTCTCCTGTTTTCCGTGGTGTAATCCTACGTGGGTCTGTGTTTTTGACCCACCTACTTCAACTGTTTTTAACTATAGGTCAAAGATTTATGGTTTGAAGGGAGAAATTCAAAACAAGACCAATGGAAGAAGTTATACAAGGAAGAAGAGATATCTAAATGCAGATAACTTCATATCTTTGCAATATGTTACTGATAACTGGACATGAAGCACTTTTGCTATGAGTTGGGACAAAGATCATTTTACCTGTCTCAGTTAAAACACACAACATGGCAGAAAGTTCAGTGACAGTATGTACAGACAAGCTGTTTATAGTTGTAGTGGTTGGTGATATAGGTGTTGGGGAAAGCAGCATTATCTTGCACTATGTTAATTAACAGTTCAATGAATGATATGAAGCATTTACTGGAGTTGAATGGGATGCCAGAATGGTGGTGTATCAATCTGCATCTTTTGGTATCAAGTAAGTTCCTCTCCTGTGAATTTTTGGGATAAATTAATCAGCTCACACAAGTAAGGCATTACAATAACCTATTTTTCATCACTGCTTGTGTAGTTGCTGCTCTCTGTCTAGTCATCTCTGAAGGAGTGAGTCAAACTGTAATACATCCTATTGTGATTTGACTGTAACTGTTGAATACTGCAAAGTATGTTGAGTGTTTTCATGCCTTGGAACTGGAGCCTTTTTACACAACATTTTCTCAGATCTAATTTTAATCCTACCCAGTGTCCATGGAAACATACCGTTTTATTTCAGAAAATTATTGCTGTTAGTCTCTCACTTGTTACATAACGTTAAAGCGACAGTCCAGTTTGATATGTTAAATAAATGTAATCGCACATGATAAAACAACTTACTATCTGTCTGTGGCAACTTTGCATTCAAATTCAAAAACTTTTGTCAAACAATAACAGCCTCTGTTGGAAATGAATTAATCGTCACTCGTGCAGCGGGATTTCAGCACAAGCCCGTGGGAAACAGTATTATTATCTCTTCCTTCAAGGTCAAGGTGTCGAGAGTGTAATACTTGTATTAATGGGTGATGGGAGCAGTGATGGTCTTTTACATTACAAGCACTCGGGGGGGGGCTGCCTCTTGTGGGGACTGCCTGGGATGGCAGGACCTGGATGGCAAAAGTCTGTGACTTGACAGCCAATCCCTGCGGTCCAGCTGGCCAACAAATGTGACATGACAGAGAGGGATGGAGACTTGGTGTCCTTTCTGGACAGCTCAGTCAGCTAGTCTCCCTGTAACATGTATGAATTCAAATTCAATTATTCATTACACAATAGAAAGATGTAAATTATACATGAAATTATGCTTTTGTTTGGCAATTTTGAAGACAAGAGGCTGGTCAGCTGTTGCATATTTTCACAGTAGAAGGTTTATTAATACCTGACCGCCTGACTTATTAATTTATTAAATAATTTATCAATAATGTATTTCTTGTTTGATGGTTTTTGTCTTCGACAAAGTTTATTTTCCAGTGAAACTCCAACCCTACAGCTGTAGCCTGCTCATGAAACATGTTCAAATATTAACAGGGATAACATGCAGCCATAGTTCAAATACCTAGCCAAACACTTGACAGAAGCATACATGTTCAAAATCATATTCTCCCTTGCTCTTTACAGGACAATATAAATATTGATGAGGCAGGTGTCTTCCTTGACAAACAAATGATGCCGTGTGACACCGGGATGTCCCATGGAGAGTACTGCTGGGGCAGGATCAAAGCGAGCCAGGCTCTCTGGGGGAGAGAGTCAAACAAAGGCTGCTGCCGGTTAAACGTTCTAACCAGACCTGATTTTGACACCATGTCATGAGCCCACAGCCTCCGCAGAAGCTATTTCAGAGAGCCAGTGGGCCTGTGCTCCATAGTGCTCCTCATAAACACCTCTGTGGAGACTACTGAGCTCAAATCTCTGATAATCCACTGATACAGGTAGATTAATAAACAGATCAGCATGATGCACATCCTGCTGGCAAAAGTCTGTGATACTCCCTGTGCAACCAAGACGCGCTAGTGACTGACCTACTATTGGAAACAGGAACAACTGCCATTTTCCTAAAACCACAGAAACAGCAAGAGGGAGAGAGAGAGAAAAAAAAAGCATTTTATACCTCAAGCTGTCAAACATTTCATGTGCATATAATTATCTCTTCATCACTTCACAGTAAGATGAGCCAAGACCCATGAATAAGCATGCCCGATTTGATATGGGCAATAGCAGAGAAACGGTATCAGTATGACCTGATTTTGGTGGAGGGAGGAAATATGCTGCCACTACATACAGCAGCCAGAGAAGTCTGTGCTAAACTAAGTGGGTGCGTGTGTGTATGTGTGTGTATGTGTGTGTGTGTGTGTGGGGGGGGTGTATTTAGACTATATTATGACATTAATTACAAAAGACATCATATTCTGATGCCTTTTTTCTGTAAAAGGGAGGCAACCATGACATGACTGCCTTTTTTTGGATTTGATTAGATTTGACTCTGTTTCACTCCAGAGAAGGTTTGTGAGCATTTCTATTTTTTACTCTCCAAAGTTAATCAATTACAGTTTACTTTAAGCTCCAAAAGTGATATCACGAGTCCCCCTTACTTGCCATAGAGGGTCAAATCTAAAATGTGTTTAGACGTTTATGCTCTGATCATTCTCACAATTGTTTGAATCACTGAACTTGTAATATTGTGCTCTGGTATTTTACCTACTACCTGCCTGTGACTTTCCATTCACCTGTCTCTGCTGGTTACGCCCACTACATCAGTCTAACTTCAAACACCTGTGCTACCAGCTGTAACTCATCACCAATTAACCCAGTATAAATACCTCCCCAGTGCACCCACTCTTCGTGCTCCTATGTGACACTCATTTGCATCACGCTGCCTCCCTCTGACCTGCTTTTCTCGTTGCATCTCTGGTAAAGGCTTCAGCCTTCTGTCCCTACCCTGTTCGGTTCTTTTCTGTCTGCCCCCAGGGATGAGGGGTGTTCAGCCATGATCACTGTTTGCCTGAACTCTCACCTCAACTGTGTAAGCCTTTCACTGGCTGCTTGTTCTGCTCAGGCCTTCAGTAAAGGATTAATCCCAACTGCTCTGGTATGCAGCATTGGGGTTACAGACCTGTTACAGAACTGTACCAGGTGCAACAAGAGTGCAACCAAATGTTGTTGTAATGTCCGATGTCTGATTTCAAATGTCTGATGTTTGCAGTTTACATTTACAGAATTCAATTATCTGTATTCGAGATTCTCTATATAGCTTAAAGTATAGAGTCACCCCAATAACCAGCCACACTGCATAGGAAAGCTGGTGTGGGGTCCTCTCCTTCTATCTACCAAAAATAAAAAGCCAGGCCTTTTGTTTTATATATCTGGGGAGAGTGAAACCTTGTCCTTTATGTTCACTGACATGTTGTATATTACTCAGGTTATTTTTGCACACCGATCTGTTCTTTGCTGTCCTGTAGTTTTACTTTTCAGTGTCCTTGCTATGCATCTAGGGAGCTGCTCCACATCTTGCCTCTGGGTACCTATACACAGTAGCTTTTGTCCAAATTCAGGCTCTATTTGGGTATGTCATGTACAGTACATGTTTTTATTTAACCTTGGAATAGTCCTTTTTTAAATGCTTTGTGATACCACCCTTTATACATTTTGCTGATCAAGTGAGTTGCAATATAAAAGCCAAGACTGCAGTTTACCTTGAGTGTCAGTTGTGCCAGAGGAAAAGTGAGGGAAGAAGTAATGCATAACTGCTAATTATGGACATATGTCCCAGATACTAGAGACCTAAATTCAAGAGTCAAACGAGATGCTGGCCAGCATATTTTTTCACATCGGTTACCAAAACAAAAGCTCCACCTCTTGTTTATAAATATGACAGTCTGAATGGGAGTCGCACTCTCCGCAACACATCCCACTACTTGTGCATTATTGATATTGCCCTATTTTATCTGCCCTCCAGTATGCTTTTTCTCTGGCAGCTTTGTTCATATATTCATGATTGCATGGAAATTTCAATTTAGTCAAACCTGTGAACAGGTTGATAAAGAGTAAAGCGCTGTACGCATCCCTGCTGTGTGTCCTTCAGTCTTTTACTGTATCTTGAGTGACCCATTTTCTGATGGTTCATGTTGATTAAGAATTCACTGTATGTGAAAAGCAGACATAAATACCAGACTTGTAGTTTACTGCACAGACATTCTGTATGTTAAACTAACTCCTCTGGCCACAATATGAATAAACCTGATTATTAAAAACAGATCATATCCTTTACCATTGTGTAGACCAATCAGGGACAGGGAACCATATGTTGCTGTCCATGGTGCTGAGTTTTGGCTCTGAGCATTTCAGCACAACAAACTGCTCACACTGCAGGACAGTGGAATAGGTAGACTGCACCATCTAGTGTATGAAACATGTGAGTGGAGAAAGTCAATGGAAGCTGCAGCTTTGAAACATAACATTTTCTTTTTCATTTTTTACATGTTTGTGTCTTATTGATGTTTACATTTCTCTTATACTTTATATCATGAACTACACACTGGAGTTCATATTATGTGTGTATCAACACAAATGTAATTAAATTTAATGATGAGAAGTCATTGGATTCAAAATAAAGACAAAACATGGAGGAAAGTATGTAGTATCATATATATGTATGGTGTCATATATGTCTAATTTAAAATTCTGTTTATTGTGTGACTATGATAAAGCATTATATTGTATTCACGTTAACTGAAATATACTACAATACCAATATGGTTGGTTGGATCTTTAAAGAGAAATACTTACAGAATATCTTAGAGAAATATTTCACAGAATGGAAATTCATCAGAGAAAAGATTTACAAAATGGCCCAAATTTGTAAAACAATGTTGGGATTAACTACCTAGTCTATTAATTTACATCATCAGTATATGTGCTACTTAATTCCTGAATCAGCAAAGAAATGTGAGCCAGTAAAAGATATGGGCTTCCTAAATGACAAATTACAAAGGTCATCATTTAACCAGGTTTTCTGGTTTCTATCTAACCAGATATTCCAGTTTTGTTATTCTCAGTGGAGGCAAAATAACCTTATTTTTCCTCCTTAGGGGACAAGGAGAAGGAAGAAACCTGGCCTATTTTCCAATCCCCACACAATAGATTGGATCCTGAATTGGGAACAGTTTTTTTTTTAAAAAGCCTTCTATCAAATTTCTCTCTGAAGGTTTTTCTTGGGAAGGACTATACATGATATCATTAAGATGGACACTTTGATGACTCCAAATATCATTAGTAGGACATTTAACTGCTGTTGCATCATAATTTTCAGGTTTTGATATTTGACAAAAGGGGAGCTTATCCCAAACCGAGGCATTGACCTGTTGAGGACTCCTCAACCAGCAGGGGGCACCAAATGAAACTGAAAATGTGAATTGATGGTATCTGTTAATCCCCCTTTATTAAAATCATCTCAGATTGTGGTTACAAAAACATTTGTGGATAATCACGTATTTGGGGATTTGGAGGTGCTCTAGCAAAATAAAGTGTGTCTAAAAAGTTATACAAAATGACATAGTTTTGTATTTTCTATATCACTTTCATTATGTCAATATGAATGAAGATTAGTCATCACAAATTTAGCTGTAGCAAAATAAAAATGTAATGTGGAAGATATTATCAATTAAAATACGCATCTGTTAGTTAAACAATAATAAAGAATAATAGAATAATAGAGTATAGAGAAAATTAAATTTAGGCCTACTGTATACTGCGTTTAATTTTACAAGTGATGTGGCAAAAATGTTTTTTAAAACAGAAAAAAATTGTCTTATATAGTTCATGTTTCTATTTATCAACATTAATATTTCCAATTTTATTTCTTAGTATGTCTAGTGGTGTGTGCATTTGTTGTGTTGCATGTACTGAAAATGTAGAATAATTGTGTCCTGGGTATTTTATTCTCCAACATGCGTAATCTCTCTTTTTATTGCTGCTCTCCGTGCTTACAGTGATCTCAGTCAGTTGGTGATTTTAATGTTCTATTTTTCGATTTTGTTTATGGCTAAAGTATTTATTAGCTGAAACCTCCTATCGAGGTCACGAAATTTGACGGGTCACAAAATTCACTGTAACACCCCCCCACACACACACACACACCCCCCACCCCCCCCCACACACACACACACACAAACACGCACTCCCCTCCTCCTACCCCTCCCCCCACCCCCTCCGCATCCGGGTGACCGCGCGGCGCAGACTCAATCCCCGCTGCAGTTCACTGCGTTTCCGTAGCCAGCCTGCTACCCGCTGAGCCCTGGCTGCTGGGGGAAACAGCTCACGGAAACGATTGATCCCGATCGACTAACGCCAAAACTGGCCACACAAATGGCGGATTAACACTCGTATCGGACAGCACTCGCTAAATCCATGTTCGTGACTCGGGTGCTTTTGGGGAGTGCGCTGGCAACACCCTCCGTAACATGTGAGATGTGTGCAGAAAGATATTAACTGTGCGTTATTTCGGCTAACTAGCTAGCAGCTACCCCCACTCTATCCAATTTATGGTAGCTGGCTTGATCCGTCTTTTCAACCGTCGCGTCCGTACCGGAGGAAAATGAAGAAGTTTAACATTAGGAAGGTGCTGGACGGCTTGACAGCGGCGTCTTCGTCCTCCTCCGCCGCTGCCCAGCCGGGTACTCCCAGGGAAAACGATGCCGTTCAGGAGACTCTCCAGTCGGAGCATTTTCAGCTTTGCAAGGTGGGCTTCCGTTCGTAGCGGCTAACGTTACCGGGCTGTTTTCGCACACTGACAGTCAGATGACAGCGGCGTGACCAAACACAGGCGTTGTTGTCATTTTTCGTCTCATATCGCTGCTGCTCTTTCGGATGTATAATGCCTTGAGTTTACGCCCGTAGCAGCTAAAAAAAACCCCTCAGAATAACTCACCAGGATTGCACACCAAATATTAAAGCCCTTGCGATCGCTACAGTGACATTAACAAGGAGGAATATTGAATATTGAACCACTGGCTGCGTTGCTTGGCTGTGTCCCCGTGGCTTTATCCAGGCTGTCAGAACGCCATCCGTGGCTGTTTGCATTGCACTGAATAGTCGCCCCAAGTCACAGTTTAAAAAAAAAAAAAAATAAATTTCATCGTCACTGTATCCAGATCAGCTCCCTGCAGTTAGTCGAAAAAGGGGTTTCGAGTTAAAGGGCGAGTTGACATGTTTTCAACTCTACCTTAATACAATAGACACATGCCCGAGATGTACAATGGAAGAGTTTTTTTCTTCTTGCTGTAATAACTCATCCTGTCCATTCTGGCTCCAGTCCCAGCGTTATTTTAATGTATTAAAATGCTGAACTGTGTAACAACCAGTGATGGAACGTAACAAAGTAAATTGACTCCAGTAAATGAATGTAAGCAGGGACTTTATAGGAAAATGTTGTACTCTTTATTGTACTGCATATAACTTTGATGGCAACTTTTAAAGTTTTCACATAGAGCAGAGCATAATAAACTTATAACGGCACATAAAATTCTTGAGGATCAAACTGTCGCACCTGTTTTGGCCTGTGACCTCTCACAAAAAGATAGTGTGACGTCACAAATGTGGATTTCCACGCAGAAGATTTGCCTTTTAAACTACTCAGCGCCTCAATGAGGTTGACTAACCCACTATTTTACAACACAAAGCAAGACCTCTGTCCAAAATGGAATCACGATGAAATCAACTTTGACACTTTAATTTTAGCTCCAGCTAATATGAGGCAAATATTGCCTCACAGCTTTGGCTTGCCTGGCATGCATTTTTACACTCAACCAGCGATTCTGTTGCCCATCACTTACATTAAAAACACATGAAGGGATATCAGGAGCAGTATAAACAGGAGGAATGATTACAGTGAAGAATTTCAGCATGTGACTGTTTTTTTTTTTGTTGGACAGACTTAGAAAAATGTGAAGCTGTTCTTTAAATCCCAGGCTCGCTGGTTGCTACGCACAACGTCCTCCAACAGATTTTTTTGTCACGCGCGGTTCAGTAATCCAGCCTGTCGGGTCCGGCCGGAAAAGGTTTCTCCTGTGCGCGGTGTGTTGAACATCTCGGAGAGCAAGCCCACCATCTCCTGCCCCAGCTGGGAGCAGAACAGGTCAGGTCCCCCAGGTCACGGGGGCCACGGCGTAACCTGTTACGTAATCCTGCTGCAAGCTGTACAGAGCTCATGGATGGCTGGGCAAGGTTTCCAACCTGAAACAATTAAATTGTAGATGCCCGATGATGATAATATTTTCAGTGGCTGTGACAACGCAGGATCCTGGCAGTGGCTGGATGGACACAATAAATGTTTGGCTGATGCCTCACAGCATCGATCCTGCGCACATGTCAGGTGGATGTCCCAAAAATATTCCCGACCACGCTAATGTTTATGCTCCATCTCATCTATTTTGGTAATGAGACGAATTTTCCAGGTTGATGGATTACGTTTCTAGGAGATTATGATAATGTTTTTTTTTCCCTCCCAGCTAATGCCATCTTGACTGTGTAGCAGGTGATTGATTAGCTGACTGCAGGTCTCATATAAATTCTGCTCTTTCCCGCAGACTGTGCGTCATGGCTTCCCATATCAACCATCCTCCATGGCTTTTGACCCTGTGCAGAAAATCTTGGCCGTGGGGACTCAGACGGGAGCTTTGAGGCTGTATCCTTTTTTTTCTTCACGGGAAAATGAAGGCAGCCACACAAGGAAAGTAAAGCTTGGATAATTCCAGTGATTTTTTTTTTTTCATCCCACCGCCCCCTGCACACACGCGTACACACACACACACACACACACACATACAACATAACAGCACACAGTAGAGCCGTGCCTAACTTCCTCGGTTCTCTCTGCTCACGTCATACGTCCAAGCTGCCCCTCAGCTTTCCGCAAAGTCTGGGGAATTCGCACAGCTAGTGACCCGTCTTTGCCTCCTGTCACCCAGCACAACAAAAAGAAAATCCATACCACAGTGAGGGAAGCGGAGGGCTCAGAGGTAGGCGCGGGCAAGGATCTGTTTCCGTGCAGCCGGCAGCCTCGTTCTCCTGGAGCACCCGGGCTCATTAGTGGCATCTCCGCGGTAGCATGAACAGCTCCTCTGCCATATGCCGAGGAGCCGGCCTCATCAACTGTGCCGCCCCGGCCTGTGCCAGGATGCCGCTTCATATGCGCTGTAAACATCGCTGGACTTGCGCAGCGCACGTGCAGTTTTGCTGTCCGTTTGTCCTCAAAGGTGAAGGATTTGTTTTACGGCAAAATCACGCAGCGTCAGTGAGCCACAGCAACACAACTGCCCCTGGATTCTGCACTGTTAAATGCTGCATGTGACGGTCTGGTCATATCCAGGTTGTGTCTGTTTACAGCCGGTCTCCGGGGCTGGCCTGTTTGTGTATAAACACAGGATTTCACTTTGTGCTGATATCCTGCTTGGGAGGCCCATCTGCTTTATTTAGCTTTTCATTAGAAGCGGCTCCGTCCTCGTCTTTATCCACTCCTCTAGATTAAGAGAGCGTTGTGTCTACAGGGCAACTCCCAGAGAACACACACTGCTTCCATGTTGTCCTAATGTGCAAGGTGGAGCTGATGGGATTACTGTCATTCAGGCAATTGGTCCATTTATCAAAAGACAGGCTGTATCGATCCACCTCATTGCCCCTGGAGTTTGGAAACGCTGCCACAGCTCAGTAGACATAAGCTCAATGAGGTGTCTACAAGCAATAAATGTCTGCTTTTACAAGATCTGTCTCTACTACAGTGTTTTAATCAGTGCGTTACTGTGGACAACTCCCTGCGCAAGTGCCCCTAAATTTTGGCCGTTGTAATGCAAACTCGTTTTCGAGCAATTCGACATAATTTGGACCATTTGGTCATGCGCCTTTTTTAAAAGCTGGATCTCGTGTTTTCCCCCCGCCTGCTTTGCCGGTGGATGTTGCAATTTGATGTCCAGGCTTGCGCAAGATTGAAAACGCCTGACAAGTTTTGTGTCTTGCGTTCGGCGTACTCGTGCGTCTGCCTGATCACGCAGGAAGTCGGCGGCTTCTCCGGACGAACGCAGGAGGACGTTCCGTTTTTCTTCTGGCGCTAGCTTTTCTTTCACGTAGACTTTTTTTTTTTTTTTTCGAGAGGAGGCTGCGGCGAATGTTTTCTGTCTTTCAGTTCAGCATGACTAAGACGATTTCCTGTCGCGATGATTATCAGTTGACTTCACCAGAAACCCGGCTGTTGTTGAAATGCTGCGGTGAACCACATTGGTTTGCCGAATGGGGAAGTGCTGATGTTTGAGGAGGGTGACTTAATTGCGTGAATTTTTTAACTCTTTGGAACCGAAGGTAAATCCAACATGTTCGGTGTTGGTTACTGATATAAAGTGAAACTACAGTATCTGTAAGAGATGCAATGCATATTGCATGTGACACGTGGAATGTTGGGCTGCAAGTAGCTGAAATTTTTCAGTTATGTATTATTATATTATGATATTACAATATATTACGATATATGCTACTTCCGCAATTCTAAAAAATGGTTTGCTCTGGAAAATATTCATAAAAAATGCAGTTTCCCAGAGCGTGTATTCCAATTGCGTGTTTTGACCAACAGTCCAGAAAGCAGCAAATCTGCACACTCAAAAAGAGGCGGACCCAGTGAATATTTAGCATTTTTGCTTGAAAATGCCAATCGTAAATTGTTGCAGCTCTGAAGGAATTATTTTTGTTTCGAAATTGCGCCATGTGTCATTTGCCTCCGGTCGTATGACCCACAGCTGACGACATGAACACATTTTTTGACTTTTTGTTTCCTCAACCGCGAGACTTTTTTTTTTTTCTCTCTCCACTTGCTAAGTGCAAAGTCACCGTGGAGTGGTGTGACTCGGCTTCCTGTACCGGCCCCCTCCCGCTAAAGCACGTTTTCAGCTCCTGAAGGAATGAATGCACGTGCACGTTGGCGCAGGTAGCGTCAGCTGACAGGCCGCGTAGCTCTCACCTGCGATGGTAGTAAAGGACTTGATCGTGAAGGGGAAGTTCAAGCAAGTTTGCTCACCCCATTGATAGGATCTAGTTTTGAGGTGCATCATTTCCTGCTAGCCTAGAAAGTAGCTTGTCTCAGCAGCACCATTAACCTACATTGCAACCGAATCAGTTCAGACTCCGGGCACCTTTACGTGTGTGCGTGCACTGATGAGTTCATGCTCGCAGGAGAAATAAACCGGCTGTAGCGCTGCCTTGTATCAACAGTAGTAAGGCAGTAGAAGTGATCCTGCTGAATATTTGCAACGTGAACGCACAACAGCGTCGCGCATCAACTTTGTTGCTCTTTCGACTTCTGCTCTCTCCTTATTTGTGCGCGACCGGAGGCTGTGAAACGGGCTTAATGACTCTTCCTCGTCCACTGTGGACCTGTGGAGATGATATCCATTAATAATTCTGACAAACGTCGTGCGGAACCTGCGGGGCCGGGAGCCGAAGCTGGACCGAAAAAGGTCACGGGTGAATGGGAGTTCAGTTGCCAGCAGCCTTCGGCTGGCGCCGGCTTGGAGTCTGCGCTTTTGCCTCCATCCCTCTGCAGGAGCGATGCTCCGCGTGCGGCCTGTCCTCAAGCGATCTCCCACAGCCCCACCTTCGTTTGTTTAAGGCACTGAGGGATTGTTTGATCACAGCACAGGTTAATCCTGGTGAAACACATTATGCTGTGTCAGCTCAAAATGGACGCAGATAGCGAAAGCAGCTGTCCGTCTTGGGTAGCTTTTTGTTCGGCGCGAGGGACGTTAGGATTGAGACCGTGAGAAGCAGTGCGTCTTTTTTTTGTCTTTGAGGCCGGTCTGTCTTTCTGGAGATTGCCTGTATGATTAGATCTTGTGCTGCTTCCTTCTTTTTTTTTGCGCGGCCGTGCATGACTCTGCGCCGGAACTCCCGGTGAAAGTGATCGCGGGCCGGTCTGGAACAGACCGCCTTCTCCTCGTTCTGCTTGTGGAATTTTTTTCTGGACGTCATCGAGCGGGATACGTGGCAGCCACAGTCTCCTGTTGGCCGTTCATGCAGCAATTTTTGCATCAGATTGAGGCCTGACATCTGCTGAATTAGTGGGCCCGTCTGCCCCTCAATGATAGATTTAGCAGGCGGGGAGCCTCTGACCTGAACTTAAAAGCCTGATAGAGAGAGGTGAGAGTTAAGTTAATCACGCTGTTGTCACACAGGCTGACGCACGTGAAGAAATAAGGCAGACGGGGCCCACGGGTTTTATTTATAACTCGCCGGTTTGATTTGCTTCACGTCCTCGCCAGTGCCTTCGTAGGAATGTGAACTGAACATTCTGACTTGCAGTATATTTAATTATAAAAAAGGGAAGAGTTTGGGAACACCACTAGTTTAGAAGATAACTTCAGGCAGCGTAACCCTAAAGCGGCATTGTCCAGCATTACTGTGTCAGATCATCTACAGTACGTTTTGAAGGGTTTTCTCCCCACGTCTCTGCACAAACTTCATTGGCGACTGTCCACTTTTCTTTGACCTAGCCTCCTTCTAGCTTTGGCCGTGCCGGCGTGGAGTGCTACTGTCAGCATGAGAGCGCTGCTGCTGTCATCCAGCTCCAGTTCCTGATCAACGAGGTTGGTTGTCGTCACCCGTTCCTTGTTCACGTGTTTGTTTTCTGGCGCTCCATCGGTGTTTATCGGCCACGAACCCCCACGAGTCGTGTGAACTGCGCTAATAGCCTTCGTGCAATCTGCTCATAGTTATGTTCTATCAACCACAGACTAAGCCAGAAGATGTTTTCGTGCGTGCCGGTAACCCGTCTGCGTCTCCCTCTCTCCACAGGGGGCGCTGGTGAGTGCCTTAGCTGACGACAGCATCCACCTGTGGAACCTGAGGCAGAAAATCCCAGCGATCCTGCATTCTCTCAAGTTCAGCAGGGAGAGGTGCGGTAACCGTTCGGAGTGACGCTGCGTCTGCTGCTATGTTGCCGTCGAATCTTGTAAGGCTCTGCGTCGGTGTCCCCTTGCGCCTTCTGCTACAACTAGGGGTTTCCTTTTTAACCAAACAGGAAATGTGAATTCCGGAGGTAAAGGTCAGATGCCAGTGCCTTCTGGCTGAATTTATGCGTGTGAGAATATTGTTGTCATCAACAGAGGGTCGAGTTACCGCGTGTAATGTGAAAGGAGTCGGTCTTAGTGCCGGACCCACAAAGAATTATCACCCAGTCGCAGTTGCCCTCAGCTCTACAGAGCACGGGCCTGCAAATTCTTATTTATGTTGCACTTCCCAAAATCGGCGATAAGTGCTTTGCAAAAAAACAAAATAAAAAAACTCAGTACCAAACAAAATGCCAGCATACGGAAAAATAAATTGCCATCATAAACCTGGTGTACGCTACTTGTTTAGCATCAAATGGCAGGTAGAGTTAGCACCTAGCTGCCTCTGTCCATTTGACAGCGTAAGTGTGATCTATGTCTGAATGTTTCTTCCGACCATTTGAGAAAAGACAGCCGTATTTACTCTGCTATTCCTCCCCTCCGGTCTATATATAGACTGGCTTCATTAGTGTGACACAGAGCAAGGCCTTTGTAATTAAATCTTAGTCACTCGCTACTCCTTCCAGTCGGACCGGCGTGATTAGGCACAAGGGTGAGTCTTTTGATGGGATTGAGCCACGAGATAATGAAAAGCCTGGTTGTGATGGATCCCGATCTCCTCCTGCAGGATCACGTACTGCCACCTGCCCTTCCAGAGCAAATGGCTTTACATCGGCACGGAAAGAGGAAACATCCACATCGTCAACGTGGAGTCCTTCACTCTCTCAGGCTACGTCATCATGTGGAACAAAGCCATTGAACTGTGAGTCCGAATTTCACAACTCGCCCCCGCCCACTTTGCTCACCGGCCATTTGCATATGCGCTTTTGAAACTCAACCAGGAAACTCTGCAAATTGCAAAGGAATGTGGCTGCCGGTGTTGGCAGCATTATCAGCTTGTCCTTTAAACTGAGAATGCTGCGCCTCTGATTGGTGCGAGGGCGGCGTGGAGGCGGTGACCGGGCCGCGCCAGAACTTTCTGTTGAGACTTCTGGAGGTGTTTGCCGCCCGATTTAACGGAACATCTGTGATAGGACATACTTTGATAGCCCCAGTGACTTATCCACGTGTCACCCGCTCCCGCAAGTAAAACCCCCACTGTGAGGATCACAAGGAATTTCACATCCTGTGCATCTGTAAATGCCTTGCAGGGTTTCCTGCAGAGTTCAGACGAAACCTGGCAGAGGCCACATGCAGGTAAAATTAGATTTCAGTGGTTAAAGTCACTCAACGCGCCGAATGGAAACTTTTTTTTAAATGCCACGGTTTTAATAGTGTCTCAGCGCCCGTTTCTGTGCATGATGAAAACCGAGTGTCATCATTTTTTTTTTTTAAGACAAAATAAAACTTCAGCCAGCAGAAGTTGGTTTTTGTAACTTCTAGTGCGCCCACCAGTGAACTACAAAATATAATTTGAGACAGTGACTGGCAGCCACAATTGGAAGTAGAGTATAAAGCTGTGTGTGTGTGCGCAAGGCTGCTGGTGAAATCTGATAAATTGCTGTTGTAGATTTGGGAGTTGAGAGTGTCAGAACAACAAAGTGTGCCATCAGCTCAGATAAATGTCTCAGAAACAGACAGCGGAGATGGCAAATGGTTTGGGGCTGTCTGACTGTGGAAATGATTAAAGAAAAGAGTTGTTGGCCATGGTCTGAACACTTTTAAAACATATTATTCTGTCTTTTCTTCACGGAAGAGTTGTCTGACCTCAGAGGGAATTCTCCGGCTGACACACTTTCTGCTTTGTAGTTTGTGGCCTCTGCGGACTTGTGGATTCAGTCTCCTGCAGTAGACGGAAACGGCGTCAACAGGCTTTGCGATCGCAGTGTTAAGATGACTAATCTTAATTTATTCTCACTGCTGCTGGAGTAAGATGGGGCTTTATCTTCTCTCTCGCTTAGTGGCGCGCGTGTGAGAAGCGGCTTTACATGAAAGTAAAAAATGAAAACGCATCGCGATGATTATCGACTGGAGTTCATCCTCCAGTCCGCCCCTGCCTTTTATACATCTCTGTATCGACTCATCAGCGGCAATGAGATCATTAGCTGCTGGAGCCAGACCCCATTCGGAGGCAGCAACACTTTCTTCAGGCCAGACCTTCACTTCCTCCATGCCCCTTTGCTCCGTTGCCACGGTGATGCTGTCTCCACACACTATAATCTCTCATAGACCCTCATGTGACCCTGCCGTCCCTCTCCGTTTGTCTCTCTCATATGTCATGTCTCGTTCTCGGGTGCGCCGGCGCACATTGTCATCTCATAATCCTGCTCCTGTTTATTCTTTTTGCTTTCTCTTTGAGTGTCTTCCCTGAGCGCCTCCCTGTCACCCTCTCCTTCCTAAAAGATAGAAACTGCGTTTTAGATGACATGCAGTAAATACATTTTGGCAATCATGTGCATCCATGCGACCCAAGTTGTCTTAAATGTACACACACCGTCTCCTTTTTCTTGTCTTTTCTCTTTAAAACCTGCACAGATCCACCAAGACACACCCAGGGCCTGTTGTGCACATCAGTGATAACCCCATGGATGAGGGAAAGGTAAACTGACAGTTAAACACTGCGTATCTCCTTCAGAGGAAATACATTTCCAACCGAAACATTAAGCAGAATGTACCTGTGAGAGTATGCTCTTGTTTTTTCTGTGGATAACTGCTCCAATGCGGCCGACACGGTGTCAATATGGCCTGTGCGGCTACAGTGGAGAATGATAGCAGAACATTTCCAGCTAATTAAAATGTCAATAGTAAACGTCAGATTGTGGTGTCAGAATCAAAGGGAAAGGGTTTCTTCCGCAACCGATCGACCTTCTACAATGCTGCGCACGTTAGAAATCATGGCGGAATAGGTGGATATGATTTTTTTTTTAGCAGCAGCAGCAGCGGCTTCAATGTGCTAAGAATACATTGCACCCAGTCTTCTAAGGGATGATGCCGTGATGAAAGAGTTCTGAATTTGTGTTTCTGTGTGTAGTTGTAAATGACAATACATGTGGGAAATACTGTTTCCAATAATTGATTTTACTCAATTGGATCGGGTGGGCTGGAATTTTCTTCAGTCATTAACATTTAAGCTGTTCTTTGGAGGAAATTCCTTTGGCAATCCGGAAAATGCTGCATGTAAAATGTACACAGCTCCTGTAGAATTATCTGGCATGCATAGTAAGGCATGACATGATCGGGTACTTGCCCTCCAAACTGCACAGTTCTTTCAAAGAAATGTGCTAGGAATCGATTAAGAAATCACAGGACCTGTAAAGTAAGGCATCGCCAGGTATTACTGAAGATGATCCATCTCTGGAGCAAGAGAGAGTGGTGGACGCCATCACGTCAGCTCCAGGCTCCCGGCCGCGCGAGCCGAATGTCGTTTCGCAGCAATCGGCTGAGCTGTGCTTTTGCTCCTCTCGTTATTGCAGCTTCTGATTGGATTCGAGTGTGGCGTGGTGGTGTTGTGGGACCTGAAGTCCAAAAAAGCTGACTACCGCTATAATTATGATGAGGTAAGGCATTATTTCCTTCCCGCTCGGTTCTTGCGAGGATGCCAGTAAGTTCGCCACGCTACTGTTGTGCTGGGTGACATGTTATTTCATGACTGCGGAAGCGCGGTAGTTTGTTTTGAGTCAATGCTGTCATAGATACTCTGTAGAGCAACAGATGAGTATGATGAGTATTTCTTGAAAATGTAATGCAAATGCAAATATACAATAGACTCCTGCCTCTGTTTTTTGCTAAAAACTGCAGTGCCCTGGTAGTTTAATAAAATGATTTAGTCTTTTTTAAAGATGGAGGTGATTTATATATATCTTCAGTGGGAATGCTTGGTGTTTCGAGCCACATATAACATAGAGAAGTCAGAAAGCATGGAGAGAGTCTGTTATTTTGTCTTTTCATGGGATTTTTTTGACGACAAGAAAAATAAAAAAAACAGCCTTAAATATGTGGCAGACAGAACTACAGATTTTCTTATTCATCATTACACGGCTGTAAATTTTTCAACAATTGTGCTCCCGTGTGTCTTTCAGGCGATCCACTCTGTCGCCTGGCACCATGAGGGCAAACAGTTTGTTTGCAGCCACTCAGATGGCACTCTGACCACGTGGAATGTACGAGCCCCGGCCAAGCCTGCACAGATCATCACGCCGCATGGTTAGAGCTGTCGTATACACACAGTCCCATTGTTCACACAGGCACATTGAACAGGTGCCACCTCGGAGGTGCGACTTCTAAAAAAGAGAGATGCGCGGTGGCGCCGTGTGCGAACAGGAGCACGTGTACACCATATGCGCTGTCTTTTTGCAAGTGAATGGTGAGCCCTTTGGTTTTGCCCTTTGACCTCCACTAGGAAAGCAGCCTAAGGATGGAAAAAAGCCAGAGCCATGCAAGCCTATCCTGAAGGTGGAGTACAAAACAACGAGGGCTGGGTGAGTGTCTTGGTGGCGAGTCCCCACCCATCCTGTGTCTTAACCGACTCTGGTTTGAATCCATATCCTGTACTGAAAGTAGTCTTTCCTGTTATTCTATCACAGAAGCATACACTGTATCTAACAGGCTGGTCCTGTTGACAATACCCTTACGCTGGTGGAACTTGGGAGTGAAGTCGGACCATCCCTGTCCAATTCTTATTTACGTTGTTCTCGCAGGCTTTGTTCTGTTCAGATCATTAAATGCGTTCTTTTCATTTTGTGATGACCGTTAACACCATGATCATTATCCGACTGAGTACAAACTTGTTATGTCAAGGCCACAAAGTAAAAAGACAAAACTTTCCTACAAAGACATGTCATAAAAAATCTCCAGTTTCACTGGAACTGATCTAATTATCCCTGACATTTTTTTTTTCCTCAGGTATTAGAGGACAGGGATTAATATAGTTGTCATTGTAATTAAAGAGTCGAATCCTGCTATCATAGATGCTCCAGAAAACGGGGCCAAATGATTCCCGGTCAAATTCTTGCATCGCCCATAAAGCGTGCGTGTCTGTGTGTGTTTGCTGAACTCAGGGACCCATTCATGGTCCTGTCCGGAGGCCTGTCTTACGACACAGTGGGGAGGAGAGCCTGTCTGACCGTGATGCACGGAAAGAGCACCGCCGTCCTGGAGATGGACTACCCCATTGTAGATTTCCTAACGCTGTGCGAAACGCCGTATCCAAACGGTGAGTTGAACTGGTCCGCTGTGGACAGGTTTTGTCCCCTCCGTCTCCCCCTTCCGTGCTCGCTCACTGAAATGACATCATCATCCCTGTTAATTTTGTGCTGTTTTGTCTGCCAGACTTTCAGGAGCCTTATGCTGTGGTGGTTCTGCTCGAGAAGGATTTAGTTGTAATAGACCTTGGACAGATTGGGTAATTATTTGATTTTCTTAATATAGTTCCATTTTTTGGTATGTATCAAAGGATACTGTTTTTGTACAGGAATCGCACTACAGTAGAATAATTCACATGACACAAGAGATGCTTCTTATATTAATCTGCCGTGACCGTTTCACTTAGAAAGGCACAATTCTGTTGTAACAGTAAATGCTTATAGAAAAGGAGCTGTCACAGCCACTTACGTCTGTTTCTGACCTCCAACTATTCTTTAAAGGTCCCATGAAAAATAAAATGTCTAAATTTAAGTTAATTATCCCAGAGGCAATTGGTTTCTGGCAAAGCATTACGTTTTTTTCTTTACTTAAATCTTGCAGATTTAATGCAGAAGATGCACTCGATTGGGTTACGGCACGGAATCACAGCTGAGCTCAAAAACCCAGTTAAATATCAGTAAAATTAGATAATAAGATTACGTGAGAAGTAATGCAGGGAATGTTAATTTTTACTGGAGGTGGGTCTTGCGCTGACTTGGAAACCATTACATTTTGCGAGTGATCTGAATTAGTATCTCGTATGCCGGATTGGCAGTAAAATGAACTGTCTTTTACATCTCAATTTGACAAAAGTGGATATACGCTAAGGAAGTCTTCTTTTCAAGTCTAACCCATGGCGCATTTTCCATACAGGTACCCAATATTTGAGAATCCTTACCCTCTGAGTATCCATGAGTCACCAGTGACCTGCTGTGAGTACTTTGCCGACTGCCCTGCTGAACTTATTCCTGCACTTTACTCCGTTGGCAGTCGGCAAAAGAGACAAGGTTACAGCAAGAAGGTAAATTGCTCATCTCTGTAATTTATTTCAAACCGGTGCAAATTTGAATTCGGCCAACTCGAGGATGAATGCCGGTGGTTCCAAACTTCTTGGCACATACTGTGCTGCTGAGAACTGTCAAATACTGAATATATTTTAATAATTTAATGATTTCAAGTGTTGTTCTAATTTCCACAGGAATGGCCCATTAGTGGGGGAAACTGGGGCCAGGGCACACAGAGTTACCCAGAGATCATAATCACAGGGTCTGTGATTACTAAATGAATCAACTGACTTTTGACACGTGCACAACTTTGAATCATGTACGTGCAGTCATGTTCTGTTCTCTCACTGTTCGCCCTGCTGTTCACCCCTAAAACAGACATGCTGACGGGTCAATCAAATTTTGGGACGCTTCTGCATGTGAGTGGTTTTGTTTTGTGGCGTTTTGTGTCAACAGAAACATTAGTATTCTGTGCCATTTTTGTGCACCAAAAAAAATTGATTTAAGTTTAGAGAATATTTCCAATCAGATTGCAGCTTATAGTTACAGTGAATACATAGTAACGTGCAATCAATCGTGCTGGCATTGTACACATTTACATATCTCGAGCTCGAGATCGTACACACAAATTGGTAGTTTATTTGGTAGATTAGAAGCCAGTGCAAACTAAATGTGCAGTTGATACTCATATTTACTTTGTATCACAGAAAGAACTATTAGCTTGCAAGGTCACAAAGTCATATATATTGTGGATGAGAAGCTACATTATTTTTAATTGTACCTTTCGCTTTTTCTCCCCCGCTCTTCTCAAAGTAATGCTTCAAGTGCTGTACAAGCTGAAGACTGCCAAGGTGTTTGAGAGGGCTCGGGGTAAGGAGGAGAAGCCAAGTACCGATATAGTAGAAGAGGACCCTTTTGCCATCCAGACCTTGTCCTGGTGCCCTGAGAGCAGGATGCTCTGCGTGGCCGGTGTGTCTGCCCACGTCATCGTCTATAGGTTCAGCAGGCAAGAAATCACCACCGAAGACGTGCAGGTGGGTAAACGCTGTTGTCCGTGGCAGCGTGTCAGCAGAAACGCACGGAATTGACAAATATTAATCATTTCAATCTCAGAAACTATCTTCTAATGCGTAACTTGTGTAATTTGTGCATTGTGCAAAGTGTTTTTTGCACTAATCTGAGTAGCAGCCCAAACTTCACTGTATCATATACAAGGAAAATAAAGCTTTGATAGCGAGCTAGCTCTCGTGAGACTTTTGTGACATTTCAGAAGGTTCTGGCATTATTTCATCCAAGGCTAGAAGAGTTGCGTGCGTGTACAGGCATTTTGAGTCTTATCGTGACACATCATCTCTTGTGTTAAGCTTCTGGAGGTGCGGATGCAGTGCGAGTTTAGCGACGTGGACTCCCCTGATCCAGGGGGCGAGCAGACTCCCACCCTGCCCACCTCGGGTGCTTCCTCCAGCCCCCAGGAGACTGAACCGCCCGCTCAGCTCTCCACGGGCAGCAACTCCTGTGACGGCCCCCGGGACAATATACCATGCCTGCAGTACGGACGATAACGTTTTCTTGTTCCTCTTTTACTTTTGAAAAAAAAAAAAAAAAGGGTCGAATGGGGCCGAGTTATTTATGGCACTGTGAAGCAGGTTGTCACCATGCAGACCAAAAAACTGCAACAAAAAAAAAAGGTCATTTATGTGATGTAGTCATCCATTCGCTCCTCTCCGTCATCACCTCAATCCTTCACGAAATTTCCACATCAGTACACCAGGGGAAAATGTTCCTCTTTATAAAGATATTAAAAATGATGGAAACGTTTTTGACAGTAACAGAGGGGAAGGGGGAATAACAGTAATGAAAAATGATGATATTGTCAGCGAGGCTTACCCAAAGGGTGATAATTCATTCCAGTGTAAACCGTTTCCTGCTGTCTCATCCTGCCGTGCGTTTGGTGCAGGGTGCGGAGCTCCCCGCTGAAGCAGTCTCCGGGCTACCAGGTGGAGCTGGTGATCCAGTTGGTGTGGGTGAGCGGGGAGCCACCTCAGCAGATCACCAGCCTGGCTATCAACTCCTCCTACGGCCTGTGAGTAGCTGCGGCCCGCGCTTGTTGGCGTGAGATCACGTCCCTCTGTGCCCACACACGTCCTGACAGAGGTGGTGGTTATGCCTGTCCAGTGGCTGTTTTCGTGCTAAATTTGTGCGCGTGAAGAAATGTTGATTGCATCCTGTCGCGCAGGAGGCAGCAACCGAGCGTTTATGTGGTGGAACTGTAAATAAAGGCTGCCTGCATCGTAGCCTGGAGTAAGGAGCGAAAATGGCATCTGTGTGCTGATTCCACCGCGTCCCTCGCCCCCCCCCCCTTGTTGTTTCAGCGTGGTGTTTGGAAACAGCAATGGTCTGGCTGTGGTGGACTACCTCCAGAAAACTCTGCTCCTCAACATGGGCACCTCGGAGCTGTACAGCCCGTCTGACCCCTACCAGAGACAGCCTCGCTCCCCGCGCAAAGCCCGACAGCCCTCTGGAGGTGAGCCGCGCTCCCAACAGTCGCACCTCTCGTCTCGCTCTTCCTGGCGGTCACTCCCCAAGCTCTTCTAAGTACCTGCACTGGCTGCTCGCGTCAATCTCCCTGAAATAAGCGCTGTATTCGTTAGCGCCTCGTTTTCCAGTGTTGCAAAACACTCGCCGCCCGTTCGAGGCGGGTTAGGGAGGCTGGGCTGACACTTGGCAGCCGCTGCCGCTTCGCGCTATGACCGCCGCCCCCTGCAGTAGCCCCTCTCCCTCAACAGGGGGCATCACCGACAGACTCTCCATCTGCTCATTTGGACGGTGCGGAGACGGTGGATGCAAGCATGTCGTGTGATCCGTGCGGTCAGGGTGGATGCTGCATCGTTGCTGCTCTGCCGTAATGCAATTATCTTTTCATTTAGTTTGAATGATAAAACGGTACGCGAGCCTTTGCTTGTACTGCTCGTTTGGCCCTGGCAGAGGTCTGCTCTCTATTTGCATTCATTCTTTTGAGTCTCAGTGGTCTGGTGCTAGATTCAAGACTATTTCCTTTGGGATCTCCACCATGAAAAAAAAACGGTGGCAGTTTTCAATTTATGCAAACTATAAGAATGCTGCGTGAGAAATAGATTTCTGCTGTTTCATTGCGATCGCAAATCCGGCAGCAAGCCTCTGAGCATTTCTTCCCGTTTTCACTCACGATTTCCTGTCCTTTCTCCTGTCTCACCTTCCTCTTCTTCGTTGGTCTCTCTCTCTCTCTGTGATTCGATAAAGACCCTCCAAATGTGCCGTCTTGCATGTCCAGACTTTCTAACTTGTATACCGAGTCTGTGAAAAAGCTACGCTCGCCTCACTTCAGTAAGTCATGTCGTGTCAGAATCTGCCCCTCATTTTATTCCTCTAAGCGCCTCCCTTTTTTTCCCCCATAAAGATGCACTCCCTGATTTTGATATACTGCAGCACTCCCAAAAAGCTCGCTATTGTCTTTTTTTTTTTTTTTTTTCAAAACACCAGCAGTGAGCTGTGAGGAAATTTTAAGACCTTTTAAGGGCTCTGTAACAAAATCAGGTTGTGTATCTCTCAACCCTGCCTCCTGTTTGAGTAGACAAACAGTGACACCTTGAGTCAACAGATTTCCACTAGATTTGTGAACTCAAGGATGGTTTATTTACAACAACGTATGGGTAGCTATCTCTGCCTCTGCTCAATTAGGCGGCCCCCTATGATCTTTTCCACATTAAACCATACTGTAGGAATTGGCCTAGCTTTAGAAAGAGTTGCTAAGAGCAGTCCAAGAGTAGGGCTAATGCTGCCATGTTTAATTACAACCTTTGCGGCTCCCACAGGACTTTGTGATTCCAACGATGGATCTAACACCTCAGAGGACCGCTGCAAATCGCCCACTTCAGGTATGTACGACACGCGCAAAAGAAAACCAGCCAAATCATGTTATTGTTTTAAAATCCGTATTTTTTTGTTTCACCGCTGCTATTTGTCATGTAGCATCTACCTCACCGTGCAATTCAGATGACGAACGGAAGCAGAAGTTCATAGAGAAGGGTACTGTATTGTTGAACGCTGCACATCCCCTTGAATTCGAGCGTTTGTGAAACGGCTGCAAGTTACCTGATTTGTCTTCTTCAACCTCATTTCCAGTGAAGTTCAAAAGCAGACGCTTTTCCAAGACGGTTGCCAATGACTTTGGTACTGTATCATCCGAATGTGTTCCTTCTGACTACTCCCTCTTTCTCTCTGAATGACAGCGCGCTAACCACACTGTGCCTTTTAATCCTCCGTCAGTCTGTGCTTCTCGTGCCAGTGAAAGGAGTGCATTCCAGAAATGTGTTACTACTAATCACGTGGTTATGGGGGATTTATAGCGATTGATGTATGAAATTAATCAGAATTCTTCATCAAATGCATGACAGGACATGTTTCAAATTCCCGGCCTCGAAGATTTTCTATGCAGAATTTCGCCACAACATTGTAGGTTGTTGTTGTTACACAACTGCAGATAGAAGGCCAAATTGGCAGCCGTTACATGATGCTTCTTAATTCCACTGATTCAAAAGCATAGAAAATCTGCCTCCTGCCACCATCTTTATCATACTAATGTCTAACCACATCACTTAAGTGTTGAAATGCATTATTTCTCTTTGATTGGAGACACTTGCTGAGTGTGTTTCTGATTCCAGGGCTTCAGTTCAGTATTAACTGTTTGGCTATCCACTGATCCCCCCCCCTCCACCCCCTTCCTCCCACTCTCTTTGCATAACTATGTTCACTGAATTATAATTACCTAATTTCTTGACTGCCTCTTGCTTTATTTGACATTACAGGCCCTTTGGTTGTCTGTGATGCTTCTCAGTCTCATTTGTATTCTCAAGGTTCCTCTAAGGGTGGTTATAGATTACAACAGGCAACTTTTGGGTTGTTTTTTTTTTTTTTTATTGGCGAATTGGCTCCTGGTAGCAAATCCAAAACCCAAAGTCAAACCTTTTTGCAATCCGAATATTCCTCTTAAAACAATGCAGAGTCTCATATTGACTTACAGCATATGCTGTATATACCGTATGCCCTCAGGAGTTGTCCTGCAGCATGTGTAACCACTCTGAAGTCTGCCTTTAATTAGATTTTTTCCAGTTGATTGTCCACTAATTTGCACAGTTAAAATGATGTCAGGAGTGGCTTGTTTGATGCTTGTTTAATCACAGCTTATTGTACTGTATTTCTAATTAAGGCTTTGATTCTTTGAACATGTCCACTTTTAGCCATTACTCTCTCCTCATAAAATCGGGGTATTTGTTTCTGTTGCAGCCAAGATGTCACGGAAAATTAGCTCGTCTAGTGAGCAAAAGCCAGACCAGGGTAAGCCACAACTACTGACTTTCAGCTTCCAAGAACCTTCATGTTTCCTTACAGGTGTTCATCTTGTCATGTGCAGGGAGTCTCCACAGCCGTAAGATACATCTCTGTGCGGGAAATACCGTCTATACTCTGATAGCGTGTTGGTGTGAATGTGAGGTGCCCTGTTGTCTTGTGCTGCGAGTTGAGACGAACACTGTCTCTGTGTGCACCACGAGCAGAGGAGGGGTTCCAGCGATGGCGCTCCCTCACGTTTAAGAAGAGCTTTAATTGTATGAACAAAGGCAAGGCGGCGGCCAGGATGAGCCACAAGGCGGGCATATGTAGAACTCTGTCAGCCCCCATCTCCTGTGAGTGGACCAGCCATGGTCTGGCTTGGGCTGAAGTGGGATAACTGGTACTAACCCCCACCACTGCTGGGGCTTTTATTTCGATTTGGTTGACATGTGACACTAATCCTCTCACAATGACTGTTGTCTTCTTTTTGAGGAGGTTCCACTGGGCTTGTCTGCACTCGGCGGTACAGAACGTTGCTTTTCTTGTTTGCAGTTTTTCCCCTGTGAGGGACACACATGATGGGCGGTGTGTTTAGCCTTCCCCATAGATCTTTTTGTGTCTCTGCCGGAGCCGCTCATTAACTTTTTAAAGGGGGTAAAAGCTTGCGTTTCAGTTTCCGTCAGCACAGTAATGAGGCATGAATAATTCTCGCTCCTTAAATAACAGTTCATCCTTGGGAGTCACTGTAGTACTACATGCATTTCTTTTTGCGATTTTTTTTTTTTTTTTTTCACATTGAGAATGGGTTTTTTTGTCAAATTGAATTGCAGAAAACAAATTGGGAACAGGAAAAACTGCATCTCAGTGTGAAAAAGCTTTTTGGTGAACACCAGATGGAGGGTTTGTTTTTTTTCTGCACTGGGTCATCTCCGTGAAAGACGTGGACACGGCTCAAGGTGTGCTCCACTAAGCACGTGGTAGCAGAATGTACAGTAGCTCTAACGGGGTTAACAGAGTTTTGACATGGTGGATTTTGTGCCATTAACATATCTAACTCTCCTTTTTGCATGGGGAAGGCCTTTATAAACTTCCAGCCACTTGCATTTCACGTGAATGATTTCCTCATTGTCTCGTTTGTTTGTGCTCGCCCCTGCTGTCCAGATGCCAAGGATAACTCATTCACCCGCTCACGTAGTTCAAGTGTAACCAGCATAGAAAGAGAATCTCGAGAGGCCATCTCCTCCTTTCACTTCTGTGAGAGTTTTCCGAGGAAGACCGACAGCTTGGTCAGCCCCTGTCTGCTGGTGGGAACCACCCAGGGCTCTGTGATGCTGGTGGCCCTCAGCCTGCCTCCTGGTGGCGAGCAGCGGCTGCAGCAGCCGGTCGGCATCTCCTCCTGCGGTAAGGAGCTGCGCTGAGCCTGAGTTTAATATCGCTCACAAGGGTGCGGATCTGCAGTGTGACTAGGGACGCAGAAAGGTTGCATTAATTCACAGCAGAAGCTGAAGTAACAAAGCTGGGACTCCTTCCTAACACAAGTCTCCAAGCCTTTTGAAATCTCACTTCCTCAGCTGACTCGAGGGAGCGGTGCAGGAGGAGGAAAGATGGAAATTATGCTACTTAAAGTATGTGTGTCAGTCAAAATGCCTGTTTGCAAAACTCTACTTCCTGTTCATTCATCAGCATTCCTGTCAGAGCCCTACAGTGTTTGCTGCAAGACAGTATATGTACTTTCTTCCATTTAATACTAAACAAGAATTAAATCTAATATAGGTGAATATCACAATGGCAACATGTACTTCACATGGGCACACATAGGTTCTTATTCAGTGTAGACAATGTGGACATTCAACAGAAATGTTTACTCAATTAAAACCTAATAGTTAAGGCTTACCTTGCACCTTACCTTCATCGTGGACTGTGTCTTTTGATAATACTAAAAATGATTTGTCAAAATGAACAAAATGAAAATGTTTCCTCTTTAATTCCCATTTTTCCAGGCACTGTCGCCAGACTCAAAGGAGGCATTTTGACAATGGCCCTGCTGGACTCCACTGGAACTCTGCTGCCCCCTTCCTACGAGCCATGGTATGACCCAAATGCCTCAGATGAGGAGAAGGAGAAGAGCCGGAGGCGCAGGCCGGCCTCCCCTCCTGCGTCGCAAGAGGGTCAAGACTCCCAGTTTGCCGTGCTGTGTTCGGAGAAACAGGCCAAGGTGTTGGCAATGCCCTCTCAAACCCGCATCTACAAACACAACATCACAGAGACCTCCTTCGTGCTAAGGGCTGACGTCGTGCAGATGGCCGGCACCAACTGCATCGCCTGTTTCTGCGCTAACGGGCACATCATGACTCTGAGGTATCGTCACTGGTGGCTTCTCCTGGCATCAGAAACCACAATCTATCTTTTATGCAGCTCATTCCATAGGAGAGATAAAACTGGCTGTACCTTTGTGTCTCTACAGTTTGCCCAGCCTACGGCCTCTGCTGGATGTCAACTACCTGCCGCTGACAGACATGCGGATAGCCAGAACGTTCTGCTTCTCTAACCTAGGTCAAGCCCTGTACCTCACCTCTCCCACCGAGATCCAGAGGATCACCTACAGCCAGGAGACCTGCGACAACCTGCAGGTCAGATACTCTCAATCAGTGAATGAGTTTTACTACGAAAAACGAATGGGGTCGGATGGTTGTCGAACCGAATGCAGCGTGTTACAGAATTTCGTAACAATTATTAACACATTAAATGGCATGGGTTATTCTGGGAAAAAAAACCAAAACAGCAAGCGGCATTAAGAAGCTTTATAGGTCAGTGTGTATCTACAGGGAATATAAATTGAAATAGACAAGTGCTAATGTTTCTGTCTCCTCCAGGAGATGCTCAGTGAGTTGTTTACCCCTGTGGAGACACCAGAGGCTCCCAACAGAGGGTTCTTCAAAGGCCTTTTTGGTGGAGGAGCTCAGTCTCTGGACAGGGAGGACCTCTGTGAGTACAGAATGGCCGAGTATCACATCATTATTCCTCGAGTCTCTCACATTTACATAGAGAACAGTGCTTTCATGTACACACAAATGTATTTCTGTTTCTCAGCACAACTGGCTTTCATTGGCTGGCTTCCTATGAGTGCCACCACTCACAGGGCGCCTTTTGTGTTCTGTATAGAAAACAGCTGCTGTCTTTATTTCTCTCTAAATTCCAACTACTATTTAAGTATTTAATTTTATACCTCCTTAATAGTACATTTGTGTTATTTTTATGTGAAATTTGTCAAAACCACATTCTTTCATTGTGCAGATTTGGAGACATTTTAAACATTAATTGAATTTCTTCTGGGAATGTGACAGTTGACTTTTTGCTTTCCAAAAGATTCCCTTGAGATAGCATTCGCATTTATTAAAATCTTTGACAGTTGGCGAAACGGCTGCTGGAAAGGCCTCCCGTAGCCTGGCCCAGCACATCCCTGGCCCGGGCAGCATGGAGGGCATGAAGGGTGCCGCGTCGGGCGTCGTGGGAGACCTGGCCCGTGCCCGGATAGCCCTGGACGAGAGAGGGCAGAAACTGGGCGAGCTGGAGGAGAGAACGGCAGCCATGATGGCCAGCGCAGAATCCTTCTCCAAACATGCCCATGATGTATGCGCCTGACATTTTCGAACCTATACCACTGTTTACGCGTCAACGACTTGCTGACGCTGCTTTGTTTCTTTTCTGCTCTCAGATGATGCTGAAGTACAAAGATAAGAAGTGGTACCAGCTCTGATGGCAACGTGTCAAGCATCGGACTGTAATCACGCACACCAGTATCTCTGAGGAGCTGCAGGTCCCTCTTCTTCTCTTCTGTATTTCTGTCCGGGGGGGGTTCTGCTCAACAGACTCATGCTTTTATTCTCAGCACAATATCATACACTCTGCATTACCTCAATCACTGGAGGACTGCTGCGGAGTAGACACTGGTGGACCCAGCGTAATGAGAATGGAAAGAAATGGGAGAAGAGAAGCTCTTAGGAATCTCTCTTTCCATTTCGCCAGAGATCGCCGATGTTCATATTACATCAGTCCGCAGAACAGGAGAGAGAGGACCTTTCATATCCATCAGACATGCACTCATATATATCTCATATATATATCTACACACACTGCTGTTTTGTTCTGAAAGAGGAAAGACTATTCTGCAAAACATGTACTTGTGGTGGCCTGATTGCAATTGTTCTTTTTTCCTTTCTCTGCCCTTTATGGTGTCTGCCAATCACAGTGGACTTAAATGAGGAAAAAAGTCTGATGACCCCATGTCAATGGAGATATAAGTTTCTATAGGAATGATTGAGTCAGTGAAGGACTTGTGTCTATTTTGTTTTTCTGATCTAAATTATTTTTAGAGTTTGACCTCCGTCCCTTTTCAGTCCGTGGTTGTCCTTTTTGTCCGGAAAGGGCCTTTCAAGCACTTAGAACCATGAAGAAAATGGACAGGAGATGATGAATCTATTGCCTCTCACCGAGTAAGGGCTGGTAGTACACTAGTTCATCACCGACCATTCCTTTTAGAGCATTTCCCAAGTAATTTTAGGTGAGAAAGATAAATGTTGTGTCTGACAGTCACTTTGGTTTTATTTTAAATTCAATTATTTATTGGAACAGTATAATAGATAGGAATTAAAGGAAGTTTCAATGTTGGGCATTAGATTTTTTAAATTTTTTTTCCCCCTTTGTCAATTAAAGTGTTTCCCCCTGATGAAGAGTTTACATTGATCTATCACAGAAATGAAGAAGTGATACACTGGAGAACTCCTGAAGGTTCTTTATATCCTTTTAGCTTTCAAGGGGTCGTAGCTACGTCACGTATGAGAAGGATGATGTGTTGGAGGGCAAGACAGAGACTGTCCTTCATGCAATTAGTATAAATGTATATTTTGGTTACAATTTAAATTTATTTGTGATAAAGATTATATGTGTACATGATTATTGAAATTTCCTTTCTTGCTTTGGGTCACAGCTGAAGTTGATTTTGGTTTTTTTTTTTGTCTCGTCTCTCAGTTTGTTTGGAAAAAAGCATGTGTCTCTTACAGCACAGTGGAAATGGTAACGCTGTCTTTGTATTCGTAGCTGCCAGTCGAAATGACCGCGCGCCGCAGTGTATCCACACAGTGCCGCTGGTCATCGCTCTCCGAACCATTCACGTAAAACAGCGGTTTCTCTTCTGCCTTTGCCTCATGCCGCATATATGCTAACCTCTACCTATGTGTATATCCATGCGTTTGTGAACATACATATATTCAGGAATATGTGTATGGGCGCCAATATTTATAATACTCCATAGATGCAGTGTATAACAATAGGTATTTTGAGGTTTTTGTTTTTGCTTGACAGTGTTTTTTCAGTGTGAGAAGTAGAATTCTATCGTAGTCGGATTTCTTTTTCAGGATGCGCAAGGACATGCTGCTATTTGCGTCAATGTAGGAGCATTATCTGTTGGTCCTTTGCTTTGAAAAGAGAGTCAAGACTTTAGTCAGTCCAGACTGCTGCCAAATGTTGTAAATAACAGGACAGCCAGACGCAAATCTGACAGCGCAGGTTCAGGCAGCGTTGCATACTGTACGCTTGCGGCCGTGTTCTTTTCCGACACCAAAGAGTTGCTTAATTTCACAGAGTTGTCTTGATTTTCCCAAATGGTAAGGAGTCAGTCAAGTGGATATCTTGGACAGCACTATTAAGTCAAGAAGTCTACTGGGTGTAGGGGCGAAAGTAGTTTGGCCTTTTGTTTCCTCCTACGGGCACGACACTCTCATTTCTGTCCCCGACTGCTGTACATGTGTTCAGAAGGCAGGCAAAGTGAATTTGAAGAGTTCATTCCAAAATGAGATATCCACCAAAGAAAATCATGTAACACAGACTCAAGGAAAAACGATTGCAGGCTTGAAATTAAACTTAAGAGAAACTGTGAGACGTTTTGAGACCTTTTCTTAGATTTAAGAGTGTTAAATCGTGTATACTTAGGAGATCCTGAATTATCAGTCACACCAAAAATGTTTTCTCCAAGATGGATATGCAGCATTTTGGAATAAAACCCTTCACTTTTAGCTGGCTGATTTTAGTCTGCTCTACTGTATACTACTGAGATAAACCCATTCGAGAGAGCTGTTATGTGGGTTTTGCACTATTTTTTGTACTTAAAATAATTTTGTTAGTTTGATTTTTAATGTGTTTATTCTTTCGTGTCCCATTTTCTTGTTTTTTGAAAGGACCAAAACATGACAGAACCTATGCTTATCGATATCGTTTGCCAATTATGCTGATTGCTTCACTCTCTGATTTGTTTTCAATGTCAGGTTAATGATACTATGATATATTTATATATTTGAAAGCATATATATATATATATATACTTTTAATTTCAAATGTTAATAAAAATGAATACCTTTAATGTCATTTTGGGATAAAATAACTCACATTAATGTCCAAACAATGGTTGTGCATAATTCTCCATTATTCAGACATGACAATAAACATTTCTGGTTATATATTGAACATGCTCATCTCAGAATCAAGCTTTGCTACCGCAGAAGGGTCATCTCCTCTTGTGGGCCGCTGAGTCTTTCTACAAAGCGTGGCCTCGACTTTAAAGTGCTTCAGTTTGCAACATATATGTCCTAAATGGTCTCTTATTGCACATTGAAGGATGCATGATATTAAGTGTTTACAAACTTGAAACAACCATGTATTATCCCTCTTAGAGATTGTCTGTTCTGGCATTTGTATTTACCACCATGTTGAACAAAATCGAACTTCTCACCACACATCAGAAGCGTGTCCCATTTTCGTTTCATCATGCCAATTTTACAAGTGTGAGAGATTATATTTATTTTATTGGTACATCCGTTTTATGTTACTGTTCTGCTTCAAGAAAACTCTTGCTTTCCCTGCGCTGCAAAAATGCATTGAAATGGAAGCTAGGCTCACATCACCGTGCAGGAGAGCTTAAGGGTTTCTCAGTTGCCATACTTCCATCCATCTGTCTTCTGGGATGAATAGCTGTGGAGTTTCAGTATTTTCTCATAGTAGGCAATTTTTGTACAGTTTTATTAAAATAAATTTCACATGGATGTCTGACTTAATCTGCTGCCACAAACAATTTAGACTGTAGATACAGTATATATAGATATTATTGTGCAATGGAAAATAAATGTAAAACCAATCATAACATCTTTTTGTCTTGTGTTTTCTGTTTCCAGTTTTCCTGTTTACTCACTGACTTCATTCAAATATGAATGGTTCATTGATTCCAGTATGGAAATTCACTCTGGGAATATTCCTCCTCAGGTCAGAGGTCCAATGTCAGCTACGGATAAAGGTGTGTTGCTCAAGCATTCTGGAGAATTGCCCAACACTGCCTTGATCGTCCCAAGGGACAGCCTCCTTGATTTAGAGTGGTTATTGCAAAATTAGAAATACATAAAATATATAATATAATATTTATCTGAAGGTATCAGAATTTTTGTTTTTCTTTTAATGTGGTCAGACACTTTCAGACAATTATTTTACAGACAATCCTCAGGCTGTGGCAGATATTTAAAAAATCTTTATTTTATGCTATTTTCTTTTTATCTTTATCTTTTATTTTTACATGGAGACCTTTAAAATTTGACATAGTTGCTAATGGAGTACATGAATTCATCTTGTATTGTAGCTTGTAATTTTATGTGTACTAAGCACTTTCTGGCCTTTTCTGTCTTGTTTTTATTAGAGCTATACCGACACTTATGGCATATAAGATGCAAAAAACTACATTGGCGTCCGTTCAATTATTTAATTTAATTTTTTTTTTTTAAATTGTGACTTTATTTTGTTTTATTTTATTTTTATCCTACATTTCCCAGAATCCCCTGCAGGTGGCGCCAAGTTGCCAACTCCCGTCGTCCAGCGGGGCAGCGACCGCAGCAACGACTGAATTCTGAGCAGCATCATCGCACCGACTGAACCGGCGGATGAAGTGGAGGGACGGCGAAGTTGAAATCGGCGAGAACCAGACACAGAGTAAGCCGCGGCAAGTGCACTAATGCGACCGGGGAGAGCGCGGAGAAATGATTCGCGTGTTCCGTTTCCTCCGAGCGCGTCTCCGTTCGGCGCGCCTGTCGCTCCGGCTTTAAGCGTCGACCCGTTTAATTGTTGCTCCGGATGAACGTTTGACGGATCCCGGGCGTCTCGCGCTGAGACCGTTGCGGTGAGTGAAACAAAGAGGACGCACGCAGCCTGAGCGGACGCCGGCTGATCGCGGCGCGTTCCCCCTCTTTCCCTCGCGTCTTTTGGGCGCAGGATAACTTCGGAGAGACGTGGCTCTGGCCCAACTCGGTTGTTCCTCGCCACCTGAACGCTAACTTCGCGGTTCCGTCGACGACGGCGAAGCAGCCGAAGCGACCGTGAGTTGAGCGTCTGTGGGAACGCGGAAAACAGGCGGTTAACGGCTCGAGTTAGACTCGTACTTTTTTGAGGGGGCTTGATTCCTACCTGTCAGTAAAACGTCCGCAAGAGACGCCATGTGTGAATCTGTTTTCACTGTTTCTGCTCAAGTGAACTTCGGCGGGGCAGCTGCTTCAGCCCGCGTTGGCACGATCAGAAGGGCCTCTGACAGTTAGGTGCGTTTCAATCAATACTTATCTGCCCCGCCATCTCTAAATATGCTTTTACTCTGTTTTCTAAGGCTCTTCCCACAATCCAAAGATGTGCCTCCTCCGGAGCGTTGAACGTCGGAGTGCGTGTTACGTGGGAGTTGCATGGATCACAGCGCGCCGGCAGCAGCAGCGGCAGCAGCAGCAGCAGGTGTGAACGGAGACGATGGCGCGCACCTGAGCGAGCCCTCCTATATCCCGTCTTAAGATGAGCCAAGGGCCGAACCTCGTCCTGGAGTGGCTGTCGAAGCTCCACCTGGCGCAGTACGTGGAGTCGTTCATCGACAACGGGTACGACGACCTGGAGGTCTGCAAACAGATCGGGGAGCCGGATCTGGACGCCATAGGCGTCCGCGTTCAGTATCACAGGCACCGGCTGCTCGCGGCGGTGCGGGAGCTGAAAGAGGAGGATGCGCGAAAAGCGCCGGGTTACTACTTCACCCTGGAGCCTCTGGATGCCTCCGCCTGCCGCCACGCGTCACGGTCAAACGCGGAGGATGAGTTCAGGACACCGGGGTCACGCACCCGGGCCGCAGAAACGCACCAGGCCTCCTGCCCCGGAAACCACAACCTGAGATTCACGGACTGCAACGACTTCGTGACCTATCCCAAACTGAAACTGAAGGTACTCATAAGGGATAAACTTGCGAAAGATGGGATTAACCTTGGAGAAGCACCTTACACCCACAAGGTAGGCCTCTTTTCCTTTTTTCATTAAACTTCATTTTTACAGTATGCGGATACGGAATGCTGTCTCCGGGGCGCTGTCTCCTGGAATTTAATATGCTGGCTTTGTTGCGTACGAGATGAGGAGCGTGTCCAATCTCTTTGATGCCGCTGACGTCCAGTGATTCTTCTCTGCTGCTTTGGGTTTCCACGTAGAAATCCACCGTCTCTTCATCTGCTCCAAACATTTTCAGTCCGGGGCCCACGCACGTTTCTTTTTCGCTCACGCTGGCGAGACCTGCAGCATCCTCTGATCTTCGCCGCACATCGGAGCACCTTCAGTCTCTCTAAAGATCTGCTTGATCGTCATTTGATGCCATTCGCTGATTTCCAGCAGTCTTTTTTTTTTGCTCTACTTTCTGTCCCACAAACTGCCAATATTGGTGATTTCGTACAGTACAATACCCAGGATCAATCAGCTCTCAGTGAATAATAAATGGGCGTGAATTTGAACTTTCACACGCGCAAAAATAGGGTGTTGCGTCCGCTTTGCTCTGGAAACAAAGCCCGCCCAACGCAGAACACGCTGCACATGTCGAAGCTGTCGCTGTTTGACGCCAGCATCAGGAGACTTTAGGTCCCGGGGAGCATGTGCGCTCTCGCACCCCTGCTTATATTTTGTGGTATTGTCACGCTTTTTGGGGGCAGCTGTGGCTCATTGGTCGCAGGGTTTCACCTTTGCGTCCCCAGTGGCCCTTTTGGGAGATAATGAGCTTCAGAGAAGCAAATAGACAAATAGATCCCAAAGTATTTTTTTATCGGTAGCTTGGCTGGTGATGTAAACCTTATTCTCTAAAGGTAACGCACATAACCAGTGAGCAAGCTTCAAAAATCCTCTGGCCTGTTCAGGGAGGGCAGGTCAGCGGGGCAATTGATCCGTCTGCCCCGGTGACAGATGTCGACCCCGGGCGACAGATTTACTGACGGCGGGGCGTTTAATGTCCGGGGATCTTGTCTGTTCTGACGAGTGTCCGGTCTGCGTTTAACGGCAGAGACTGGTTGTTTAAAGTAATCGCAGAGGGCGGTTATTCCGCTCTGGCGTCTGACCAAATCCATTAAGCCCATAATACACTCAGCGAGCGGTCTGAGGTCAGTCAGATGAAAAGCCGAGCGGCACCCTGCTCACGTTCGACAATCCGTCACGATCGTCGGAAGGCGCGATCGATGGACTCGCGGGCCCGATCGTGAGAAGCGGATGTCTTGCGGCTGGCGAATATGGATCTGGCTCAGCTGTATTTTTAACACGCCGTCAGACAGACTCCCTCCTCGGCGGTCACGAAGTTTACGTCGCTGTTATGATTCGTCGAAAGCGGTTGCTCTCTGCCTGCGGTGCTGAATGGCTGAGGCCAGTTTCAAAGCTTTGCACGCTGTTCATGAAAGATTCAGGGGCTTCAAAAGCACTTTGCGGGCCCGCCTCCACCCGTTTCATTTTTTTGTAGGTTCCAGCCAATTCCGCAACAATTCAAGTAGGGAGTAAAATCAAGATCACGCAAGCAAATCATATACGTTACGTAAGGTCAGCGCGGCCTTCGTTCGCGTAGCGAATGCTGAGCACCGGCTGGATCCGGAGCAGGCCGTGATTTCAAACAATGAGGTCGGGCTGCTGCGCGACGGCGCTGTTCTGGAGCAGTTTGGCCTTTCAGGTTCATCAGATTTGGTCCATTAAACAGTTGCGGGGTGCAGGTATGTAGGCCAGCGCGGGGGAAGCGCCAGGAATAGCGCGCGGCAGCTCCGGGCTACGTCTGGCTCCGCCGGCCGCGCTGCTTCGCTCACGTGCCGCGCAGAACATGCCCGAACGTCAATACGGCAGAGTCATGATTTGGGATTTATTTTTTTTATTATCGCGATATAATTCGCACCACGTCTCGTCCTCTTCCAAAAATCCTGCGAAGCCACGCTAAGGCCCCGCCACAAAAATGTGAGCGCAGATCGATCTGGATGCCTGCGCCGTGTCAGGACAGTTTGGTTTTCAGTGCCGCGTGCAAACGAACGGGGAGCGCCAGCAGTGACCTTCGCGGGAAGAACCAAAACTCCTAAAATTCGGACACGCGAAGTTGCACGCCAGTTGCTCCCGTTACTGTTTTTGTGTTTGTTTGCGTAACTCCCTTCGGCCCTGACAGGGGGCTCGACCGATGCGGGATCTGACAGCGGCGTGGCCCGCCCTCGGGCTGCGTTCCGTCTGCCGCGGTTTTGATCCGCCGCTGTGCCAGTCTGGGTTTGATAGTGCGATCGATTCCCAGCGAGAACAATGCGCTTTCCTGACCGCTCTGCACGCATGACTAGTTCACGCAGGCCCACGGGACGTATTAGTGACTTTGAGAGAGGGGGGAAAAAAAAAGTAATGCGATTAAAGCCGGTTGAGCTGTAAATGACCTAAACACTGGCACCTCGACCAAGCGCTTCACTGAAAGTGTGTTAGCAGCTTTTTTTTTTCGTATAATAGATTTTACGTAAAGGCTTCGCGTAAAAACCACCGCTTCCAAAACCGGCCCGTCTCGTTTTTACCGTGGAGGTAAAATTTAATCGCTAAAATTCAATCTCCGGTTGTTAACTTCAGCAGAGAGCTCATCAGGGTGATTAACAGGCACCCTGGGCGCGTTTCCGACCATCGGCTTTGTCATCGGACAGCAAGGCACGCACCGCGTCGTCCATCGCACCCAGATCCTGTTAGCGGGAGTCCCTTTTTATGGCCTTCCCAACAATGGGCTTCAGCCGCCAAGGAGGCCTCGCCGCAGAGGCCGCCCTGAAAAACCTCTTTTTAAGAAAAGGAAACAAATCTCAGCTGCTCAGAAGATTTTCCCCCCGCCCTGCCGGAGGAACGGAGGATAAGCGAAACCAGCGCCCCCCCTTTTTTTTTTTTTGACGGAAGAAAAGCCCGTCTGAATGGAACCTGGCGAAACGCAAGCGCTGCAGCAGCTGACAGCTGTCTCTGCTTTTGTCAGCGGGAAAAGGGAGGCTGAATAGGTCTGTTTTTGTTGAACAAAGTTGGTGTTGAAACACCAGCAACGATTTTTTTTTTTTTTTTTTTTTTTTAACCGAGGACCGGCGCAGTGCTACGTGAGAGGCCAGGAGGGGCCCGCAGATGAAGGAAGGAGGCGGTTTTGTGGTTTTTCTTCTCTTGACCTCAGTGCTCACCTGCGAGTCAGGCTGCAGGCGTTAGCCCTGTAAAAGATGTTCGAAAAGTGTTCAGAGTACCCGCTCGGGGGGGGCGTCCCGTGTTGTTGCTTGTCATGCCGCCGAGCTTAATCGTTTCAACCGAAGCAGCAAGTCGTCCCGGAAGAGCTAAAACGCTTTGGTCCCGACGTCGGGGCCGAACGCATGAACCACGTTCGCATCGTGCTGCGGCGTGATCCTCCATTAGCGCCACCTCTCTCCGTTACCGCAGTCTCCGTGTAGCGCGCTGCGACGGTTAAGGCCCACTTATGGACTTAATTCATGTTATGTCAGTATAGATTAGGTCAAACCAGCGGGCCATTACAGGAACATTGCTGGATTAGCATCGCTGATGCTGCTGTTGGGGGGGCTGGTTTGAACGGTGCCGCTGTTCAAACCGGCGGAGCACTCAAAGGCTTAACGTGCCACGAACTCGCTCGCCACGTATGGCTCGGGGTCTTCGGCGAATTCCCCGCCGTCCGGGGACACCAGCGCGTCGGAGGCCACGCCACATTACATCACTGCGGAGAGATTTGCAGAGATGCAAATGTTACTCACACAGGGAAAACTGTGCTATGTATAATGTACCCCCCCCCCATTAAGCAGGGCATAATCACTGACCTATATTTATGAATTTAAGATTAGAATTGTCCAGGGTCAGGGGACAGGAGATGAAAAGACACACTACCTCTAGTAGCTCATTGTCCTGTGTATTGTTAGTTTATTAGCATTTTATTTCTACTTTCCTCTTTAAAGTAATTTTCATGGGGTTTTTTTTCCTGTGTAAACATCTCCCCCGAAGCCCCCCCAGCCCTCGCCTCAGCTATCGCACAACAATGCTGAGCAGGTCTTTGAAACTATGCGGCGCTCTCTGAATTTAAATCACCGGGCGCTTGGAGAGAAAGCCTCCTCCTGCTCCGTGGCAGACGCAGGCGAGAGGCAGTTGAATGGGGGGGTTTATTCCAGCCTGTTGTCAGAGCAAACGCTGGAGCCATGCAGCCCTGGACGCTCCAGACCGCCGCTCCGCGTCACGCTGTCCGCCGTCTGTCGATCGGCGTTGTCGTGTATCGCGCAGCATCCTCCCATCTCTGTGAACATTGTGCCAAGCGAAGGAAAAAAAAATGAAGGAGATTCAAATGGTCTTAATTCATTTGGGACAGCCAACACATTTATCACTTGCTTTGGTAAACTGAATGGTATGGACCACCGCGCGGATGCTTTCCAAGCGCGCCCTTCGTGGCCTTTCCGCCCCTCTCCCCGAGCGTAGCGTCGCCGCCGGGCGCTCGGAGGTCTCCGGGCCCCACTACGCTGACCTCGTTGGCGTTCCTATACAGGGGTCCAACCAGCTCTGCGCCGGGCTATTTTTACCGCGTGTGTGCGAGATGGGCCGTCTCAGCGGGGCCGGCGAGCGTTTCCAGTCAGTCAAGCAGAGGAACCTATTTGCTAAAGGTGAAGGGCTTCAAAGAGAGAGGCGCCGGCACTCTGACGCGGCTACGTGTTTCTTTTGTGACAGATTCTGCGTGATCGGACACGACGCATCGGTACATTGTCGAAGTTATGTATTTATCAGTTCAAGACCCAAAGGTTTTGGTTAAACCAGGTTGTTCATAATTTTCAGTGGAATAAAATTGAAGTATGAATGTAAAAAAGTTTCAGGATGTTATTATTCAAATGAGAAAAAATGAGAGGACTATCACATCAGCAGTTCCTCCTGTCCTCCTGTTTACTTGGTGGACTCTGTTCATATCTGCCTCGAGCTCCTCAAAGTTCTGTCCATCCATCTTTTTTTTTTTTTTTTTTTTGTACCACCTATTTGGAGTTGGGTGTCAGTGGCAGCCCAGATGTTCCTCTACCCAAGCGACATTCCTCCTGGGGGACTCCCATCATTCCCAGGCCAGATGTTTTGTCAAGATCCCTTCAACCCAACACCAGAGACCGACCTAAGCCTAACTAAACCGTCTAGACACCCTGCGGGAGTCCCTAATCCATCGCGACTTGTACGTCCGAAACACTGAAAGGCATTTCAACGTGCTTTTTTTTCCCCATCCATCATTAGAGACATCGCGGTCTATTAGCGCTGCGTCTCTTTTGAAATGTAGGTTACGTGTGGATTGCAGCTTATAGTTTGTTTACATGCTCAGATGCTCCCCGGGACATTAGCGCTATGAATTATGTTCGTCTTAGTGCAGCGATGCCTTTTTAATGCAGCGTGCGAGCGCCGCGCCGCTGCATTTCGAATGAGCTCGACCGCCGCTCGACACTGCAACTCACTCGCAGTTACGCACAGTGACAGAGGGGGGGAAAAAAAGACACGTTTTGGCTCCATGACATCCCCAGTTTGAGTTTAACATCTGCTCAGAGGCACGTATGGTGGTAGTAACGGTTGGGGGTGGGGGGTGGGGGTGGGGGGTATTTAAAAGTCAGAGCAGCTTCAAGACAAATCACTCAATCTTTTATAAAGTGATTAGAAGTGTCCGGGTCTTGGCAGGCCGCCGTATGTATGGATGAACAAATTAAAGAAAGGGGAATAATCCCAGTCTTAGATCAACGAGGGCTGTCTCTTAAATCTGGGGAGTTTCCCTCCCCGCCCCCCATCCCCTGCACCCCGAGCAGAAGGTTCGACGTCGTCAGAAGTAGGGCAAAAAAAAAAAAAAAAAAAAGGCTTTTTGCATTGCAAAAATGTTTGCACTTCATTTGCACTGTAAAAAAGGAAAAATGACTGATGTGATTTATGTTTCCTTATACATCTGGAGAGCACAATTTGTTGGCCAGGTACCACAATCTTCTTTTTTTTTTTTAAATCGCAGTGCCTGTGAGTTGAATGTTGCACTACGCCATATTACGATTTCAATAATAATGCTTTTTTTTTTTTTTTTTTTACAGGGGAGCTAACTATTCCAGGTCAGGTTCCCAGGCTACCATAGCTTCCTGTCAGATAACTTGTGAGACGCTAAACACTCAATTATTGATCGTTCTGGCAAGTTAAAATTTAACCAACCGCGCGTCTCGTGGTCTTTCCTTCCTGCGTCCGTTGCTTTGTGGATTTGCGCCTGTTGTGTAACCATCACCGGGGGAAATATACTGAGCAGAAGACTTTTGTTTAAGGTGGACTCTCTGAACCTTTTGACCTTTTGAACTCAGTGTGTGCGTTGCGCGTATATCTCCGATACGGCCAATGCGACGCTGCCGTGTTTGGGCTCTGTGGGTCTACGGTAAATCTCTGGTGTCCGATCCATCTATTTGATGATTTTAGTGATTTGGGGATTAGACCAACTCCACTGTTCCAGCCCGTGCTGCGTGCCATGATGTGAAATTTGAACATCTAAGTCGGGAGGGAGGTCAGGGTTGATCTCTTTTTTTTTTTTTATCCCATTTGCTTTTGTAAACAATGCGATAGATGGTATCTGGAGCTAAAGGAATCAAATAAAAGCAATGAAGTGAAGAAAAAGGGTAGGCTAAAGGCTGAATGTGATTGGGCGTCTGACTTCATCATCATTTGTCTGATTAATTTGCAGAAAAAGCTTTTAATGTACGCTGTAACAGCTTGTGTTTTTATTTTTGTATTTGACTGAATTGTTTAGATGAATTAGATGGAATTCTGTGTCATATGTTGTATTTGGTATTATTTCATTCTGTTTCTGTGGCATAACTTAATACGTTGAGTAACAGAGAAGCGATATTTGCCCGGTGCATCTCTGCTGGCTCCCCTGTTGGGAGGAGAGTCTCAAAAGGCGATACTGCCGTGAAAATTGTCAAATTGTCAACTTCATTTTGACCTTTCTCATGCACGCTCCATACTGTGCAGAGGACGGAGGGAATATACTGTACCTTTTTTATATACACTGCGAAGAGCAATCTCCCATCAGCCTGCCCGGGTTTGTTCAGCGAGCAGCAGTCTGCTGGGGGCCGCTTCCCCGCAGAGTCCGCTGCTGGTTCCATCAACCCGGGGGGGTCTGCGGGACAGGAGTTCACGGCTCGGTCTCCGGCCGGCTGTGCGGCACGGACTGCACGTGTCGTGGTGGCTGGTGTAGATACAATTTCCAGAGGCAACCCACCCCCCCCAAAAAAAACAGGGTCGATGGTACACTTTACAGATGTTCCCTAAACGCCTCACGTGCAGGCTATTGATAAACGCCAGCTGAGCCTCCAAAGAGAAGCCGCCCCAGTCAGCTACTGCAGCGCATGCAGCTCGGGTGCGTGTCCAAAAATGAGTTAAAAAAAAATAAAATCAAACCAGGTGTTTCCATCGACCTGGTGGGCCTCAACCTCCCTGGATGGGTCGCCCGAGTAGATCCTGCGTACGGGAGACGCGAGCAAGGTCTGCTCGCTCAACCGAGAGCACAACCTGACCTTTCCGGAAGTCAATGGGTGTTTGTACAGGGGGAAAAAAAAAAGAGACAGGAGTTACACTCCCCCAGCGCAGCCAACGCCGTATCTTCAGACCATGACCCACTTTCTGCTCCCCTTCTTCTCCGCAGCAGCGAAGACCCGCCTCCCTTATGAATTTCATATGACAAGGCGACTGACACTATGGGACAGAATAAACCACAACAAACTGTTAGCCGAGCTGCTTCCCCGCTGATCCGTTTGCATAGAATATTGCGCCTCCCGCACTCGCTGCCGTGTGAAATTAAGAGGACGCCGTTTGCGAACTCATCCCCATTATCCCGCTTTCGGTTTTCCCGGGAATATTTAATGTCACCCTGTCGGCATACATAATGTTTTCACTCCAAGAAACCCAAGTGAAATGGAGCAGCGATATTGTGTTTGTTTGTTTTGCCCCAGGTTGGCCCATTAGCCCCTTTATTCCAGTCTGAGCGGATTATCGCACGCTCGTGTGAACTGTAACTTGTCTTTTGTTGTGAAAGTTAGAAAGGAAGTGTTTGATTATTGTCACTCTTCCACACCTTTGACCTTTTACCCCCTTTTCCCCTTTTATCAAATTATGATGAGCTAGATATTTCTGTTCCCGCATCATAGTGCTGTAGCCTTCTCATGCGCTGCATGCTCACAAGCTGCATATCTTTGACATCCTGTCCATGTGGCGTCTTTAAAATAACGGGCGGCGACGTTTTGCCCGCTCCTGTAGCTTTCCGAGGAGCGGGCTGTGCGCGCCGATCCTCCGCGCGGTAGCTCGTGTGTGCCCGGGCGCACCACGACGCGTCCCCCGAGGTGAACGCCGGGAAAAGCGATAGCGCCGGGAGAGCGTGCCTCCACCGCCATTAGTGGCGGGCGGTGCGTTGTCAGCCGGAGGAATCGGGGCCAAACAAAATCGCTGCACTCTGCGAGGGCTGCGCGCATCTGCATAAGGAATGGCGCCCGTTGTGAAATATTGATCGCCGCCTATTTTTTTTAAATATATATATCCGCACGGGACGCCGCTGCAGGGTGAGGTCCGAGGGCTTTGGTCAGTCGGCCCTTCCCGCGCGCGTCGAGAAGCGGCATTACATTAACACGTCCCACTGTTTATCGCTGAGGCTTTGTTGAGAGGGATTAGTGGGGGGAAAAAAAGGTTGTCACTGTTGGTATGCTTAGTCTTTAATCTTACGGTGGATATGGATATGTATGTGTGTGTGTGTGTGTGTGTGTGTGTGTGTGTGTGTGTGATGGGTGGGTTGCCAACTGTCACCGCTACGTAAAAGATTAAAATACCGAAGGCTGGGAGGGTCAAACGCTACAACACGTTGCAGTTGACTCACTGATGACGCAAGGGTCAGTACGTCCCACTCGAGCTTAACAGCATGACACAATGTTTTCATGTCACTTTGTAATATTCAATATTGTTTTGCAATACCAGTAATCTCAATCACAGTACCGTTCAAGCTGACCGGCTTAGTCTGCAAAAGCCTTGAGCTGTTTTTTTTGTGCTATTTGCGTAAAACTGCTGCGCAGGTGCGACGGCTTTTGCCACGCACGTACACGAGAGATCGGATTCGGCGCTGTTCCCACGAGGGCGCGCGGGCGATCCGACCCTGGACCGGAGAACGGACCGGACCTCGAAACCCGGACGATGACGTACTAACGTTTTCCTGGAGTCCAGACCACCCAGGTTGACTGCGAATCCATCACGAGAGCGTGTCCGACGGTGTCGGAGCCGCGCCCGAAGTAGCTCTCGGACCAGGCCAAGACGGACAAAAGCCATATTGTACTACATATTATTCCAGCCCAGGCCCAAGATAGCCAGCACTTATGTTTGCAGCTGAAAAACCTATGATTAGGAAGAGTTTTGTTTTTTAAGATTCAAGAGAGATCTGAAGCCGTGTTCTGTATGAGCTGCTTTCAACGTCCATCCGATAGTGACAGGTCCAAGTCAAAAACACACGTAGACTGAGCCCAAGAAATCGCAGAACCTCAGGGCGTGTCGTGAATAATACCAAGCCGACAAAAGTGGATGGAGCCAACGTAGGCAGGAGATCTCCGGCTCTGTGCTTCCATTGCGTTGTCAATTTCCCAATTCCGCAGAGGCTTTGTGCTGTGTTTTAATGAAAAGAAGGGAGCGCACAGTAGCCAGGCAGCCATGTGGCCGACCCCGAAAAAGCCAGACGCGCTTTGAAGGCTATAAATATCCCCTGGTGTTTGTTCCGAGGGGCTCAGCGAAATGAGCCATGTGAAATTAGTATTTATTGAAATTCGGCGAATAACTGGGCCTCGCGGACGCAGGAGGCGTCTACAGAAGATACCGAAGGCTCCGGTCAGACTCCTCTCTCGTTTGTTACGCGACGTTCAGGCAAGGGTGGAATTGAGTGATTCAATCACTCGCCATTAGATGAGGGAATTCCCTCTGGCACAGTTCGATCAGTCCCACTGGGTTCGTGTAGTTGTAGCTCGGAAATCTTTTGTTTCGAAAAGGAGAGAATTCCCTCCTGCGTTTTAATCGGACGTCGCGTTCACGGGGGGGAACGCGTGCGGTCGTACGTCGCAGAGAATGCGCGCGCACACCCACATCTGTTTATGAACAGACGTCACTTCCTCCAAATCCCAAAGAACAGTCCGGTATCAAGTCACGCAAGTGGACCTGGACATTACAACTGCTACGGATTTTCTCAGCTTTTGCTTCCATCCCGGTACAGCAGCGGCGTCATTTGTAATATTTAAAGCCCTGTAAACTGCTTCCCACCTCGTCAATGCAAGTCTTTCCTACAGTTTTCTCTGTGAACACTTCTTTTCACAGAGGAGAGAAAAAAACAGAAACCTTTCCAGTCCGCTAACAAAGCCAGCAGTATTAAAACACTTTAAATCCACCCCTCAACTTTGCCTCACCCCTTATTTATCAATGGGCACAGAGGGATTTGAATAAGCCCTACCAGAAGTAATTTGGGATCATACAGCTATTTGGGTCAGTAACGCTTGGTTCAGTCTGCGTGTGTGCGCTCTTCCAAAAAAAACACAACCTGTGCAGAGCGGTCTCAAAAAGAATGGCGCTTTTTGTCCGGGTCCGAAACTGCGTCCGGGTCGGTCGTCAGCTCGGCGACGCCCCCGTGCGCGGAGCGGGCGACTTTCGGGGAGTTACCTCGTAGCCGCCGTAGCTCAACCGTCCAGACGTGACAGCTGCAGTAAAAAAAAAAACAACCCAGCAGCCTGAGGTTCACCTTTGTGCTTGGCAGGTCTCAGAAGCCGGCATGTCGGCTGGCGCACGCTTGACTTTTCACCGGCATTAGTGAAGACGAGTTTAAAAAAAGCACAAAAAAAAAAAAAAAGAAATTCCATATGGCACAATGAGGCCAGCGCAGCATCAGCACCAGAGCCTCTGGCCCCCGCGTCTGGTGGGCTCTCGTTCGGATGAGTCACGAGTGAGAGTGCCGGCGCCTCCGGCTGCGCTTCTAATGAATATTAAAATCGTATTTTTAGAGGTCCGACTCATTAAGAGCTGGATTTCGATCCTGCTGCGTTCCACTTCTTGACTCTTATCCAAGTGGACAGTTCCCGTCTTGCAGAAAGTTTCGCAAATGTCACTCAGTCATTATGTCGCCGTTTCTGAACCTTTTTTTTTCTGAGCTTTTGTTGGCATTTCGTTTTTTTTTAGTTCAGTGAAAAGGTTGCGGATGGTGGCGCGGTTTGGAGGTGAACTTATTCTGCTCGCCGTGGTAGTAAAATGTCAACTGGGATCTGGAAATCGTCCTGTAACAGCATTTGACAATAGCTGTGTGAGGATCTTGGTATAATACAGTTAAAAAAAAAAAACAACAACATTCATTAAACGCTGCTCAGCTCAGCGCAGTTGGTTGTGGGAGCCGGGTCAAGTACTGTTGGCAGATAGTTAGCCTTTGTTTTAATCTCCTCGGCGTAACAGCTGGATGGGGTTTATCCACGGGGTCGGGAAGCGGCCGCGCCTTCGGGCGGGCCGCGTCGACAGCTCCGCGAAAGCGTATTATTGTGTTGCGCGCGCCGCGTTAATGGAATGCAAATCAAGCCGCTCGGCCCAAACAGACTCAAAATATTTGTCTGAAACCGCTGCCAGTGGCAGGAACCGCTACTCGCTTTGCCTGTTTGTTTTTTTTTTAAATTCCCTCTATAATTATGCACATCATTTGCGTGCAGTGTGTGTCGACAAGCTGCGCCCGGCCGCACCCGTTCCACTTTGTTTGAATTCGCAATCAGAGGAGAGCCAGCAAACAACGTCGTTTTGGGTTCAGCTCTGCTCATTCTCCTCGCGGTGTCGTTTGTGATTCCCGGTGGTTCCTGGAAGACGCTCGGTTCCTCGTGAGCCGGCGTCCGCCTGCAGGCAGAGCTGCATCTGTCCGCGAGCTCCAATCCACTGAGCCGGATGTTTATCGCTCCGACGTGCTTTTTTTTTTTTTTTTTTACATTTCCCTTTTTAAAGCTCGTGTCCTGACGTCTCACTCCGCTGACTGTGGAGCTTTATGACACGCGTGGCATCGTTAAAAAGCCTGGATGGCATCAGCTTGGACATGCCCCCCCCCCCAAGTCTGAAATGAAATGGATCCAAGATACTTTCCACGGATCATCTTGTAAAAAGCCCTGGCAGCGGAGTAAACAAGGAAGAGGTCAGAGCCACTGACATTTAGCTTTCAGCTTTTTATTTTTTTGAAACTTCCTCTCTGGAGTCATCCTTGCAGCAAAAAAAAAAAAGATGCAAGCGCAAGACATTTACATGGATGGCATGAGACGCAGAACTGACCCGCACAGGTTCAACCGTGAAGGTAGATTGGGGAAGTCAAAGATAACTTCCCGGCTTGACTTCTCACTCGGCTCTTCATCGCTGCTCCCTGCAGCGGATTTTGTCTTACAAAGATTTACAGTACGTGTTTACTTGTAAGGCATCTTGGGGTTGGCACCATTTTTTTTTTTTTTTTTAAAGAAATCATTCTTTTCGTGTATTTGGCCTCAGTGACCCCGGTGGAGAGCAAGCTGGTTAAAAAAAAAATCCGTCTTTTCCCAAGCGGGGATTGATCACCTCGCCTCTTAACGACGCCGTCAAGGTCACGTCCCAATCGGAAGCGCGGCATCCTTTACTGAAGCGGTCAGCTTTAACGCCTTCTCGACATTAATCGCATAATGGTCTCCGCGGTGGCCAATAAAGTCCGCGTGGGGAGCGCGAGCGCCTTCCCGCTCTGTCGTATGACGTATTTACGGCTCGTTTCATCACCGTCGTTCTATAAAAAAGGTTTTGTTCTTAATAACCGGCCTCCTTCTGCTCATTTAACCTCGTGTACGGTATAGCGGATGCTCTCTTTTAGCTCAGTGTGGATGGAGCCATACTACAGCGTGTCTGCAGAAATTATTTAGTTTTTTTGTGATCATCAGACCGAATTCTAATTTTTGCCCCCTTCACCCAGATTTTCCCCAGAGGACGGTGTTTGGGCATTGCCACGGATGATGTACAGCTCTGTAACTGTGACCAGGTCTGCTGTTTATTCCGTCCATCAGTGTATCGTAACGCTGAAACAGCTGTTCTAACATCAGCCGGGGCGCACCACACATTCACGTTATGGGCTCCCTGTGAGACGATCACCGACTGTTCAACTGTTTAAATCGGCTGCACAGCCGCCGCGCAAAAAAAAAAAACACATCCGAGCGGCATCTGCGGCGCTTTCAGAGTGCTTCTGAGCTAATGATGCCCGGTGCACAGCGAGCGGAGTTATTTTCGGCCCTCGCTGGCAGACCTGGCATCTGCGGCGGTGTCTCGTGCATTTTGACCGCGCTTCTGGTGTTTACTTTTCATTCTCCCCAAAAAAAACTTCCCCGACTAACACCGTTTTTTTTTCAAACTGTTATTTTGGCGTCCCTCTCTGTTCTGGCTGGAGTCAGATCAGTAATTAGCCAGCTTCTCCACGTAGCCTCAGCTGCTCAGGCAAAATGACACGGAAGGAAGGAGGATGTGCTCAGCTGGGCTTCATGTTCATAGAACACCAGGGCAGCAGTATTGAATTTTCTGGCTTTAATATTCCAAGAAGATGCTTTTTTTTTTTTTTTGCCAGAGAGCGAAATAAAGAGAGACTTTCCGCTCAGGTTGCCGGTTGCACCCGCACAGTACTTGGAAAAGTGGAAAAGGCGCGGTGTCCTGCAAACATCCTCTGATGGTTGACATTCTGTTCTAAGTGTTGACCTGTTTGTGCAACGGGAACATAAAAAAAAAAAAACAAAGCGTGTGAATGCTTAAAATTGTGATGGGGAAGCGGCAAAGAATGCAGAATGTGCATTTCTGTGAGGAATGACAGGAAGCCGTGGGAGAGGGTTTTGTATCTGCCGGGCCTGCAGGATGGGCAGAGCGAATAAAAAAAAAAATAAATTAATAAAAACTGCTATGACCCCACGCCGGCCTTCCTGTTGGATTTATTCCTTATTTGTTCCTACACTAAGTCAAATAAACAGGAGGGGAAAACACAATATAGCTGAAAAAGCCCCGCCGCCACTTTTGCGCCTCTCCTCGTCGACTTCCTTTCTTCCTCGCCTCGTCGCGGCCTTTGCTTCACCTCCGGAGCAGAGAGGCTTTCACTAAACCACGGTGAGCCGGTACATGACTCCACGTTCAATATCCAAACGCAGAGTCTTAATTTAGCCCCTCGGTGAACGGGATTTGTAACATAATACGGCATAATGCCTCTTTTCATGCATCATGAAGCAAATGGAGGCATCCGACTGTAGTCTGAAGTGGTAGGAAAGCTGGTTGACAGTGGTGAGGAAATAATGGAGAGAAGACTCGAGGCCCAGAGGGAGAGAGATAAAGACAAACAAAGGAGAGGAAAGTGGGACAAAAGAGATACGAAAACGACGGGTTGGGAAGGAAGCGCAAAAGACAGAGGCAGCAGGGAGAGGTTTAACAAAGGGGATCTGCGCACGATGACGCGGCCGGAGCGGGAGGTAGAGATTTCCAATCGAGAAAACGATTCAGAGCCGTCGAAGCCTGACGTTCCTCTGAGAGGGGCGGGGGCCCAGGTCTGGATGAGCTTTTCGATCAGAGCGAGGCTGCTCCGGAATTGCGCGACCGAGGCGGAGATGAATCCGAACTGAATGTGCAAATCCCTGCAGTTTGCGCGGGTCTGAAGTTAGATTGTCCGATAAACTTCCCCGCCACGGCGCGTGACTTTATTTGGGTTTTTAATCCCTTCTTGCGTCGCCTTTCAAAATGTCACGTCCAGAAGACCGAAATTGCGTGTGCTTTTTATCGGATCTCATATTAACCGCGGGGCGAAGACTCATTTCTGGTGTTATTTGATTTAAGTAGCATTTAGGAAGCACAGCGTGTGTTGTGTGAACAGTTTGCTGCCGGGAAATGGTTCATAATGCATGAATTTAATTATTGAATTTTTTATTCCTGAGTGTTTATGCTTGACTTAATATGGTTTAAGCACTCTGCATTATTAAAGCCTGTATCGTATTTTTGCAATATGGCAGTTCTTGTAAATGGACTCCGAGGAAGGAGAAGGGAGGAAGAAAAAGTTCAGCTTCCTCCTGTAAAATCTTTGCAGAGCATTTCACAGTAATCTAATTCTGTGAGGCGACTGAGAATGTACTCTTAAAAGTAAAAGTAGAGGTACCGCATTAAACATGAAGGAAAGTATGCCTGTGTTTGATGCAAACTTGTAATGAAATCCATCTGAGTACAACTTATGGGGCTGAAATTCTACTTGAGCAGAGGAAGGGCGCGTTTTATTGCCACAGCCCGAGCACAATCGCAACGGCGCTGCGAAAACCGGCTGCGGCGCTCTGCAAGCGGACGCTGTTTTTAATTGACATGAAAGTTTGATGAGGCTCATTGATTGCAAAATGTGTGTGTGTGTGTGTGTGTGTGTGTGTGTGGGGGTTAAAACACTTGGCCAGATGTCAGGCCTCAGAAAAGGTGCAGGTATCGAGCAAGGGATCAATTCCAATCAGCGGGAATGTATATCCAATCAATCTCCTTTATTGACCTTTGGGGCATTGTGTCTTGAAGAAATGATGGAGATTCATCTCAGGGCGTTTTATCTGCATTTTAATGCTGCTGGAACAGGAGTATTTGAGGCTTTTTAAAAAAAAAATTAAAAATCCAGGGTTAATAGCTCGACTGTGAGGAGCGGATGGAGAACCTGTCAAACACTGAAAGCGAGACCTCTCTCGGACGCCCAGCTGCTTTCTTGCGAGCTTTCAGCTTCACCATAGATCCTCATGCAATTCTTATGACGCCGGAGCATGCTTGGCTAGCTGCAGTTAGCATCCATTAATGGGAGTGGTGGCTGCAAGGTGGGACGTCCTCGGAGCGACGGCAACGGCGGAGGAGGAGGAGGAGGAGGAGGAGGAGGAGGAGGAGTTGACGGGGGACCGTCCCGGGAGCTCGGAGGGGGAGGCGGATCGAGTCGGACAGGAGACGTTGTCGTCGGCTCTGCTGGGACGTCTGCGGCTGGCAGAAGGGGGCGCGTGCAGTTTGTGAACACGGCCCCCGCTCGACGCGCATCATCGGGCATCGGCCCGGAGGGGAGACGGGTCTGGCGGAGATGCCGGCTCCGACCAGACAGCGGGAGAAGACGGTGTTGACTGAGACGTGGTGATGATGCCCAGAGTAGGGGTCGTGCGCTCTGACTCACGGCTGTGCGCTGTTGCCATGCCCTTTTTCCAAGTCAGATGAATCCCCCTCACACACACACACACACACACACACACACACACACACACATACAGACACAGAAAGAGAAATGTCCAGAGGGAAATGTTCCTTCTCTATTGGTCCAATTCTCTTTTTTTTCACACCATGTAGAATGGCCTCATTCACAGGGGGGCGTGGTCCCGCGCTGCATGATTGACAGCTGCCCTTGACTCCTTCTTTGTATCTCACAGGAAAGACGGTGGATGTTGCGGTCTTGTGAGGGGTGAGCGGCCCGCGTTGACAATGCGGGAAGGGGCAGGAAGTGGCGGGGCAAATGAAATGATTTCAGCACCTTGCAATTAAATTACAATCCACGGGCCTCTTTACCAACGTGCATGCGCACGGTGTATCTAGGTGTGATTTGCGGTGGATTCGAGAGGATGAGGCGTGCGTATGCGTTTTCAGCACCGCTGAATTAAACATGCCTCGAGGAATGGTAACAATCCGTAGGCCAAACGCACCGCCGCTCGAAGGGGATTTAACGCACAAAGGATTTCCGTGGGATTTTACTGAAATTTAAAGGGGCTGATCCCCGAACTGCCGATTTTTAAACATCCTCCGAGGAACAGGGGCAATCCAACAAAGCACGCTGGGATCCAGCGCAATCCGCAGGGTGCTTTTTGCAGTAATAGATTATACATATTTCCAAATGCGACTCATTGAGCCGAGGGGGTTTTGGAGACTATAGTTTCCCCAACATTTGGGCTGTGTTCTTTCAGCTAGTGTTTCAAATCCCCCTCAGATCTGCAAGATTTAATGTTGTAGACAATAGGTTTGCTCTGCCTGCCCTTTTAATCTTCTTTGGAGTTTCGCTCGCGTCCTTTTTTTAATCTGTGGACCCCTGGCTGGTTTCCTTTAGTGGCACGATCTTTCTTTTTTTTTTTTTTGCTGCACAGCAGAGGGATTTTTTTTCCCTCCTCCTAAAAAGAAAAAAAAATATACATTTTTAAAAAAGCTGTCTCTCCTAAAATCATCAGCGCGATTGCTGCTAACTGTCTGCGTTATTGCGGTCCTTTCCGCCGCGTGAATGAGTCCCATTCAGAATGACAGCGCGCTCGTGCGTCGCAGCCGTCTGCAGTTGGAGGCCAGAGCGGGAATCCCGCACGCAGCATGTGCATCTGTGTGACTGACGCCGCGCGTGTCGCAGCGCGACCCTTCTCATCAAACTCTCATTTGGGACTTGTCACAATCCACTTACCACTCAGACGTGAACCAGTAAGCCCTCACCCGCCGATCCGCTCTCTCTCTCTCTCTCTCTCTCTCTCTCTGGCTCTTTAGGGAGCCCCCGGGGCTGTCAATCAAGACCGGGCCCTCGGGTGCTCCGGAACAGCAGTCAGTCTCACAGTCATGCTCCTTTTATTTTTTTTATAGCTACATGTCAAGGGTTGTCATGTGAATCTCCTCCCCTGATTCTACAGCAGTGTAAGTGGGTTTAGAAACATCTGCATCTGCTGATCAAAACGCTCCGGAGCCTTTTGGAAAATGTCACGACTACATCAAATAAAGTCGGCTCGTGTTTTGTTTTCTGTAACGTGAGATCTGCAGCGCTCTCAACCAGACACAGCCTTCTCGGGGGCTCGCTGCACTTCATATTATATGAATAATGTAATCAAGCGTCATGTGAGAAGAATAACTACCGCGTACTGTGAGTATGTATCAGTGTTGCACACAGAGATGAAAATACAAAACCTCAACTCTTCCACTTGTAGTCGAGCCTGGCTTGATTGGACAGTCGCTGGCAGGGCAGAGGACACGAAGACCTTATGATTGCAGCGTTTCAGTCAGTTGAGTGATTTCGTGGCTCTCCCTGAACATGACCTCGAGTAACCCCGCGCAAAACTTCAGCGGATACGCTCCGACACGCCGTGACGAAGACTGACGTCACGACGGGTTCGGCCTTCGAGAACTCGCTTCCTACTTGTGAACCCCACCCCCGCGGGGATCAAAGCTCAGATGGGCACCCGGCGCAGTAGACTCAGACCGACGGGAGGGACGGCATCCGTCCACGGACTACCGCGCTCCGTGGCGAAGTGCGGCCCACCGCTGTGCAGCCGGCAGGCGGAGAGCTGCCCTTTCTGGCTCTTTGGCACCGAGCACCTGAGCACGGGCCCTCCACCGTCTCCAACGTCCATCTGCGGCTCGGCGTAATCCGCCGCTGACCTGCCGCCGGTGTTGCCACTTCCACCCCCTGCTGCTGCTTGCTGCTCCGGAGTCAGTGCGGTCAGTTAACAAAGAGGAAGATTACAGGCGGCGGAGTCACGATCAGACAAAGATGCGGCGGGTTATTACTCCACGCTTAATCCCACAGGCAAAGGAGGTCACCACCCCGATACTTACTTAATGCCTTAAGGGCACGCCAAGATGCCTTTGTGGATAAACAACACAGCAGCGAGCAGAGGAGGAAAATCCGATTGCAGATCAGTTTAGTTTACACCGCGAGGTGTGCAAGTTGGCGGCGTCAAGTAGTTTTTTAGTAGCGCAGAAGATTCCTCGTCACCGCGATACCTCGTTTAGATAATTATATTAATAATAATAAAATGCATCCGGGTTGACCGTCATCCCCTTCAGCCCCGTACATCACTGGCACGTCAGTAATCGGTAAGTAACAGGCTGATGACGACGCACAGCTGATGTCTGCTGCCACCTGCTGGTGCTCGGCCCGCCAGTGTCCAAAAAAAAAAAAGGTTCCGAGGCTCGGGGACGTCACGTCTGTTCAGCGTTCAGACCTTTTACTTTTTTTTCCCTCGAAACAATAAAAAAAGGGGGATTGAAAGTCATTTTGTTTGAGGAAGTAACGTGTTTGTCAGACCCAGAGGACGCGCACACAACGCAATCCCGTAACGAAACAGTAAACGCCAACGTAAATCGGTTAGTTTGCGAGGGGCAGCTCCGCGGGGTGCCTTTTGTAAATCGGCACTTCGTTCGGCGAAGCGAAATGAAAACGTCAACACGCGTTTAAGGGGCTCCGGCGAGACCGCGGTTGGGGAGGAAAAACTCGCGTATCAGCAGGGGGAGGCGTAATTGGTCGAGCGCGCGCGCGCGCCCCTCGGAGGTGGTGGTTTATTTGAACGCGTGAGTCAGCTGGTCGTGAGAGAGAGAGAGAGAGAGCGCGGCCCCACCCAGCGGCACCAGCGTCATGTGCGGTTGCGACTCCCCCCCCCCATCCCTCCCCCACCCACCCCCTCCGCCAAACTCCCTGTGATTTATGCGTGCCGGACACCCCTCCCCTCCCCGTCACTCCAGGATGTCCTCGTCCTCCCCTCGGTGAAACTGAGTTAAGTTTCAAAAAGAAGCCCCCTCACTTACAGCGGCGTGGCGGAGGAGCTACGGAGCAGCGACCGTCGGCAGCCAGATCCCTGTTTGTGGTGAGTGTATTTTTGTGTTTTGCGCTGGAATGCGGCCCTATGGTTAAAGCTGGTAGTTGGCTTTTTTTTTTTTGAAGATTCATTGGAGAAAATTTCAGTGTGCATAGCCTTGTTTCAAAGGACAGCCTGGCGTGTGCATCTTTGCTTGATCGCTCTTTTAGCCAGCCCGATGTAAACTTTCATTCAGTAGAAAACAGTTAAACAGTTAAACAGGCCGGCGCTTGTTCTCACCTCATGTGTTGATACATCGTCTGTGTAAGACATCTCCGGTATGCTTCCAGGGCACAGTCTGATGTTTATGACACGGGACACAATATCACGCAGTTACAGTTGAATTTACCGCACTGATTGACAGGCGGGTGGCGAGGCCTTATCAAGCACATGTGTTCTGTACTAGTTTTCCACTTTGGAGGGCAGCTTTTCTGATATAAGGGCGTCAAATAGGACAAATATATATATATATATCAGTCGATTTGGTTTCACCGAGCCTCGTCTGTCAGAAAAACCCCAAACCCGCTGCCCAGTCCAGTCCAGATGTGCTTGTTCTCTGCGATACAGCTCCTGACACGCTGGAGATCAAAATGGAGCGGACTCATTGCTAGTTCTGCCGGGACGTTTGTTATCAGAGAAGCTGTCGTATCGCGGGATATTGCACTCTTACGGTCTTAAATTGTCTGACCCCTCTGATATTCTTGGCGTTGACGTCGGATGCCAGAACATCTGCTGGTCCAAGCGGTGCAAATTATTTTTGCGCTGATACTTTGTGATCCGGGCCTGCTTTTCCCAAAAGGGTGAGACGGGACAGAGGAACTGTAAAAAAAAAACACTCATTAGACACTTCGGGCCCCGGGGGCACGTGGATCCTTTTGTCTGCCTGCGAGATGCTCGGCGCACGAGAAACGTGACACCGCGCTCTCCTCTCCGAGCCTCTGCGGTCGATGTCTCATGCTGCAGTTTTGGCTCGGAGACCGTCAATTTGGAGACGGCGCGCTGGAACATTTTCCCCAAAGCCGCCGCTCCGTAAGACGAGCGGAGCTCATCCTGTTTATGGGACTGAGCCTTCGGGTCGGTTTGTTTTCCATACGCCCGAAGCTGTGTTTACGTTCATCCGTAAGGGGGGGCATGCACGCACTGTGTCTAATCGGCACTCAGGGCAACGCGACATCATGTGGCCCGGGTCACAATGGGCTGTTTATGTGGATCGGCCGCTGTCTGAGGCAGAAGGGCTGCTGCCGCGGCGCAGAGCCTCTCGGTCGGCGGCAGCCTCATTTCTTGACGGTATGAAAAGCAGCCAGATTTTTCAGGCCTCTTTTTGTTTTTTCCCCTCGACCCGGGGGGGGCACGTCATTTACCAGATGAATGGCTCTCTTTGCCGGACGGTCGAGCTCCTCGCGGCTCGTCGTGCCACGAGACAAGCGAGCCCACAGTATTGGTTTTCACTGCAGATGACTGTTTGCTGCAGGCGCATTTGCATACCTCCAGGGGCCCGGCGCGGCCCAAACACGCAACGATAACGATGATGCATTAAACAGTTTACGAGCGCGACTGGGCGGCGATTACCGAGGATCAGACACGGCTCGGGTTCATCGGCCTGGTCTTAGCTCGTGACCGGGGGGTGATGAGGGAGCGTGCTCGTCCGTGTCGCCTTGCGTAATCTCTTTACGTGTTTATTTGCCACGTTGTCTTTTGGTTCCTGGCGCGAGTCGCGAATGGCCGCTGTTGTCCCCCCGCTCTGCGGCGAACTCTGCGGCACACGCCGCGCAGGAAGTACGAATAAAAGAGGCGACCTACGTGAGCTCAGTCCATTTCAGTCCCCCCTCACTCATCTCATTTATCCCCTGCAAGAGAAATTGTACCACGACTTTTCTGTTTTGGTTCACTTTCACCACTCTAAACGCAACGGTTCCAGACGCAGCGGGCGGGTGTTTACCTGCCCGGCAGCACGTGGCAGACAGACAAAGTAAGGTCTTTACCAGCAGACAGCTTGAGTTATCTGCTCTAAAATGCGTCATTAGTGCAGAAGAGGCTCCTTCGTGGTTGATCCTGGTCTCAAAGGTCACCAGGTCGTAAGACTCAAGCAAAGCAAAGCAAATAAAAAAATCTCTGAAATGATTTATCTCCGGTTTGTCTTCTCCCCGCGTGGCAAAAAGCACATAACCCCGACTGGAACAATCGTAGGAAACTTAAAAGAGGTTACATCCTGGGTTTCGCTCATCTGACAGAGTGACTGGGCTCCTCGTGATTTACGGTAGGCTGAGCCGCGGCCTCTTGAGCCCGCTCCTGGTTACTGAAGGGGCAGCCTGAGCAGGAGTCGCTGCCGCGTCACGCGGCGCTTTCTACGGCCAGGGGGGGTCAGGTCTGAGGAGGTGGACGGGGTCGCTGAGCAGGAAGGCAACGAGGGGGGGGCAAATGTCACAGCTGGATGTCTCTGATGCCTTCACCCCCAGGTGCTTTATCTCAGCAATTCCTGGCTGCTGGTGTTGTTGCTTAGCACGCAAAAAAAAAACAAACAATGGCTTATCGCGACAGCGGTCGGTATTCAAAGCGTTTGTCCTGCTGTTCGGCGTCTCGCTGGACATTCGGCGGGCGTCCTCTCACATCTGAGTTTATGTGTGTGTGCGTCTTCTTATCTTCGGCAGGATGGCTCGGTGGGGAACCTTGATGACCTGGCTCAGGAGTACTCGCAGTATTACGGCACCTCCCTCAGCGACGTGTGTGAAAGAATGGAGGAGCTGCGGAAACGCAAAGTAGTGCACGACGCGGAGATGGTAAACAGGCTCCTCTGCCTTTTCCCTGTCCGTTGGCTCATCGGAAAGAAGATCCGGTATCTCGGCATGAAATGATTGAAGTCCCCCCCCCGTCATCTTGCAGATTTGCCACACTTTATTCGTTTTCTGGGGGAAGGTGCTAAACACGCTAAAACAAGCTAAAGCTCACAAATTAACACCTGCTAGTCATCCAGCACATGCAGGGATCGCTAACTGCTAACCACTGTTATTCCGTAACGTGGGCCGGCCGTCTCGGCGAGCTGAATATTATGTCTATTTCTGCGTTATGATGACACCGTAATTTACTCCTCCACTTCCCCCATGCCTGTGCGTTTCAGGGAAAGGTTGACTCAGCGGCCACATCAGTGCAGCTCCGCTCTCAGATCCAGGTGAGGGTCCAAGCTCCTCGGTGTGTCAGATCCCGGGAGAAGGCAACTTCCCCCTCCGCGCGTCAGCACGAGGGGCCGATAAGAACTGCCTTGCTGTGACTATCCCGAGCAAAACCAAAGCAGACGGCTCAAAAAATATATACTTGACCATCTGTGGCGCAGAGAGCCGACCTTGAGACTGTTCTCAAATGTTGTGAAACAGATCCCAAAATCTGGTAAAATATAACTAGGGGAATATTTGGGTTTTGTAACCACCGAGTACAACAAATTCCAAACAGTCTGTATGTGCTATATTGTTGGCTACATTTTCTCTCTGCTTTGCCTTGGGGGATAAAGCCATAATGTAAGATTATCTTTAAAAAAAAAAAAGCTCAGTGGATTGAAGCATTGGCTCTGTATTTACTGATATTCACACTTTTTTTTCATCTCCTTAAGGAATCCCTTGGACTCAGCAGTGCCACGTCCACTCCCGAGACAGAAAGAAGGTAAAATATATGTATATCTATAAAAAAGAATAAAAGATTTTTTTGGATATAACTTGTTTTTCAAACAATTGTACGAAATCCACAACTCCAGTCATTTACTGTATAGTCAGACATCAGAAATGCCCAGCATCACTTTTACGAATGTTGTTCTAGAGACTACTACTGTTGACCGTAAGTACTATAATAGATAATAATAAATGTGACTGGGAACTATGATTTGGTCCAGATAAAGTGTAGATTTGTGGCTTCACATTCTAGATAGTTGTTATTTATTTAAGTTACGTGACTTTTGGAAGCTGAGCTCCGATTTTTGCCTTCTGGTTTATCTCTTGGTCACGCTGCGCACACGTGCGTTTCCTCCGCTTCCTCGCACCTTCCAGTCACATTTATGAAACATTTCTGTTTCACCTCTTGAGCTTCCTTCCTTCCCTCCATTGTCTTCTTTTGAAGGATTTCGAGGATTAGTCATATTTTGTCATTGGAAAGCTGAATGAGTAGAGAGACGTTTGGCGATGACTAACGACAAAGCAACATGTCGACTTCATTAAGCTGAAAGTCAGGAGTTTAAAAAATGAGCAATATCCACATGTTCATGTTGTGAATAAGGCCTGAGCCGGGACAGGAACACAGGACAAATCTGTCTCTGTCAGGCCTGTATTCAAACTGGGTCTGCAGGAAAGTTATACTGCCCCCTAGTGGAACCAGTACATAATGCAGGAGGAAGCTTCTGCTGCTATTTATCAGTAACAACATTGTTATTTTTTACAGGACAGAGTCATAATTTTTTTTAATTTATATATGATAAGTTTAAATCTGAAGTTTCTTCCTATTAGGTACAGCTTGGGTTTTTTTAATCTATATTTGTTTTTTTTTTTTAAATAGGAACGTTACCTTGCTGTGTGTGCGTTATCTCAATATCATGATTCGCTTTGATGAGTGGGAGCATGCAAAGTTCTTTGAGATCGTCTCTGCGATTAGGAGCCGAACAAGTAAAGCATTTGAGTTATCAATTTTCCAAAATATTTCAAAAATTTCCTGTCTCCTACGTCATGTTTTTTTTTTCTTTTGTATTGCGCGGAATCTGGAAGAGGGAAGACGGCGCCAATGTTTTCACTCAGTGGGCTTGAGTGCGTTCCACTGTTTGAATATTGCGGTGTTGTCTTGCCTTTGTGACATATGCGGTTGGATATATAAAAAAAAGTCAGCTGCACTTTCCCTCAATGCACGCTCTTCTGAGGGAGACCATTGTGTGCGGTTCACAACTGAAACAGATATTTATATAGTCACATTTACTGCCAGTGTTCAAAAAACAAACCTGCATCTTCATAATCTCCTAGAGACACTGGACACATCTTTACTGAAACCAGAGAAATTAAAGAACAAGATGACAAACCACATTTATTCAGTTTCGGGGGGGAAATAGAATATGTTTTAACAAATAACAGGAAAAGAAGCTTAATTTCATTTCAAGTTATCTAGATATTCCATGTATCTGTGGTCGGGGAGGAACCTTCCGCTTTGTCTGTAGAGACTATACGACCCGCACCGATGACAACTCAGAGCTCAGACAGAGAGGCAGCGAGGGACAGGCGCAGTCCTGTGCGACAAACAGCCCAGAGAGACGGAGAGAGACGGACAGACCCGGGGAAAGAGGGAGGGTGGAAGTGTGCGGGGAATGCAGAGGCCACGTTAGCGCTGCTGTTGCTGCAAAACCCCGACTGGACCTGAAAAGGCTCCATTGTTCCCGCCATGGCCGTGGTGCACTGACCTCTGTTCATCAGCCAAGAGCAGCCGGTCTTCTTCATCTGTTTTGACTGCTTTGATTTCCCGTCACTGTGATGCTACTGTCATGAGGGACAGAGCGCTCTTGTGATTTTGATCTCGTTTTTGTTTTTTTTTGTTTTTTTAATCTGATGCAAGTCTGGAGGTTAGACAGACACGTTGAGGGAGATGGTGAGATAGCAGGGAAAATGAAGAAAATAACGTTGGACAACAGGTACTGCTCTGTTCAGGGATCTGATTCCCAATTTGAACTGAAGTGTGAAATATCTTTGTTTGTTTGGGGGTTTTTTTAGGTTTCCTGTGCACAAATCTAGCTCTGATGATGGATCATCAGGAGGTAAGTTGAAATGTTTTATTGATCTTAATATATTTTATGCCTTGATTGTGAGTAGAATTTGATTGATGTAACTTTTTGCAAGCTATGTTACACAAGACTTTTTTTTTTAAATAATCCACTTTCAAGCCACAGTGTGTTTTTGTTTTTGTAAGGTCCAGCGTATTTTTTCTGTGACAGCAGCAATGACAATGTGGAGTGAATCCTTTTTAAATATGAAAAAATGGCTTTACACTCGTACGCTTTTGAGAACACTGTTATTTATTTACCTGAGTTTTGCTGCCAGAGGTTTTTGAGATTTTGTTGTTGTTGTTTTTTTTTTTCCTCTGCGCTAAATTAAACAGACTCATTGTTCCGTGTAGGAAAACTGGATGGAAGGAGAAAGAGCAAGTCTTTTTGGCAGAGTTTCCGAAAGTCACAGAAAGGAGCGGTGCGTCAGATTTCAAAAGGTCTGTCAACATGAAAAATCTGCTGCTGTGCTCACGGACATGTTTTCATGGTTTTGTTGTTTGACGTTTCGGAGTTCTTTCTCCGAGATCATAACAAACCTTCGGAGAGCAGTCTGTTGTGTTCAGTTCTGTCAGCTGGCATCGTCTAATTTTTGCCCAACAGGCGATGACGTCGGTTTTGTGGCCAGTGAAATTACCATGAGCGACGAGGAGCGCATCCAGCTGATGATGATGGTGAAGGAGAATATGATCTCCATAGAGGAAGCCCTGGCACGGGTACGAAGCCGCGCATCCCACATTCCACGCTTTGCGTGTCGCTACGTCATTCTGCTGTTTCACGACTTTCAGGGAGCGCTGTCAAATGTCTGGTTGGACCCAGACATTTTAAGACCTGACCTTCGAACACTCAATGCGGTTCCTTACGTTTTTTTTTTATTAAAACAACGTAACAAAATCCTCGGAGTGCAAATAAGGTTGCGGTATTGTCAGTGGGGTCGTACATTTGGTCAAAACACGAATGTTGTATTGATTATGTTTTTAAACTGTTACATGTTCCCTCTGTCTCGCGCCACGTCATGCGCTTAACTGGATCGTTTTGTTTTTCGCAGCTGAAGGAGTTCGAGATACAAAACAGACAGACGTGCAGGTCGGAACGCACGGACGCGTGGGCCGACCCCTCCGCTCCCATCGCGAACGAGTCGCTCGGCTGCAACGTAAGTCCCTCGGCTCCCGCTTTGAGTGGCGTAGGTGCGTCTTCAGGCGGTGCGTTGTGGACGAGGGACCCCGATCCACCGGTGCCAAGGCCGCTGAGCTGTTGACAGCGCCTCTCTCGCTCCCTCTGTCCCCTGTCCCGGCGGTGAACCGGGGCCCCTCTAAAGCCCCGCAGCTCAGGGCACTCTCCCAACCGCAGGGCGCTGGGCGGACTTCTATTCATCGCTGTCAAAGCACTAACCCCCTATTGTGCTGTAGCGCGCGGGTGGAATCAGCACATGGCCCTGTTATGCAGGTCGCAGCTCTTTTATGCATGGGTGGGGTGATTTGGGGGCTCAGGTTCAGGGCACATTTTTCAGATTCGTCTGGATGGCCTGACTGTTTCTCTCTGCTCTGTGTGTGTGTGTGTGTGTGTGTGTTCTCCTCTCACTTTCTCTCTCTGTGTCAAACACACACACCGTCTCTTCCGACAGCGAGTTTCGGTGCAGCTTATTTAAAGCTGATGCATTTTGTTCACATGCGTCTAAAGCGACATGCACACACCGCTCGACGTCTTCATTTATGCACCGCTGATATTTTCACCGACCCTCGTTTCGAACGATGGTTAAGGTGATTTCCAAGCCTCTAGCGTTTCGTTTTCCCCGACACGTAAACAGCCCGCTCTCGTCTGTTGCCGTGCAGAGCATATGGCACCGCAGTATGCATGGCTTTTACTGTCGTTACTGTGGTTTCCTACCGCACTTTTATATTAGGCGACAGTGGTTTCGACTGCAGGTACTCGATACAGCAGCTGCGGCGCACACACAGCTTGTGAACCTTTTTAATGTCATACAAATGACTAGAAATAAAGAATTCAAAGGTACCTTGACTTTTGGTGGTGTGTCTCCATCTGAATATACAGAGCAAAGGTGTCGGTATTATTATTTTACCATAACTACAAAGCCCTGCAGTGAGAAGAAATGTTTTCCGCAAATAAAATTCACACTCGTCTCTCCCCTCAGCCCTGCGACCTGTCAGACAATGAGCAAGAGGAATCCGTCACGTTCAGGAGACTCCACAAACTGGTCAACTCCACCCGGAAGGTGAAGAAGAAGCTGATCAGAATTGACGAGTCCAAGAGGGCTGGAGCAGAGGGTACGAGTGGCACCAATCAGACTTCATCTCACAGAACCTGAGTGGCCACAGAAGCCGTCATTGTTTTTCAGTCTCGGAAGAAAACTGTCTGCGTTTTCACCGTCATAACACGTGATCCTTTTCTTTCTTTCTTTTTTTTTTTAAGTGTGAGAGAAGTTGCAGTTTTTGTGCAGGTTGAGTCCTCGGCTATTTCGCCGTGACAAAGGCTCAAAACAGCCGCGGGTGTTTACAGTAGGAATGTCCTGTGTTTTGGGAGGAAATAATGAACCCGGGCCACCACAGTGCTGTGCGTGATGCAGAGTCTTGGGAAAATATCAGTAATCGCGCTGGATCTAATTACTGTTTGACCGAGCACACGTGCTGTAATGACAGTATTTAGCATGTGTTTTCACTCCTTCTAACGTCTGGGGGAATATTTATTTTTAAGGACATGCTGTTGCTTTTTTTTTTTTTTTTTTTACCGACACTTTTCAGCATGGTTGTTGTCATTTTCCAAAGCGTTTTGCTATTCAGAGAGCGAACCTCCCACAGTGTTGGCCTTGGCTGACATGACATTTGATAAAAGTGTGACTGTATTCTTGTGCAAATCTAAAACGAGATGATTCTGTTACTTGTTATTTCGTCTCTTGTCGTTTTATCACATGCTTATCTTCTCCATTCCCCTCGTCTTTTTTTTTTCCCTACCCAGAGGGCCTAAACGTGGACGGTCTTCCCTGCGGAGGTGCCAGCACCCCCCTGTACACGGGTGTAGTGAAGCAGCCCACAGGTTGCCCCGTGGACTCACTGGCCTCAGCTCTGCAGGAGCAGCTGGTATACGACAGGGACTCCGACAGCCTGACCACCTCCCCGTCCTCCAGCAGCCTGGACACCTGCAGCAGCCAGAAAATCTTCCAGGCCTTTGTCAAGTCGAGCGAGAGCCCCGTCCGTCAGGAGGCGAGCGTACCGGGGGAGGCGAGGGAGGCGGGCGAAGGCAGCGGCTCTTCGTTTTCAGAAACGGACGGCTGCAATGAGGAGGAGCCCAAAATGGCTCGCTCGGTGACCGACGGAGAGCTCCGTCACCGCATCCTCAACCCGCTCAGCCACCACGGGGTGAGTGCAGAGGAAGCCTTCGCTTCGGGACTGTTGTTTGGCAAGTTCCCCCGCTCGTTAGGCAACAAAATAAAAGTCTCATCGTTCATTTTGATTGGCTGCTTTAAACAGAGTCCAGCTTCAAGTTTGAAGGAACAGTAAAACCCCCACCTAGAAATCCCCATCACGGCTTGCTGATGGTCAACCACAGGAAGTGTGTGCTCCAGGCAGACACACACTGATCACACCATTACATCCCGTCCGATCCACTTTTTATGTGGTAGTTATCATATCAATTCCAAAACAAACTGGCTGAAGTCAGTACAAATATGCCAAACATTTCCTGCTTCCAGCTTCTCATTTGTGAACTTTTGCTGCTTTCCACCGTCTCGTGTGACAGTATATGAAGTCATTTGGGTTTTATTTTATGGACAAAACACATTTGATGGAATCACATTGGGCTTTTAGAAATTCTGATGGACATTTTTCAATATTTTCTGAGATTAATCAGAACGATTAGCATTGTTGAAAAGAATACAAACATGTTAAGATGCTGTTCTTCCATATTGTGGCATAGAAACCACAAACCTTAGCTCCATCTCTGCTTATGAATCTCCTGATAATAACGTGTTCTGGGTTTTTTTCCACAGAGAGCTTGCAGCTTTGGAGGATTTGACCTGACCAACCGCTCAGTGCATGCGCTCGCCTCTGACAGTGATAACACTGTACGTAACTGTCGGTCGCCCTGTATACACACGAACTATTAGTCTAAATAATTAGTTTATTTTACTTTATTATCCTTTGTTTCCGCTTTTTTGGATGCAATTCAGAACAAAGATGGAGATGGTGGTGTGAGAGATGCTGTGAAGTCGCCACCGACGTCACGTATTTCCCTGGGCAAAAAGGTCAAGTCTGTGAGAGAGACCATGAGGAAACACATATCCAAGAGATACCACAGTTCTCTCTCTGAGCAGGTGTGTGCAGTCGGTATATTACAGTTCCGGCTAGTCTGTCAGCGTTTTGTAGACAAATATTAATGCTTTGAAGATTTTGAAGCACAGAGTACATTTTCTTTTCTTGTCTTCATTTTTAGTCGAGTCCAGACCGCATATCCAGCTGCCCCCACTCGCCTCAGACGGACTCGGACTCGCTGGAGAAAACCAAACTGAAACCGGGAGGTTCTGTAGAAAGCCTGAGGAGTTCCCTCAGCGGACAAAGTTCCATGAGTAAGTCTGTGTTTACTCTGCGTGTGTGTGTGTGTGTGTGTGTGTTTGAGATTTGGGTGTACATATACTTGTGTTTGTTTAAACTTGGCCTTGGAGCACCAGATGCCTGGTGTTTATCAGACAAACTTTCCAAGGGCATTAAATCACTTTCATGTAGTCTAAACTCTCTGCGTAAAAACTGCAACATCTGCCACTAGTGTCAGATTAAAACGCACCGGAGACATTCTCGAATACTAACAGACGCCTGTTCTCGTGCGGTTTGTGCAGGCGGTCAGACAGTCGGCACCACCGACTCCTCCAACAGCAACAGAGAAAGTGTGAAGTCTGAGGACGGGGAGGAGGACGAGCTGCCGTACCGCGGACCCTTCTGCGGACGCGCGCTCGTTCACACTGACTTCACGCCCAGCCCCTATGACACCGACTCCCTCAAGCTGAAGGTCCGACCGCCGTCACCGTCCGGTCACCGCACCCCGCAACGAGCTGATCCGTTCTAAGGAACTCAAGCCTCGCCGGTCTTGTTTTTTCAGAGCGGGGACGTCATCGATATCATCAGCAAGCCGCCGATGGGTACGTGGATGGGGATGCTCAACGGTAAAGTCGGCACCTTCAAGTTCATTTACGTGGACGTCCTGAATGAGGAGGAGGTGAAGCCCAAAAAGACGCGCAGGCGGAGGAGGGCCCGGCAACCCAAACCCACATCGGTGGAGGAGCTCCTCGATCGCATCAACCTCAAAGTAATCAAAATCTGTCTCACGCACCCAGAGGGAGGAATTTTATGTAACGCAATGGCATCATTTTGAGTTTTGCAAACAAAATCAGTACTGGGGTTTTCAGAGCTCTGGTTAAAGGAATGGTTTGTCATTGTGGGAAATACGATTATTGGCTTTTTCATTGAAAGTTGGATGAGACGATTGATAACCCACTTTTTAACAGTTAGCTTAGCTTAGCATGGATACTGGAAACAGTAAAATCTGTTCCATCAGAAGGCACCACATTGATATTTTATACAGATTAAATAAATTTGATATAACATGACTGAGCTTTAGAGATGATCAAAGGGGAATTCCTTTCTCATGTCTGAATGAAGTTTATGCAAAGTTAAGCTAAAACTGTCTTCAGGTTGTTGCTCCACCTTTTTATCTAACTTGACGAGAAGGGGTGAGTGCATTTCCTAAAACGTTGAACTGTCCGTAAAGTAAAGATTGGATGCCATTTGCAATTTGAAGAATAGGAGAAAAATACTGATGTTGAATTTGTGAGTCACTTGGCAGTCTAATATGTTTATTTCTCGACAGTTCCAATGAATTCCTCACACATTTTTTTTAATTGGCCTGCTTGCGCGTTATCCATGCTCGTCCTTCCGCAGGAGCATCTTCCCACCTTCCTTTTTAACGGCTACGAGGATCTGGACACATTCAAGTTGCTGGAGGAGGAGGACCTGGACGAGCTGAACATTCGAGATCCCCAGCACCGGGCTGTGCTGCTCACGGCGGTGGAGCTGCTGCAGGAGTATGATGGTGGGTCAGGTAATCCACAATGCTGACCACTACCCAAGACACACAGAAATATGCACCAATATATTTCAAACGTGCAGAGTCACATCTGCCAAATGTAATAACGTTTACATAGGACTGAGATTATTTGTTCATGAGGATGTGCCATTTTGAAAGCGTCTCCTTGGCCGCCCCCTGCTGGCCGTGTCGTACCCCGCAGGGAGCAGCGACCCAGAGCGAGGCAGCCAGTCTGGAGGCTCCCAGGAGAAGCTGCTCCTGGACAGGCGCGGCCTCATGGGAGATTCCCCGCGAGACTCGGGTTGCTACGAGAGCAACGAGAACCTGGAGAATGGTAATGACAGCCTGAGTCGCCTGTGAGCGCCTGCGCTGCTCCTGCTCCGCCTTCCCTCCGCCTCATCCTTCACTAGACAGACTCGTCCTTCTTGACGCTCTCGCATTCCAAGTCACCAGATTCAGTCCTCACACTCTCCTGGAGAGACTCCGCTGTCGTCACATGCACTACTGGCGCTCTCTTTTTTTTTTTTTCAAGCCTCTTTTCTTCTTTGAGTCATACTTCTGTTACTGCATCTCTCAATCAAACTCTTTTGCAGCCACTTTCTGTCTGTTCAGTGCTTTTGGGGATTGACTTGCCTTCCTTTACATTACATTCTCAATATAATTGTAGGTCTTCTCACGAATAGATCGGCAAGTGTGAATTGTGTGGTGGATTGTTTTTTTTTTTGCGTTTGCTGGAATTGGTGACCTGTGGAACCGACGTGTGATACAAGAGTGTTTAAGCGAACTCTAGGTTTAAGTAGTTTAAAATACAGTAACTCTTCTCAGTAATTGAAGGACACATTTACTGTGAACGCTTGCTTTATTCATAGCGATATCATGCTCATTGTGGTTATTTGCTCACGTCGAAAAATTGTCAAGATGCAAAGGAGTTGTGCTTACTGTAAATGAGGGCTTTTGTGAATGTGTAAAAGTCATGTGGTTTAGAGGACGATATCTGATCAGCCACACTTGTATAGTGTACTTCTCAAGATTTTGCTGTTTTGTGTATATTTTTTTAGTCCAGTGAAACATAATGTTGCACAATATTTTATTACGTGCCTGAGAACTGCATAATGCAGAGCGGTTACAATATTTACTAAATAGTATAATTATACTTGTTAAAATATGGGATTTTGTATAATTGTAAATGCACTAAAATGCAGACTTAAGGACGACCTTAACATGATTCTAACGCTTCTGACTGAAGTGTGACCGGTTTTGGGTCTCAAGTCTGTGCGTTTTTCTGACGTGTGCTCCTGTCATGGTTGAGCGTGAGGAATAAACTGCTCCATGCTTTACCGGACTTGACTGCTTGCTTCTTTTCTGTGATTCATCATCCATTTTTAGCGCACGCGTAGATGCTGTTTTCAACCTGTTCTTTTCTCACGGCAACACCGACTGCGCTGCTGTTGTGTTTCGACTTCGAATACATGTCACTGGCTGACTGGCTTCTGCTTGATCTGCACACGCTGCACTTGTTTATTTCAGGAAGGGACAAAAAGACTTCCTCGTCCATGAGCAGGTCCTCCTCTGGCTTCGACTCAAGCCACCTGTCGTCCCCCGAGCGCCCTGCCCTCTCCCTGACCTCGACCTCCAGCAGCCCGAGTAAGACGTCACTCCACAGTAAACCAGGATGCCGGCCCCGTGTCGTACCATCACTAAGACCCCCTAAGAGCAGCTTAAGTCTCCTGAGCACAGCAAAAGGTCATCTTCCAAGTGGAGCCATTGGCAGGAGCTACAGCTGCCCAGAGCTAAGAAGAAACCCAGCGCTGGGGTTGCAGAGGCGCCGGTTCTCCCTGTCAGGCCTCCACAGGGAGCAGAAGAAAAGACTCATCGACCCCAAAGACTGGAATCTGACCCCCTGCACCAAGAGTGAGGAGAGCACGGAGCAAGCGGGAAATCCTCAAATACAGTTTAAGGTCACATCTCCATCCACCCAGTCTTCAACCGCAGCGAATGATGCTACGTGTAGCGCCTCCAACACAGACGCGGGCGGCGCCTTTGCCCCCAGACAAGGAGAGGCGAGCACACGTCTCAAACTGCCACCCCCCCTGTCAGCAGAAAGGTCCAATCATCCCATAAGCACGCCCTCTTGGCCAAACTCACACCGAGAGCCTCCCCTAACACAAACCGCCTGCATGTACGACTACGCCAACCGCATCTCTTCAGAGGATAAGAGGAGTCATCCGGTCTCGGCCACTTCTGAAGCCCGCCGGCTGAAAATGAAAAGACATAAGGAAGTCTATAACCTGAGTCCATCTGGGCTCCCCGATGGAAGGAGAACTCCAGTTGCAGAGTGACGAGCTCAAAATGGAGCCGCTTCCTGAAAAGGAGTTGGCATTAAAAGTACAGCATTTTCATTTCATTTACATGTGTTCAATATGTAAATGAGATGAGTAATTGCTGCTGTTGGACAATGAATATGTTTATGATTTACTTTTTTTTTTTTTTTTTTTAATAACCAGTGCTTTCTGAAAATGCTACCACAGATGGTCAAAACGGTCCAAAAATGCTGTGGCATGCCGTAAAACATCTGAGGTGAAAACGCAGCGGTTGATACAGTGTTCAATCATGTTATACATATATGCATAAACTGACATATCTATGGAAAACCTAGTCAGTATTTCAGATGCAACCAGTCTGTACAGGAAACTGCCTTGTTGTTTATTTACAGTAAAGCCAGTGATTAATCCATGCCAGATTTACAATTGTTCAACATTTAAAACTGTTTCTTTAAGAATTACTGTAATTACTATAATGTTGTTCCTGTGACCAGTTGAACGTTTCTGCTGTGTGGTCCAGCGTGATGACTAAGCAAGCAGCTTTAATAACAGAATCGATCTTTCCACGCAAAGAGCTGATAATAACAGAAATTTATTGATTTTTATGACATCATCATGTTGTTGAGACTGTAAACAATCAGGCACACAGGTACAATTTGTGTATGTTAGAAACTACTTCATGTGAATTGTTGACAGAAAGTTAAGTAGTTCATCGATTGTGTTCCAACAAGCAGGCCTTTTTTTTTTTAGATGAAAGCATGACTTGTTTATTACACATCAGTAATTTATGTACAGTACCTTCCAGCTCATTAATTTAATTAATAAACCCCTGGGATTAAGTGGCAAAATTTTTTTTACAGTTTTGCTTGTAGATGCATTTCATGAATGCACTGTTTGACCAGCCCCAGTGCATCCAGGGCAGTCCCCCAGGCGAGAGTGACTCCGCAGCCCCCGTGGCCATAGTTATGGACCACGGGAACTCGGCGGCCCTTCAGCTGCACCAGCTCCCTCTCCACCCTCGGGTTCCTCCTGCCCGGCCTCAGACCCACCCACTCGCTCAGAACTCTGGCTTTGCTGAGCGACGGCTCCAGCCTGCTGCAGCGCTCCAGGATACCCTCCTTGTCGCCTACATCCGCTTCTAGTCGCCAGTCCCCCTCTTGCCTCGTGCCGCCTAGGATGACGCTGTGTATACCAGGGTATATGTAGGTCTTTCCATCTCCGTCTCTGATTAAGTGCTGCAACCAGGGTGCCTCCACCCTGAGGACCTGGCCTCTGACCGGGTATACTTGAGCGTCACCCACCAGCTTTTTAGAGCCCAAACCAGAGCAGTTGACGATTACATCATAGCTGTCGCTTAATTCCTGAAGACTGTTGACTTTCCTCTGTTGTACTTGGCCTCCAGCTTTTCTAAACCTTAAATACAAGTATGACAAGAGTTACACTTGTTATAGGTGAATGCCTGCATCATATAGCAATGCACTCAAAAGTACCTTAGTAGATTCAAAACAAAAGCTGAACAAAATGTTCTTGGGTTTTGAAATGTACCATTTTAGAGGACCAACCTCTTCTGGAGCCATGGCAGGTAGCTTGAGCATTCACATTTTATGGTGGTGAACGCCTGGCCAAACTTGTGATCTGGGAACCGTTTCAGTTCGCGGTCGGTCATGAATCGAAAGCCGATCACAAACTTCTGACCAGAAGGGCGTCTTATCTTCTGGAACCTCTTTGAATATTTGCCAGCTGAAAGGAAATCCGAATAAATTCACTAGAGGCAGGCTGAGTTGTCGCCTCTTTATGGCATTATTATTAACAATAGTTACCCAGAGGTCAGCAGTACTCCAGCTTCCGGGGAGTGCTCTGATTGAGCAATGGCCAATAGGTGATCAAAGCTTTCCTTAAACCAGTGTCTTTGTCTTTCCAAGGGAATATCTGATGGAGAAATACAGTAAAATCAGTCATTTCAGACGTTAAATTTAATGTGTGCTGGATATTTATTGAAATATTCGATGATGAACTTGCAAATTGAACTTTAAATTGGTCTCAGAGTAAAATGGCACTGACGACATTTTATACGATAACCCTCTTTGAGAGAGATATTCTTACATACCTGGAAACTTTGAAGCAAACACGATCCCAGCAGCTCCATCACCAGTGGTGTCCGGGCTGAACTTCTCAGAGAGCACAGTGACGGAGCACAGAGGAAGAGCCTCCGCGATGCAGACAGCGGTGGAGAACCCGATCACACCAGCTCCCACCACTACAACCTTGACCCTTTTCATTATGGGCAGGTCTGTGTCTCAAACTGAGGGTAAACAGTTGTGTCAAATGCTGCAAGGCTGCCATATAACTGGCTCTAATAAAGTGAATCTGCATCTGGTGACCTTAGCTACTCACTTCACCGCCTGCACCTTCTATGGTTAAAAACCTGTAAGGGCCTGTCTGTCATTAATGCTTTACATTAAAAACAGCATAATAGGTCACACACAGTCATAAAAAGCCAGTACTGCTCCATTATTTTTTATCTTGGTATTTGAAGTTTTGATTACATTTGCTACTCAACAATTATTCACAAGCACATAAACTGCACCATTTACTTAATTGTTTTTGTCCTTTAACTCAATTTTACGACATTATTTACAAATGCACAGTATTAGACCAGAAGTAAATGGAGTCGTCGGATCCTTGTTAAAGGAACAGTTCCCATAAAAAGTTCCCAAGAAGTAATATTCTACTGCATTATTATCATGCATTTAAAAATCTTACTTGAGTTAAATTAACAAAGTATTACCAGCAGAATATACTTAAAGTATCAAAATTAATAATCAGAATGACCCTAATAATAATAATAATAATAATAATATATTTTTATTTAAATGTTTATGGATGCATAAACGTGTAAAGACACATTTAAATGTTATTAGTGGAAGATAACTCCATCTCAAAGGGCATTTTTAATCATAACTGTTTAACTACAGTATTTTATTTATCAATCAAATTGTTTATTTTTTGTTAACCAAACAAATAAGTAGTCTACAAACTGTGAGAAAATAAAAAAATATGCCCACCACAATTACACTAATGGCTTGTTTTCATTATTTCAATTTCATTTAATATACCACAAGCCAAAGATTTTGCAATAAAAACAAAAGGTTTTGTTTTTGATTACTCAAATAAACAGACTATTAAAATAGTTTATTGTTAAATGTTCTGTAAATTGACTTAAACATTTAATAATCTTAAAAACTGAAATATTCAGTAAAATATCCACAATGCCCCTGAACGTCAGGCGCTAACTGTTTTTTGTACATTCAAGCTGAAGTGGGGTTTATCTCACGGTGTGACATCGAGCATATTTTCAAGTATGGAGCATTTCATAAACAAGCGATCCGTTTCTTGATATGAGGCGCAGCTTCTGTTGATGACAGCAAAGAACGGGTGTTTTTTTAAATCTACCTTTTTTCATAGTGCAGGCAGTCTGGCCTGGGTGACTGTTTTGTTTTTGACATTTAAAAACAAAATGCAGTAAAGGTAAAACTTGTACCTGTCAATGACGCACCACCCTTCCGCCGCGAAGACTGTCGGTTGATGTTTGTTTCTTCGGTCTGCCCAGGACGTGCAGGTCCTAAACAAAGTGTCCTCGGTAGTGACAAAAGATTATTCAAATGAGCGATAATACACTGCGTGACAGAGGTCTGTTTTCACAAATAATTCTACTAACTTGCTGTGTTTGTTTCAAGACTTTCCAAAGAAATGCAGAGCGTCAAGTGCCTGTTCAAGCGGCGAATGGGACAGCTGATCGATAAAAGACGTGGCGGTGTTCAGCCCGTTCACAGAGCGGGAGTATGTGATGCAGATCAGCTGCAAGTAGATCTCGTCGGACCTCGCGAGATGCCGCTCGCATTCACGCCCTTCGGGGTCCAACGACTGAGGCGAAGGTAAGGTCCTAAAAGCTCACTGTTTGAAATTGCACGAGGTCTGTGCGCTTTAAACTGCTCGGGTCCTGTGACGGACATAAACATGATCAATTTCGTGGCGGCACACTTTTCCCTTTCTAATAGTTGCGGGCTGTTTCTGGCTAGCAGCGGATGTATTGTTTCAGACGATGTAAGTTAGCTTGTTTGCTAACCATCAAGCTGTTAACCTCGGTGCACGGGGCTAATCTGTAGTTTAGAAACCAAACAGTAGCGGGGAACTTTGTATAAACGTGGTGGACCCTATATAGTACTTGTTTAATACATCACCAAATTGTTGTGAAGATATTGTCATATGAAAACAATTGTGCTGTTTCAAGTACTCGTACCGAAATGGACCAACCACCAGATTTTATCTAATAAATCATTAATGGCATTTATTATGGAAATGGGTCAGACACCTATTTTCCAACTTTCTAATTCGTTTTCTCTATTCGAACTGACATCTGTAACTTGTGTTTGGGATTCTTCTTATCGGCTTGAAGACATCAGGCTCATGAAGGGCATTTAAACTCTGTCATTCATAGACCATAGCAATTTCATTACCAGTCAATCTATTGGTAATATTTTCAATTATCAAACATCAAACATTTATTTAGTCTTTAAATTGTCAGATCATCGGGGAAAAAAGGGCATTGCAATTTCACTTATCACTTGTTTTCTCCAACCAGTGGTCTACAATCCAAAGATATTCATTTTGCAATGATACAGAACATAGAAAAGGAGTATTTTTTGGTTTTGAACACTTACTTTATAAATAAATACATCATCAAAATCCTTTATAGTTGGACTGCACTACAGATCATTGCTCAATACTGAGAGTAATTTAGCCTTATATTAATGTAATATATAATATTAATTGACAAACTCTTTTTCAATTATAGTTTCAGTAAGTATTTTAAACATAAACACCAAATATTTTCTGGTTCCAGTCTCTCAAATGTGATGATCTGCTGCTTTTATTTGTATTAAATTGAATTGAATTGAATTGAATATCCTAATGTTTTGAACTGTTAGTTAGACACAAGAAGCTTATTGAAGACATTATTGCCCTGTGCTCTGGAAAATAGATGTTTAAAAAAAAAACATTTCTCACACTAAATTAACCTGGGAATTAACAGACAGCTTAATTCATAAATATAATAAATATAAAATAATAATAAATAATAAGTCTTTATGCATAAGGGTTTTGACAGATTCTTTTTGGCTTTCTTCAGGAACAGAAGTGATTGTTTTTGTGGGGAAGATGTCTCAGAAACCAACAGCCACGACTCCATCTCTCATGGCACTTCATTCAGAGTCGCACAAGCAGAGCATCCTGAGCAAATTTGACAAGCTCAGGAAAAGGGACCTCCTGTGCGACGTCACTTTTGTTGTGGAAGACGTGCACTTCAAGGCGCACAAAGCCCTGCTGGCGGCGAGCAGCGAGTATTTCTCCCAGATGTTCACGTCGGAGGATCACGCTAGCCAGTCTACCTATAAACTGGGCGGTATGGCAGCTAAGATGTTTTCTGCAGTGCTGGAGTTCATCTACAGTGCTCAGTTGTCTCTGGAGGAGAGCGTCACAGAGCAGCTCCTGGCCACCGCTCACCTTATGGAGGTCAACGACCTCATCCAGGTGCTCGCCGAACGCACGTGCTCTGCTGCGGGGGCCAGAGGTGAGGAGGTGAAGGCAGACGAAGCCGAGGTGCCTAACCTGTCGAAACGTAAAAGAGGACGGCCAAAGAAAAATGTGGTGGTGCCCGTGAGAGAGCTGCAGGGGAGAAGTGCACCATGTGAGGCCTCAGAGGACGGCCAGGCTGGAGATTCTCATTTGTCAGACTGCGATGACGTCGATGTCGAGTCCCTACCTAAAGACGACGCGGACTATAACCCAGGGGCGCGCCAGGGCCGACAGAGCAAACGCAAAATCAGACCTCCGGTAAAATACAAGAGTTACAAAGTTGACAATGACGCAGCTGTCGGCAAACAGCCTGGGAAAAGAGGACGGAAAAGGAAATATCCTAACACAGAGGCCCGGTGTGAGGACTGTGGCAAAGTGTTTAAAAGTCACCTCTTTTTAAAAATTCACCAAAGGACTCATACAGGTAACCATACTCGTGAAATACAATTTAAGGGACGTTCTAAGGGTCATTATTCCTTAAACTCCTTTTTAACTCCTTTTTTCAAATTTGTCAATATGTCAGCACTGCTGACATACAGTATGAGGTATAAAATGACATTTAGTCCAGTAACCAAAGATGTTGAGTTTATTATCATTGTCAATTAATTTTCTGTCATTCATCTAATTGATCAATCAACGAATCAGCTTTACTGGAGCAGTGGTTGATTTCTGGGTGTCTGAGGAGATTACTGATAATAATACACAACTCCCCCCTCAGGAGAGAAGCCTTTCCGGTGCCTGGTTTGTGGAAAGAGTTTTACACAGAAGCACACTCTGCTGGTTCACCAGCGCATGCACACTGGAGAGAAGCCGTTTGTTTGCACCGTCTGCTCCAAAACTCTCTGCACCAAGCACTCCCTACGAGAGCACATGAACCTCCACAAAGGTAGGATCCGATGAGGTAAAGTTAGGTAGTAAATTCTGATTTTGTATTGCATCAACTTTACAGAAAACTGCATGTTCAGAAATTAACTAAATATCATTGCCACTATCATGAATGCCATTCCTCTTAATTAATTAATATTTTATTCCACGGACTCTGTGTCTTGTTCCCTCTTGCTGAACTCACATAATGTTGTTGTACTTGAACCCACAGAAGAGAAATCCTTTGACTGTGATAAATGTGGAAAGACGTTCACTCAGAAGAGGCAACTTAAAAGTCATTACAGGGTCCATACAGGTGAGAATCAAATCCGTTCTGTGGCAGAATGGTGATTGTAATGTGATCACATTAAAGGTTGAGTCATTTGTTTGTGCTTTTTCCCTTTCATTAAAGGTAAATCATTACCAGAATGTGCTCAGTGTCATCACAAGTTTATGGACACTGCTCAGCTGAAGAAACACCTGAGAACGCACACAGGTAAGATTGGGTTAATTTTCAACAGATCTACTGAGATATTAAAACTGGCACTATTACAGTGTAACTAAGATGTAAAGGCAGTGCTTTTATCAATCATATTTTTCACAGGTGAGAAGCCTTTCACTTGTGAGATTTGTGGGAAGTGTTTTACAGCCAAGAGCACATTGCAGACTCACATCAGGATTCACAGGTGAGAAACTTTTTTTTTTTTTTTTTTTTAACCCTGACATTAACTAAGTCATAATGGCTTTAATTCATTACATAGCTAACCATTAAAGCTGCTATAATCAAGATTTGTATCACCGCTGGATCAAATGACTACATATATATAAAAGGAGTTAGTGGAGACCAAAACCAGAGCTCAAAGAAGAGTAAATACATTGGACATGGATTTAACAGGTGGGCCCAAACATGAGTTAAATCAGTGCTATTCTCCAAAATATCAACTTTAATTATAATACAGTGATGTGTTCACAGCTTATTCCTTCAGCCCCAAACTGCCCAAAACATGTGTCACTGAATTCACTGCAGGCAAGAAGAATGACATGGTCGAATTTCCACTAGTGCACTGCTTCCAGGATTCATCAAATACATGTCAATTTTGGAGTCATGTGATATAATGTTATTCTCTTCTAAACAGAACTCTCTCCAGGACATTGATCTTGTAGTTTTACACAGCTTTCCCATTTGTCATTCCACTCTTCAGATATCTGCAGGCCTGTTTCTTTCTCCCATTTCTGTTTAACCTAGGCAATAGTGTAGTTTTTGGAGGTTTGGACTTCTATTATGTATTTTTGATGTTGGACATTTATTTCCAATCCATTAATGCAGATATAAGAGTGCAACTCAGTTATATATAATAATGTTATGTATCTCCCTTTGCAGAGGTGAGAAGCCATATGACTGCAACATCTGTGACAAGTCTTTCTCGGACCCAAGTGCAAGAAGACGACACGTCAACTCTCACTCCGGAAAGAAACCCTTCACTTGCTCCTTCTGTAGCCTCTCATTTACCCGCCTGGACAATCTGAAAACTCACACCAAATCCCACAGCAAGGAGAGAGCACTGTCCACCGAGTCAGAGGCAGTGGCAGCAGACACATCATCGGCACCTCAGGAGGAGGTGCGTAATATCCTGCAGCTTCAGCAGTACCAGCTGCCATCCAGCTCTGAACAGGAGATCCAGCTGGTGGTGACAGGTGACGTGAGTAACATTAATTTTGTGCCAGGCCAAGACCAGGAGATCAGCATCATCACCACAGAGGGCGAGACGGCAGAAGCGGCCCACTCTAGGCTCACCCTCCTCACCCCACCATCAGGACATGTTCAGAATGTTGCTGTGGTCACTCAGGGCACTGTGGCGGACAACACCCCTCATATTCAGACTCTCAGTATGCTGGATGGACCGATGACGCACCATTCTGAACAGATGCATGTTATCACTCTGAGTAAAGAGGCGATGGAACAGCTGCAGTCTCACCACGGTCCTCCACAGCCCCTTCAGATAGCACAACGACCAAAAATGCCAAAATGGCCAAAAATCAAAAGTGCTAAAAACGCATCAGAACAGTAGAGAAGAGTCTATTATTAACCCCCCATAGCATTATCTGTGTCAAAAGGGCACACAAAAAGGCATAAAAAGGTCATTTTCTAGCATGTCCTGAAAATGAAAAAAAACGCATACTATACTATGTCGAAAAAAAAATGCCAAAAATGGCCAAAAATCAAAAGTGCTAAAAACGCATCAGAACAGTAGAGAAGAGTCTATTATTAACCCCCCATAGCATTATCTGTGTCAAATAAGCACAAAAGGGCATAAAAAGGTCATTTTCTAGCATGTCCTGAAAATGAAAAAAAACGCCATACTATACTATGTCGAAAAATGCCAAAAATGGCCAAAAATCAAAAGTGCTAAAAACGCATCAGAACAGTAGAGAAGAGTCTATTATTAACCCCCCATAGCATTATCTGTGTCAAAAGGGCACAAAAAGGCATAAAAAGGTCATTTTCTAGCATGTCCTGAAAATGAAAAAAAACGCCGAAAAATGCCAAAAATGGCCAAAAATCAAAAGTGCTAAAAACGCATCAGAACAGTAGAGAAGAGTCTATTA